>OZ004717.1:27058422-27530922 GCA_963924515.1 Vespertilio murinus | reverse complement strand
GAATCATTGATTAGCTGCCTCCTGCACACCCCCTATTGGGGATTGAGCCTGCATCCTGAGCATGTGTCCTTTTTGGAATCAAACCCAGGACCCTTCAGTCCACAGGGCGACACTCTATCCACTGGGCCAAACGGGCTAGGGCAACCCTAATTCTTTAATGCGCTCTGCCCCATGGCTTTGCAGCTTTGGGATGGGTAGGCTTGAACTGGGATGCTGTCCGTGGAATACCAGTTTGAATGACAGGAATCTGTCTCACAATCAGATGTGGGCTAGTATCAAGCAGTCTCTTTATAAATCTTAGAATTCATGCCTGAAGACAAGAATATTTCATCCGCCCTGACCAGTTTGGCTCAGTGGATAGAGCTTCGGCCTGCAGACTGAAGGGTCCCAGGTTCGATTCCGGTCAAGGGCATGTACCTTGGTTATGGGCACATCCCCATTGGGGAGTGTGCAGGAGGCAGCTGATCGATGTTTCTCTCTCATTGATGTTTCTGACCTTCTGTCCCTCTCCCTTCCTCTCTGTAAGCAAATCAATAAAATAAATAGAAAAAAATAATATTTCAACCAACTTTGTTCAGCCCCAAATTTACTAGTTTTGCACAGATTTTTTCATGGCTCAATCTTTAGGTATCAATAAACACCAGTTTGCAGAATGATTGATATGGGTCATTGGCTCAGGCATATTATCCAAGAGAACAGTTACTTTCGGTGAGGCTGTTTCAGGAAGGGCCTTAACCTCGTCAGAGGAGTTGTGAGCTCATTGGCCCTTCTCATGCCGCTTTAGAGATTTCAGATTTCTACTGCTACCAGATCGTGACCCCAGAAAAGGAAAAACTTGAAATTAGCGTTTATTTCTTTTACTGTTAACGTTGATGCTGGTGCATTTAGCGTAAGTGATGTTTCTACCAAAGAGAAGCAGAGACTGGCAGGTTCTTGGATTGGTGGCTTAGCTCAAGGTGGTAGTACAGGAAATGGAGACGTGGGTGTATTTTTTATATTTTTAGGAGGTAGCATTGACAGGCCTTGGTGTGGCGGATTCTGTAGGAGGTAATACAGGAAGAATCCCAGCTAGAGTTGTGAGATGAACAGTGAATAATCTTTTAGCATAAGTATATCCTGTGCAATATTTGACACATTTATACTGAGACGTTTTTGTAATTTATCTGACATTCAAATTTAGGTGTGGTTCCTTTTTATTTACTAAACATGGCAGTCATACTCTCAGGTTTCTGGTTTGAACACCTGTAAGCCATGCCATTTATTGGTGATGTGTATAAAGAGATGCTTTGGTGATTTGCAGTACCAGAAAACAAAGAGATACTCGGCCATTCAAATTAAGTACACTAGTACCCTGGTTAAGATTTATTTTATTTTTATTATTCTTTTTTTAAAATATATTTTTATTTCAGAGAAGAAAGGAGAGGAAGGGAGGGGAAGAGAGATAGAAGCATCAGCGATGAGAGAGAATCATTGGTTGGCTGCCTCCTGCCCTCCCACTATTGGGGATTGAGTCTGCAACCGGGATTGAACCTGGGACGTTTCAGTCCGTAGGCCTATGCTCTATCCACTGAGCCCAATTGGCCAGGGCCTGGTTAAGATTTAGGAGGCAGGAACCATATTGACTTTACTGTGTGTGTATGTTGTTTTTAATGTCCCTCGCAGTTGTTAAAGAAGATAAAGGGAAACCATTTTGAAAGGACAATTATATATCTTCCTTTGGAATTGTTGTACACCCATGTGTACAGTGGGTTAGCAGACGAAGATATTCTACAAACTGCTGCTATTTAAAGTATGCCTATTTTAAGATTTGAGATAGGATAATAGTTCAGTGCTGTTTATCCTCATATCTAGAAGTGGTGTGGATGGACTAAAGCTATTTTCTTCTCGGGTGATGTAGAGATTCAGATGGTTAAGGCATGTTCCTACTGGGGAGGAGTCAGAGTTTTTTCTTTGTGGTGTCATAGGACAAATTTCCTGGCTATGGCTTGTAAGCCGCCGTTCCAGGATAGAACATTAGTGATGGTGAATTCTGTATTGGGCATGCATATGATGTTAATAGTTTTACAGGCATTTTTTTAAAGACTTCAGCTTTGTTTCAAACATTCTGTGTGTGTAATTCTCTTGGTTATGCTGATATTAAATTTCTTGGCTGACGTTCAATGCTTTTTTTGCTTCATATGTTTTATCAACTGGTTATGTATCCATTATATTTGTTAGAGAGCAAAGTGGTTTGTTATACTCATTTGTTTTATTTCTAAAACTGATTGTCCTATTTTTTTAAATGTCTTTACGGGATATACCAAGTGTTGAAAATGGAGATAAATTGCAGAATCTGTACTTACTTAATCAGGGCTGCTGGTGGGTTGAAAGAAATTATATTAAGTTTATTTATTGTATTTAGATCTTTCATTTCCTTAATGACTATCTTTTCTGATTGACTAGTCAATTACTGATAGATGCTGCATGATGCAAACTTGACTTTGTATTTCTATCAATCTTTGCTAGGTATATTTTCAGGGCATGTTATTAAGTCTTTATAAGTTTAGAATTGATATCTTCTTAGTCGAGTCTTTCATCAATATATAATGAACTCTTCTAGCAATGATATTTTTCTATTTGTCTGATATTAATATAACTGTATCAGCTTTATTTGGATTATTTGCATTATTTAAAAATTTTCATTCTTTTACTTTTTAACTTTTGTGTGTCCAAAGGTTTTAGACATACTTCTTCTAAAGCTTAGAGTTAGGCCGAAACCGGTTTGGCTCAGTGGTAGAGCGCCAGTCTGCGGACTGAAAGGTCCCGGGTTCAATTCCGGTCAAGGGCATATACATTGGTTGCGGGCACATCCCCAGTAGGGGGTGTGCAAAAGGTAGCTGGTCGATGTTTCTCTCTCATCAATGTTTCTAACTATCTATCCCTCTCCCTTCCTCTCTGTAAAATATCATATATATATATATATATATATATATATATATATATATATATAATAAAGCTTATAGTTAGACTTTCAAATAATTTATTCTGGTAACTTTTTCTTTTGGGGTGGGGATTTTATGACTTATTCATTTAATTTTTAAAAATCAAGATACTATACTCCAGTAGGGGTGGAAAATAGAGGATGCAAGCGAAGGGCACAGTGTGCTAAAGGGTGGTGCGTGCTGGGCAGGGAGCACCAGGCAGGAGGGGCTGCCGGTGTGGGCAGAGACAGCATACAGGGCCTCGGGGGGAGCGGCAGGAAAGACCTCCCAGAGAGGCCACGGGTGAGCAGGCGGTAAAGGGAGTTGGGCTGCCTTTTGTCTGTATGTCTTCACGTGTAGGAATCTGCATCCAGAAGGTAATGATGCAGTCTACCAGGAGCCTAGGAGGGGCTTGGGAGCACGCTGTAGGAACTAGGCCAGGGAGGGGAGCACGTGAGCGAGTCCAGGCAAAGTGGGCAGGCCACAGGCACATTTGGTGAACTGAAAGAAAAGTCTTCTCTTCGTCCGTGGTCGGCAAACCGCGGCGCGCGAGCCACATGCGGCTCTTTGGCCCCTTGAGTGTGGCTCTTCCACAAAATACCACAGCCTGGGCGAGTCTATTTTGAAGAAGTGGCGTTAGAAGAAGTTTACATTTAAAAAAATCTGGCTCTCAAAAGAAATTTCCATCGTTGTACTGTTGATATTTGGCTCTGTTGCCTAATGAGTTTGCCGACCACTGTTTTGGGTCCAGTATATTTTGAGATTTTTAAAATTATTTTGGTATAACTACACTAAGCACAAGTTTAGGCAGGAGTTGGGCACTCAGGTATCCCTCACTCACACCCTTTAAGCTTAGAGTAGTGATAATATTTGTCTCGTCAGCTTGGTTCATTTACACTTATTATTATTACAGATCTATTTGGATCCATTTTTACTTTGTTCTTTAATTTTGTCTTATTTTTCCCCATAGTTTGAATTAAGACCCTGCTTTTTCCCTTCCATTGTTCCTGAAGCATATGGAAGTTACACATTCTGTTTTTCTAGCGCCTACCCTTGAATGTTAATGTTTATCTACTGAAGCTAATCATCCTTTTTACCGTCCTCCGTAATAATATGAGGACCTTGGACTAGTTAACGCCTGTTGTCCCATCCTAACTTATAACCTGGCTTTGTCCAGAATTTTCGATCTGTATTTGAAAACTATAAATATTTCAGTTGTCCCTCCTTACCCAGCGGGGATACAATGCAAGAAGCCAGTGAGTGCCTGGCATGGCAGAGGGTACCGCCTCCTGTATACGCTGTGTTTTTCCCTATGCACACCAATACTTAACAGCTCCTATTGAACTGCCAACATCACTGCTCTTGCATTTTAGGGCCATTATATTTTTAAAAATATATTTTATTGATTTTCCACTGAGAGGAAGGGAGAAGGATAGAGAGTTAGAAACATCGATGAGAGAGAAACATCGATCAGCTGCCTCTTGCACACCCCCTACCGGGGATGTGTCCACAACCAATGTACATGCCCTTGACCGGAATCAAACCTGGGACCTTTCAGTCCGCAGACTGACGCTCTATCCACTGAGCCAAACTGGTTTCTGCTAAGGCCATTGTTTATTTATCCCCCCTCCCCCAGGTTTCAATGGTTTTTTTTGTTGTTGTTGTTGTGTTTTTGTGTGTGTGTGTGTGTCTTTTAATATGTTAACAGATGAATGTTTGTAATTGAAAGGTCCTATGAACTGGGTTTAGCAAATAAAAGCAAAGTCAAAGCAGAGGCAAAACAACCATGTGAGTGGGAGTTCCCCTCCCCCAGCACCACGGGGCTCAGCAGCTCTCCAGGCCACCTTTCTGGACACGGCCACGGCCACGGGTGGCTGTGGCGTTAGATTCCCCAGCTGCCGGCAGCCCTGTGGACTTCCTTTCCACGGTCCAGGGCTATGTCTGTCCCCACGGGACGTGACCTTGGTGCAGTGCAGCTTCCTGCTGCCGCTCTCAGACCTGTGGTTGCATGTCTCTGTCCAGCCCAGATCCCCGATGTGGTCACCAGGACAGCTGCTGAGTGACTGACCGGTGGGCGAAGCCTGGCGGGGGGTGACTCACGCTCTGGGCTGGTCCCCGGGGGAAGGGACTACTCAGAACAGTGCCACCGTTTACAAGTATGGGCTATTTGTTTCTGGAATTTCTCATTTCTCATTTTTAGAGCATGGTCGACCACAGGTAACTGAAACCACAGGAAGTGAAATTGCCAACATGGGTGGTGGGTCTGCTGTATAATGGTCTAGTTAATGCTTGTCTGTTTTACATGCATATTTCCTTCGGTTGGCATTCTTCCCTGCATATCACACCTTCCCTTTGGAATTACGCTCTCTTTCCTGAAGACTGTCCTTTAGTTAGAAGTTCCCCTGATAAGGGTCTGGTGATCGTAAACTAGGTTTGCTTTTGTCTGTCTGGACCTGTCTATTTTTCTGTCCTCATTTTGAAAAATCAGTTTTGCAACATGTATAATTCATTCAGCGTTTTGCAAATTGTGCACAGGAAGGCAAACGGCCAGGGAATGAAGATGCTTGTGGATCAGATTCCGGGGAGGAAGGTCAGCAGAGCAAGGCTTAGTAACACACGTGCCCTGGCCGCTGCCGCAGCGCTCGGCTGCCCGCAGGGACGGTGTCAGACTCCAGGGGAAACGGATCCCGAGGAGGAGCCGGGGCCGGGGCTGGGGCCGGGGTGCGGGAGAGCTGAACCGCCATGGCACCTTGGCTCCTCCGCATGCCCCGCTCCGTTGTTGTGCCTGTGGGCTTTGGCCTTGCCCCTCTCCTGGCTCGGTGGGGGCTCTCTCAGCCTTGCATTGGGTCTGGGTAATGTGGCAGGATGGGGCAGTATCTGTTGTCTCCGTGTCCATGGTGAGACAGCCCCCAGCCCTCTCTCTGGTATGGTTAAGACACTGGGGTCCTAGCCTGCGGTTGACCAGAGCAAGACCATCGCGGGTTTCTATGGAGCTTTGCACGAGGCCACCTTCTGCTCTGGCAGACCAGCCTGCAGTAAACCCGTATCATTTAAGTGTTGTTGTTTTTTTCTGGGTGTCTTTTTTTTTTAATTGATTATGGTATCACATAATTGTCCTTATCCCCCCATTCCCATCCCAAACCCCTCCCTACATATCCCCCCTCCCCCCCCCCCCGTTGTCCATGGCCACTGGCTAGGCCCATGTGCATGCACACAAGTCCTTTGGTTGATCTCTTCCCCTTACCCCCACCCTCCCCTACTTTCCCTCTGAGGTTTGAGAGTCTGATCGCTGCTTCTCTTTCTCTGGGACTGTTTTTGTTCACCAGTCTGTGTTGTTCATTATTTCCTCTAGATGTGTGAGGTCATGTGATCCAAGAAATACCCTTGTAAGAACCTAAACTGCGACAAGCCTTAATGGTTATGCTGAGAGGCAAATGAATCAGTCTGCAGTGAGTTCCTTTCTGGGCCAACAGTTCTTTTGAGTCCCAATTTCAATGTCAAATAGTTTCTTATGTGTACACGTCAGCCATGATATTCAGATCTGGTTGGTGGACAAATGGTGGTGATGCAGGTTGTTCTCTGTAAGGGACGTCTTTTCTCTGGCTGCTTTTACTATCTCTTTGCAGTGTTTTGATGTTTGTCTGTGTAGAGATGTCTTCCTAGACACCCTAATTGGGGTCCTGAAGCTGAACCAGTTTTGAAATTATCTGGAGCCAAGCCTTTAGCTCTTGGAATATTGCTTTTTCTCATTCTTTTATGCCTTAGAACGATACTTCAGTGTTTATTTTTCTGTGTTGTGCTTTGAGTTATTTAAATCCACCTTATAATTTACTGATTTCCTATCTAGTTGCCTAATTTTCTGTCTGTTCCATTAGTTCAATCCTTGTATTTTTACATTTCTAGTTTTATTTGGGTCATTTATAACTGCCTGGTCATTTTGGTATCATTTTTTTTTATTTTTCAATTACAGTAGACATAGGACATTACATTAGTTTTAGGAGTCCAGCCCAGTGATTAGACATCACATAACTTACAGGGTGATCATCCTGATAAAAGTGTTCGTAGTGAGCGTTTTACAGTGAGCTCTAGCAGGTCAGCCTGTGACTAATTCTGGTTCATGGATGTTAAAATGCGAAACGGGCCAATTAGAGTTGCTGGTCGGGATGTTAAACTGGTTCCTGTTCTTGTTATTTTTCATTGTGGGTTATTTTTCTTTTGGTTCAGTTTTTTTTTTTTTTTTTAATGAGCACTATCTTATGTCATGGGTGTAATTTCTTCTTTCTAAGGCTATTAATTATAGTCCTGTAGCCTTTTCTTCTGTTCTCTACATTGTCTCCAGTCCTTCGAGTTGTGTTCTTCGGCTTGGTTTGGCTTAGTTCTCTCATGTCAGAGGCTGGTGGTCTTGAATGGCCCACTCATATCTACCGTATTTGCCGGCGTATAAGACGATTTTTTGGCCCTGAAAAATATGCCTCCAAGTGGGGGGTAGTCTTATACGGCGAGTATATAACAAACTCTGTATTTTGAGTGGAAATGTTAGGGGGTCGTCTTATACGCCTGCAAATACGTATTTTTCAGGGCCAAAAAATCGTCTTATATGCCGGCAAATACGGTAAGTGTGAAGGGTGTAATTCCATGTCTCTCTGGGCAGGCCTTACCTGTTGCTGCTCTCTATGGGATGATGTTGTAGAGGACCTGGCTCTTTCAGAAATCCATAGGTCTTTTTTCTCCTGCTATTTAGGTTTTTTTCCCAAGAACAATCCAACAGACTGCTGCTGGGAGTTATAAAGTAATGATTATAAATACTAAATATGGCCGAAACCGGTTTGGCTCAGTAGATAGAGCGTCGGTCTGCGGACTGAAGGGTCCGGGGATCGATTCCGGTCAAGGGCATGTACCTTGGTTGCGGGCACATCCCTGGTGGGGGGTGTGCAGGAGGCAGCTGGTCGACGTTGCTCTCTCATTGACGTTTCTAGCTCTCTATCTCTCTCCTTTCCTCTCTGTAAAATATCAATAAAATATATATTTTTCTAAAATAAATACTAAATATGACTGGCTATATATATATATATATATATATGTAATTATTTATTTTTGGCATAGCCAGCTGGTCCGTGTGTTGTCTTCCTGTTGTGTTGTTTTGTTTTGTTTGCTTAGTCTCCCTCGTTTCACTCCAAAGCCCTGCTCTCCCTGTGCTGACGTGTAGTTTGGAGCTGCTGGGTCAGTTTCTCTACAGAAGAACCGCGTGCCGGAGTGAGATGGGATAGCCATCAGGGGAGGAACTTGGGCCACTCCTCATTTGGCTCCCGCCACCCACCCTGAGCCTCACCCCTGCCTTCTGAGGACCCAAAACCTGCCACCTCGGACTATCTGGAAGTCCTGAGCCTGGTCTGGGCTTCCTCCTAATTCGTGCCTGCCCTGGGCGCACCTGCTGTTCTGGTTTCAGATCACTCCTGATGCCCCCTTTCTGCTGTCCATTTCTTACTCATTTGTTGAGATCTCATATCTGCTTGTATGTGTCTGTAATTTTCTTTAGTCTGTGGGTTTTTACCATTAAAAAACATATATTTTTGTTCCCCTTTTTAAAGTGGAGTTTCCAGAGAACACAGAAGTAAATGTTTAATCTGCCATCTTTAAGCTAACTACCTTCCTCCATCACACACCAGAACGTCAAGACCCATCTCAAGCCCACACTTCTGACGAAAGCTTTTCCCCGTAACTCTAGATGCTGTTGATATTTCCTGCTTCTTACCACAAAGCAAACAAAACATTTGTTTGCAGTTCTTTGTCATGTGTTTGCTTCTGGGGCCATACAACTTAATTTATATACTTTTCCTTATCACCTTCATTTATTTTCAAAAGTTCAAAGCACTCAAAACTTTTTTAAAAAGAACTACCGTATTTGCTGGCGTATAAGACGAATTTTTGGCCCTGAAAAATACGTATTTGCCGGCATATAAGACGACTGGGTGTATAAGACGACCCCCTAACATTTCCACTAAAAATACAGAGTTTGTTATATACTCGCCGTATAAGACTACCCCCCACTTGGAGGCATATTTTTCAGGGCCAAAAAGTCCTCTTATACGCTGGCAAATACGGTATATCTCAGCCCCATTCGGTTCAGTGTACTTATTTATGCGACACTCGACACTCGCTGTGTACAGAGCAGTGGGTTGGTTCTCACAGGGGCTGGTGCAGGAGTAGCGGGATAAATCCGTCTCCTCGCCAGTCTGGATGTCGGAGGGTCTTCGCGTGGCGGGGAAGAGATGGGGAAATGGGATCCGAACTCCACAGGTGGGAAAGCTCCAAGTGTTTTCAGGCAAGAATACGTTTTACATCATGACATTTTGGGTTTTTCTAAAGGAAAAGTACATCTGCCTGGTGAAAATCTATGTTTGTATTTTAGGCATAGCCCGCTCTGTCTGTGCGTGGTGTCCTCTCTACTGGTTAGCAAGGAACGCCTGGCATATAGTCTACACTCAATAAGCATCCGTTGAGTTAATACTAATTCCTTCAAGGTTGTGAGTGCCTCAGATCAGCTGGCTAGGACTCTGATGGAAAAGCACTTTGGGAATGGATGCTTTAAATATTCTGCTTTCTTGCTGAAACTGGTTTGGCTCAGTGGATAGAGCATTGGTCTGCGGACTGAAAGGTCCCGGGTTCGATTCCGGTCAAGGGCATGTACATTGGTTGTGGGCACATCCCCGGTAGGAGGTGTGTAAGAAGCAGCTGGTTGATGGTTCTCTCTCATCGATGTTTCTAGCTCTCTATCTCTCTCCCTTCCTCTCTATAAAATATCAATAAAATATATTTTTTTAATATTCTGCTTTCTTAACTTAAAAAAAAAATAAACATGAAGTATCTTCCTGCCTCTCCATTTAGGTTCTCCTTGCTCCTGCTTAACCTGGAGGAATACTACTTTGAGCAGCACACGGCTCACCACATTCAGCATAAGGGCAGTCACAAGGAAAGGTAAGGAGGATTTGGGTATCTCTGTGGACCAGCACACTTTTCTGTTGTCTGATGTTTTTAAAATTAAATGTAGGATCATGGAGGTTTTTTTCAACCCCTTTGTTCGTATTGGACGTGTAATGAGAAGAGGGGTATTTATACGTTATTGTCATACTTCGGATATTTTCCAAAGCTAAGCATCGGTTGTGTACTAATTCCTTCAAGGTTGTGAGTGCCTCAGATCAGCTGGCTAGGACTCTGATTCATTCCACCTCTTTTTTCTTGATCCCTTTTGTACTTAATACACTCAGTTATTTGGGTTCCGGTGTTATAAAGTAATGATCATAAAGTGCAGAATGGGATAAAAATCAGTACCTTCCATTTTAAAAATGTTCTTTGTTAAGAAATTCT
Source organism: Vespertilio murinus (assembly GCA_963924515.1). NCBI lineage: Eukaryota > Metazoa > Chordata > Mammalia > Chiroptera > Vespertilionidae > Vespertilio > Vespertilio murinus. The sequence goes on along the minus strand of OZ004717.1, from coordinate 27,520,597 downwards.
ACATAGTAAACACAGAGGAATGCTAAAAATTTCAATCCCCAATGAGTAATGGAGATGCATTCATTAAGTAGATGCAAATTACAGCTCTTGGGTAAAAACATTTATTTTGTAAATAAAGTTGTATTGGGACACACACACACACACACACACACACTCATTTGTTTATATATTGTGTGTGGTTGGTTTCCTGCTACAATAGCAGAGTTGACTGCTTGTGACAGAGTTGAATGCATATGTCCTGCAAAGGAAATAAATATTTACTATCTGGCTCTTCATAGAAAAAGTTTGCTAACCGCTGTTCTAGACAGAATCTTCAATGGCTGCTAAACCAGCAGGTGGGAAGCTGCTGATAAATTTTGTAATGGATAGGTCAAGGTTGAACCTGCCCAGCCCCCTGATAGGAAGGGAGCACATGTGCACTGCCTCTGAAGCATTCTTGTCAGAAAATTAAACTGGAATCTGGTCGTCTTTGAATTTTGAAAAACTCATAATGTGGGAAAATGAAAATTATTTTAGAGTAAAAAATATAAAAGGCATTTTCAATGAAATGTAATATGGACTTTGGATTAGGATTTGAACAAGCCAACTATTAAATCCTATTTAGGAAATAGAAAAATGTCAACACTGACTGAATACTGATGACATTAAGGAATTATTAATTTTTTAGGTGTGATAACGATAGGTCATTTATTTAACGAGTCTAAGATTTGTTTATGTTAACAGTTGCAGAAGCTAGACAATTGATACTTGCAAGTTTTCTATTCTGTCTACTACTGTAAAGAAGTTTCCATAAAAGTACTTAAGTTACTAACTAGATAGTTTAGGGTATTAGAAAAGTAAATGTATTTAACAGCAGGAAAAAATGATGTAAAATCAATGATGTAAAAAATCCTCTGAGGACAAAGAATTGCAAATTAAATCATATGTGTTAAATGGATGAGTCTTCTTGTCCATTTAATACAGATATATTAAGCATCAAAGATAGAAAGTTGAAGAAATATTGCTGCCAACAAAAGAACAGGGAGTGTTACCCTGGTGATGGTAGGAGGAAGCCGGTTGGTACTAGGACTATACGACTCTATTTCTCAGTGTGATTTATTTTTTTAGATACTGTAAATTTCCAACCACTAGATTATTTAAACTATACAGGGATGCAGAAATAAATCCAAAGAGTGGAATTAAAAGCCCTAAATCTAACATTTGAATTGATAGTCCTGAAAACTGCTTATTATGAATCAGATTTTTTTCCTGAATTCCTACATCCCCCAAAATCACCATTGAAAGCATTTTATGACATAATGTCAAACTCTTGTTTATTGTTTCATTATGATAAGTAAGGAAAAAATCTCTTACATGGTCAATTTTATATATTTAGTGTTGCCTTCTGAATAGTTCTTTTAGAGGGAATTAAAAGTCAAAAGGATTTACTAGACACAAGTTAGAATCGGTGTGCCTTAAGAAACTGGTTTGGATCAGTGGTAGAGCATCTGCGGACTGAGAGGTCCCGGGTTCGATTCCAGTCAGGGGCATGTACCTTGGTTGCGGGCACATCCCCGGTGGGGGGTGTGTAGGAAGCAGCTGGTCCATGTTTCTCTCTCATCGATATTTCTAGCTCCCTATCTCTGTAAAATATCCTTCCTCTCTGTAAAATATCAATAATAATAATAAAAAGAATTAGTTTTCTGATCTTCGTTTCCTTTTCAGTGTAGTTGTAAATTCCAAGTGAGGTTATACAAATGAAGTTCATGGGACGGAGCTGGCCAATGTTAGAATACATGCAGGTTTTGTTAGCCTCTGGGACAGTGGTTCTCAGCCTTCCTGATGCCGCACAACCCTTTAACACAGCTCCTCATGTTGTGGTGACCCCCAACCATAAAGTTATTTTTGTTGTCACTTCATAACTGTAATTTTACTACTGTTATGCATTGTAACATAAACATCTATGTTTTCTGATGGTCTTAGGCTCTACAGAAGCAATTTTCAACCTGTTGAGAACAGCTAGCAGGGTCGCCTAAGACCATCGGAAAACACAGATATTAACATTATGATTCATTAACTGTAGCAAAATTACAGTTATGAAGGAGATGAGGACAACTCTTTTGCTGTATTTTCCAACCTTTTTCCCCCTTCTTTTTCATTCTGTTGTTGATCTTTCATTAGTTGATGTATTATGATTCTTTGGTGACTGTTGTTAATGTTCATTCATAATAATAATCTTTTGTACTTTGATCTCTAGGAGAGTCAGAGGCTCCTTAAAAATATGTTCAAAATCTGTTATTTTTGAACCAGATGCAATATCCCATCCCATCATTAAGGTAAATGCATTGTAAAAAAAAATAGAGGCATTCCTATTCTTTGTGTATATGTTACCTTTGCTTATTTTCACATTTCTCTCTCGGTTTTATCCAGATTCCTTTGAGAGACTGTCTAAAAATAGGAAAACATGGAGAAAATGGAGCCAACAGACACTTTGCAAAGTATGTCATCATCACTAACTGTTTGATTTCATGTCTACCAAAAAAAAAAGTATATATGTTTAACAACTTTTATCTGCATTTCAGGGCAAAATCTGGCGGCATTTCACTCCTCTTCAGTCAGGTAAGAGTAACATAGTCAATGTTTTGTGCTAACCTGAATGAACAGTTTGCATGTGTGTGTGTGTGCACACGCATGCACACACACATACACACACATACACACACATGTGGGCTTAAGCCTAATTAAATTATATGTAGGAATCTCAAATGGAGGTCGTTGGAATAAATGTTTGAATGCTTTTAAATGATCATTGAGAAATATATATTTTAAAAGATGCGATCCCTAATGAGATCTTTAATGTTTACTAAGTGTGCGATAGCCTGCAGGCTTGTGGTTTCTTTAGGAGCCCTGGCCAGGTCTGAGGGTTGAAAGGAAAGGAGTGTGGTTCCTCCTGTGGCCTCCTAGTCACTGGGAGGGTGGAGGCCGGCAGCTCGCCACTTAACTGACCTCAGCCTGAGCGTGCTGACGGCCGAGGCAGCGACTCGGGATGTGTCACCTCGTATAATTCTGACGCTTGCGGTCGTGATGACTTCTTCATTCCAAAGTCACTTGATAAACATTTATGCACCCAGAACTGTGCCTAATACTGGCAATGCAGAAATAAAGTGGAATGGGGCTTTTCTTTGGTTCCATACTTAATTTGTCTGTAGATGCTTGAAAACTTGGAAATGAGAACGGAGTAGAGATCGTCTACCACTTTCGTTTGCCTCTGACTTCACCTTCATCTTTCAAATGAAAGGGTCAGAGGAGATCAGCGTTGCCTCAGCCATCAGCGAGAGCCCTCGAAGTGTTCAAAGAAAAACCTGCCTGTGATCCAAGTCAGTGTAGGCAATGCTGTGGGAACAAAGACACACAGACTCGGGACTTGACTCAAAGCCTTAAGAGAGAGAAGAGCGTTGAGAGTCCAGGAGGCGAGCGGTTAGGGGCAGAGAGTGCTCCCCGTGGGTTTCAGATCACCAAGACCTTTGATCGTGGGACACTGTCTAATGTCTACTGAAGCGTCCGCCATAAAGGCTGGGAGATACCAGAGTGCGGGATTTTTCTGGATCTGTGTCCAGGATTCCATTGATTTCAAGGAAGACACATTTCACAGGCTACCTTGGACTTTATGCGGCTGTAACTGGCACATGTGAGAAACAGTTACAGCCATCTACTGCTTTGGGGAAGGAACGCCATTATTATTAATTCTGGGCTGCCCCTGTGCTCTCTTCATTTCTATGGTATCATTCCGCATCTTTGCCTTATTCTAGAAGGTCTGTATCTTTTTTGTAATATATTTTATTGATATTTTACAGAGAGGAAGGGAGAGAGAGAGAGCTAGAAACGTCAATGAGAGAGAAACATCTACCAGCTGCCTCTTGCACACCCCTACCGAGGATGTGCCCGCAACCAATGTACATGCCCTTGACCTTCAGAATCGAACCCGGGACCTTTCAGTCCACAGACCGACGCTCTGTCCACTGAGCCAAACCGGTTTTGGCAAAGGTCTGTATCTTGAAAGGAAGAAGTACTTCTTGGTTTTCACTAGGAAAAAAAATACACATTTTGGTAAACTTTTAATAACTTTGGGCTTGGAAATAAAGCCCCCCAATCCTTCCACCTATTTTTAACAATTTGTAGAAGCTGTCTTATATTAAATAAACTCAACATCAGCTTACCACCAGGGGTGACTAGACACAAGCTACTCTTTCAAGTATCATTTTTAAGCCTCTTGGTTAAGCACAAAACCCAGAAATACAACTTTTTATGTTTTTCATTGTTTATGAGGTCGCCATGTTTCAGAAACACCATAGTCTCCCCTTGTCTGTGGGGGACACGTTCCAGGACCCCCAGGGGATGCCTGAAACTGCAGATAGTACTGAACCCTACACAGGCCATATTTTTTTTCTGCATCCCATGCTTTCACTGAAACGAAGCACTTGACAGCTTCTCTTTGGTATCTCTGAATTGTCAGCACCCTCGCTCTTGTGCTTCGGGGCCAGTGGTAGGTGAAATAGGGGTGACGTGAGCACCAGCACTCGGATATGGCGACAGTCTCTCTCCTGGTAACTGAGGAAGCCAGTCGGGGACATAGTAGGGAGCGTAGGCAGCGTGGCTCTCCTGGGCCGGGAGACCATTCACGCCTGGCCAGCTTGGAGCAGGAAGGTGGGAGATTTCATGATGCTTCTTAAAGCAGCACGCTGTCTGAACTTACCGATTGTTTATTTTCCATGCAATATTTTCAGACCAAGGTGGCCCGCAGGTAGTTGAAACTGCAGGAAGTGAAACCATGGACAGGGAATGACTGAATGCGAGGCCCCTTGGATTTGGGGAGTTTGGCTTCCAAATGTTCTCTGACTGGCAGAATAGAGAGAGAGAGTGTGTGTGTGTGTGTGTGTGTGTGTAAATAATAGTTTTAACGTATGCACTCTGTAAGTATTATACTCGAGGTTTTAGAGAGATGGAGAATAACAAAATATCTGAAGCTCCCCCCCCCCTTGGATTTTGCTTTCCATTAGGGAAAACAGACAAGAATCAAATGTCTTCTCTGATGTCAGGCAGCGATAAAGGACATGAAGGAAATGAAAACAGGGCAGAGGGATGGAATAGGGCCGGGGACGGTGCTCCTCTGGATAGCGTGGTCAGGGATGCCTGATGAGAAGGCCCCTCCTCTCGGAAGGCGTGAGGGGGTGAGCCCTGCGATTATCGATTATTATCGATTATCATAAGAAAAGGTGTCTGGGGCAGAGAGGGTCCTGGGAGAGGCCCTGGGATGTGAACATCGGCGGCTGGGAGGCGCAGGGAGGGTGTGGGGCCCGGACCACGGGCGTACCCGGGCTAAGAAGGGAGGTAAAAGCAGAGGTGGAGACCATGTCATGGAGGGCCTTACGGGCCAGTCAGGAGTTAGACTAAAACACCAAAGAGAAGCCCCTGGACAGAGAAGGGACGTGATGTGACTGTGTGTGTGTAAACCTCTCTCGGGGCCAGTGGAGGATATGCTGTAGGGAGGACTGTGTGAAGCGAGGAGACCCGTGGGTGGGTGTCAGGAACGCGGTGTGTGGAGCAGGGTGACAGCAGGAGGGCGAGGGCTGGTCCGGGTCTGGGTAGTTCTGAAGAAAAACCCAACAGGTGTGCAATGGACTAGCAAACATCCTTGACTTGGCGAGGTGGGTGGTCGTGCCCTTTATTGTGATGAAGAGAGCAGCTTTGCTGGAATGTGACCTCGGAGGAGGGGCTGGCGGCATTTAGAAGCGCTTGTCTGGGCTTCAGGGAAGCTGGGAGTCAGCAGGTTCCAGGTCCCTCTCCAAGCCGGGTACTGGGTGAGGGTTCCCAGAGAGAGTGTGGGGAGGCCCTGCCCTCTCTGGAACCTCGGAGGGGGGAGGGAGAGGGAGAGGGTCAGAAGGAAGACAGGAGGGACAGCCTGTGAGGAGGGGCAGGGTGAGGAAGGAGGAGCAGGGTGAGGAGGAGCAGCGGGTGAGGTCAGAGAACCAGGAGCAGGTGCCTGGGGAGCAAAGTGCAAGCGGCGCCAGGGAAGAGCCATCGCCTGCCACTCTCTGGGAGACAGTCCAGGCCGCCCCGCGGAGGGGCTGTGGCTGGGCTTGGTGACGTGGAGATCGGGTGCCTCTCCTGTGACCTCCAGGCATGCTCTCGGTCACGTGGTTCGGGGAAACCTGTCCTGGGCCCGAGAGAAAGTGCAGTGGGCTCTTGCACAGTTTTACCACAGAGAGGAATGGGGACGTGGCACGGTGGATGTGACCCCCGGAGAGGCTGGTTTCCAGTGGGAGAGAACAGTGTATCCTCTCGGGAGCATGAATGGCTGCTGGGGGGAGGTGAGTATCTGCGCCCAGGAGGGTCCTGGTCTGGGAGCCCGGCAGATCTTCTGCCCCAGTGGGAGAGAAGGCAGGCGGAGAGGTACCGTGTGCGGACAGGGCTGGCTCTGGCAGATGGTGCTGCTGGTTTGACACTGTTAGGAACACACAGTGGAAGGACAGGTGGCCTGGTGAGAACACTGTGTGACCAGATCAAGTTACTTGGTGTGAATGTGTTTCATGCCCAGTGATTTGTGTTACCCATTTTTGTGTGTTTTTTTGTTTGTTTGTTTGCTTGTTTTTTTAATTGATTTTTTACAGAGAGGAAGAGAGAGGGATAGAGAGCTAGAAACATCGATGAGAGAGAAACATCGACCAGCTGCCTCTTGCACACCCCCTACTGGGGATGTGCCCACAACTAAGGTACATGCCCTTGACCGGAATCGAACCCAGGACCTTTCAGTTCAGTCTGCAGGCCGAAGTTCTATCCACTGAGCCAAACCGGTTTCGGCTGTTTTACCCATTTGTTGTTGTTTTTGTTTTGTTTGTTTTGTTTTTTTAGAAAACCAGCATTTGCATTAGCTTCCTTCACCTGTCTGCTTGATTACTTGGTACACATGATGCCTTATGGCCTGGATGCGTTTCTTTTTAATTTAATATTTGTTAAACATCAGAATCTTACAGCTGCGCTGATGTTAATGTGTGTGGTTTTGGAAAGTGGAGATTGTGTAACAATGATTTAAGTTCAGTTCATAATAACTAAATTTATAGTAACGTATGACGATGAAATTTTTTAATTTTACAAATATTGATTTTCCCCCTCCCTCAGGTGTATTTCATTAAAGAGAACAACATTGTTGCACCGTATAAAATAGAGAGAGTAAGTAAAGCTTTTCTTTCATTCCCAGGAATTAGTGCTTTTGAACAGTAAGACTTTGTGACTCTATTAACATCTTTAATAAAATATAATAGTAATGGGTATTTAAAAGCTCGTTACCTAACAGTTACAACAAAATTACCCAAGAGAATCACAGATTTTAGTCCAAGAGATTCCAATGAACTTTTTGACTTAAAAAAGAAGTGTTTAATAGACAAAAAAAAAGAGCTTAAGTTCTTAGAATAAAAATTGAAATCGAACATACATCACTTATAAGATTGCTGCATAGTGTGGAGAATTTGTTTTTTGAGAACTCTGGGTTATAAAATACCCTTAATTTGAGAGGTCAATAATAATTTACAAATTCTCTTAATTGGGTGGGAGCTATGCGCAGACTTGAATACAGTATCTGTTAAGAGAGCTTAGACATCACATTTAACTACTCTGTTTTATTGAATCCCTCATGCTTCAGCTCAATGGACAGTAAAGGGATAGTTCCACCAAAAGAGAATTCTCAGGACCCGGCGTTGGGGCTTGTGCTCCTTACGCGGACGCCTCTGTGACGGAACGGTCCTCCCTCTGGGGAAACAGGCTGATGTGGGCCCGGCCAGGCCAGCCTGGGCTCCTCCCAGCAGCCTGTGCAGTGCCAACTCCCTGCCGTGGCCTTTGGCCTTTCTGGACAAGGAATAGTCGCATGCACCAGTTAGTCCAAACGACAAATACCGAGGTGTAAGGAGGGGGTGCAGCTGGGTTTGGGGCAGGATAGTTCTTTATTGGGTGGGGCTGCCCCTCATGCAGCCTATTCCCACCCCGAAAAGCCCTAATACACCCTAATACACCGTTTCCCCGTGGTCTGTGGCACCACCCCCCTCCCCCAAGTTGAGAACCACAGCCTGGGGTGCCCTCCCTCTGCAGGCTCTCCGGACCGCCACCTAGAAGTGCAAAGCTGCCCTCCGGCTGTTGAAAAATCAGGCCAAAGGAAATGAGCGAGGTTGAAGCAAAGAGGCGGTCTGCCATTCCAATGTGGAGTAGAAAGCCAAAGGATCCTGGGATTTAAACAAGGCGGGGGGAGGGGGGGTAGATAGTGACATCAACGGGGGTGTCAGGCAGGAAGCCCCAGACCCTCGCTCCTCTCATGGAGACACTTTAGCAACCACCCACGGACCAGGGACCAGCTCCCTTTGTGAGCAGTTCAGAACTAGTGAGGAGCTTGCCTCGAGACAGGTCAGCCTCAGGGGAGCTGGCAGGGAAATCAGTAGCGCCCCCAGCACAGTGCCCTGGGGCTGAGAGGAACCTCCCAGCTCCCCACGTCTCCCTGGGGAGGGAGCGGCAATCCTGGGCCATAGGTCCACTGCTCTGGCTTTGGGGGCAGCTGCCTGAGGGACTGGCTTCTGCCTTGCCCGCCTTGGAGCCTTGGCAGGACCCGGGCTACTCGAGGAGCCTGGGAGGGACCACAGGGAGCAAGAGCAGGCCAGGCATCACGCCGCTGCCCCACGGGCCTGAGCACGGCAGACAGAGGCCAGTGCCGCGAAGCAGACTCCCCCGGGGGCCAGAGGAAAGGAGGGAGAGCGTGGGACACACAAAATGAACCACCACGACATAGGGGCACCCACACATATGAAGCCAACATTGACAGAATTGGAGGGAGGCATTGAAGGCAACACAGGAACAGTAAGAGACGTGATGCCCCACTTCAATAACGGATAGAAGATTACTGAGGAAAGATTAGAAGATGAATGAAGGAACGGAGGACTCAACACTATAGACCACATGAGCCTAACAGACACATAGAGGACATTCTTCCCACCAGCAGCAGAATACACATGCTTCAGTACACATGGCACCTGCTTCAGGGTTGACCACATGTTAGGTCACAAAAACAAGTTTTTTGTTTTGTTTTATATTGATTTTTAGAGAGAGAAGAAGAGAGAGGGGGAGACATTGATGCAAGAGTAAAACATCGATCTGCTGCCTCCTGCACATCCCCCACTGGGAACTGATCCCTCAACCTGGACACATGCCCTGACCTGGAGTCAAACCGGCAGCGTTTCAGGGCATGGAACGATGCCTAACCGACTGAGCCACACTGGCCGGGGCCAACACGAGTTTTAATGAATTTAAGAAGACTGAACCCATTCCAAGTACCTTTTGCAACCACAATGAAGCAAAACTAGAAATCCGTCGCAGAAGGCAAATTCATGAGTATGTGGAAATTAGCTCTCTTGAGCAACCAGTGAGTCAAAGGAGAGAGACCTAAAGGGACATTTAAAAATATCGCAAGACAAAAAAGACAGCATATCAAAACTCACAGGGTGCAGCAAAAGCAGTACTAAGAAGGAAGTGATAAGCACCTACATTAAAAAAAGAAGGATCTCAAATGTTAAAATCTTAACTATACGCCTCAAGAAACTAAAAACAAACAAACAAAAAACCACAGCAAACAAAGCCCAAAGTTAGCAGAATCTGGTGTGGAATAAATGTAGCAGTAAACCCAATGGGCTCTGCTTCCCGGAGCTCTCATTCTGGGTGGCATGAGGGAGGACACACCAGGTGAATGTGTGTGGCCTTAAGACAGGGATTTGCAAGTTCTCTTCACTCGAGCTTTTGGAGTGCTTCATCTCCTCCTCTGTTTGCATCCTGTTCCCTTGTTGGTAGGGCAGAATGGAGTATGTCTTTGAACTGGATGTCCCAGGGAAAGTGGAGGATGTGGTGGAGACATTGCTTCAGGTAAGCCGGTGCCTAACTGGGCTGAGAATTCAAAACTCAGGCAGAAACCTAAAAATTTTATATTTATACATCTTACTGAAACCCTAATCCTATCTGATAAAAGAGTAATATGCAAATTGACCATCACTCCAACACACAAGTTGGCTGCCCCCATGGGGACACAAGATAGCCGCCATAAAATCGTCAGCAGGGGACGGCAGTTTGGGGTGACCAGGCCTGCAGGGGAGGGCAATTAGGGGCAAACAGGCTGGCAGGGGAGCAGTTAGGCATCAATCAGGCTGGCAGGGGAATGGTTAGGGGGCGATCAGGCTGGCAGGCAGAAGCCCTTAGGGGCAATCAAGAAGGCAGGCAGGCAAGCAGTTGGGAGCCAGCAATCCTGGATTGGATAGGGTGCAGGCTGGGCTGAGGGACACACACTGTGCATGAATTTTGTGCACCAGGCCTCCAGTCTCTTTTATAAACATTAATCAGATTTACTTGATTATGTTACTTTGAAAACTGTGTGTTAGGAAGAAGCCAAACATATATCAGAAGCGATCTTAACTATGACAGCAAGTATCTATTAAGCGATCTTAACAGATACTTGCTGTTATTTCATTGCTTCTAAGGAAATACCTTTATATCATCTGAGAGAGAAAAAAATAAATTCATTGTGTATTTATAATATTGTAGCTTCACCGAGCATCCTGCCTTGACAAACTTGGGGACCAAACTGCTATGGTAAGCGTTTCTAAAGATCTGCATTTTATTAGGAATTAACTAGTATTGATTTTCACTTGTAAATACTTGCATCCATACTTACATCCAAATGGTTCTGTCTCCACAGATAACGGCCATTTTGCAGTCGCGTTTGGCTAGGACATCATTTGACAAAAACAGGTGAGAGTTCAGTGATTTTGCTTGCCTGTTATAAAGGCAGCGGGCACCTTCCTCTGGTGGCCTCGCTCAGCATGGCCAGCCCGATGTTGTCATCTGCCTCACCCCACGGCTGCGTATCTGGGGAGGTGGCCCCACCCCGGTGCAGGAGCCCTCAGTCAGGGGCTGCTTCCACTCGCTCCACCCTGGCACCTGCCAGTCAGAAAGGCCGGTAGATGAGGCCCTCTCACATCCTTCCTGTCTGTCAGCTCGTCTTTTCCCACTGTTCCTGCCTCAGTCCAGGCCACCACCACCTCCCACTCTGAACACTGGGGCAGCTTCTAGCGTGTCTGCCTGACGCCAGTCTTCCCTTCTCCAACCCCCTTCCCCGCGCCATGCCTATTGTACTTTTAAAATACGTTCTTCTGCCGAAACCGGTGTGGCTCAGTGGATAGAGCGTCGGCCTGAGGACTGAAAGGTCCCAGGTTCGATTCCGGTCAAGGGCATGTACCTTGGTTGCAGGCACATCCCCAGGAGGAGGTGTGCAGGAGGCAGCTGACTGATGTTTCTCATCAATGTTTCTAACTCTCTATCCCTCTTTCTTATTCTTTATAAAAAAATAAATAAAATATATACTTAAAAAAATATCTTCTTCTGCCCTAACTGGTTTTGCTCAGTGGATAGAGCATCAGCCCATGGACTGAAGTGTCTCAGGTTTGATTCCGGTCATGGGCATGTGCCTCAGTTGCAGGCCACTTGGGGCAGCATCCAATAGATGATGCACCTCTCTTACATCATTGTTTCTCTCTGTCTCTCTCCCTCCCCGCCACTCTCTCTGAACATCAGTGGGGAAGTGTCCTCGGGGGACGATTAACAAAAAATAATAAGCTAAAAAAATAAATAATATGTTCTTTCTGAAGAATGTACTTAATTGTATCACTTGTTTGTTTAAACTCTTTAAGACTGCCTGTTGCCTTCAGGGTAAAAATCTTAAATCTTAGTTGGCGCACAATCCGCTTATGTCCCGGGCCTTGCTCAGGACGCCCCGTCCCTGCTTGCTCTCGGATTCCACGCTCCAGCCCTGCATCTCATGCAGTTCCTGAGTGTGCCCCACGGTCTCTCGCTTCCGGGACTGAGTGCGTGTTCCCTCCGCTAAGAATGCTCAGCTCTTTGCACCTGGCTCTTTCTGATTCTTCTGATTTCAGCTTAGCTGTCCCTGTGTCCAGAATGTCTGCCTTGGCCCTTCAAATTGTGATAGGTACCTTCCGGAGGTATCCTATGGGGACCAGGAGACTACATTTTTATTGGTCTAATGTGGGGGTTTTTTAAAAATATATATATTCTATTGATTTTTTACAGAGAGGAAGAGAAAGGAACAGAGAGTCAGAAACATTGATGAGAGAGAATCATCGATCAGCTGCCTCTTGCACACCCCCTACTGGGGATGTGCCCGCAACCAAGGCACATGCCCTTGACCGGAATTGAACCCCGGACCTCTCAGTCCGCAGTCTGACGTTCTATTCACTGAGCCAAACAGGTCTCGGCTAATATGGGTTTTTAAAAAATTATTGACTTCCTTAGCTTTTCTAAGTATATAGTGTATTTTCTGAAAAGAGTTATACTTTAATACTAACCTGTTCTCTGACTGTCTAAATAATTTACAATGGGGTAGTAGAGAAATCATCACTCATTAGTTTTACTGCAGTCAATCCACAAAGGAATGTACAGGTGACACTTGGACAATGTGGGAGTTAGGGGTGACAACCCCCACAGAGTCAAAACTTAAAAACTACTCAGAGCTACTTGTTGATCCGAAGCCTTACTGATCACATCAAGTCGATTAATGCATATTTTGTACATTATATGTATTGTATACTACACAGCAAAGTAAGCTAGAGAAAAGAAAGTGTTACCAAGACAATCATGAGGAAGAGAAAATACATTTACAGTATTTAATTGGGGGGAAAAAAACATTAGACAGGTGGACCCTTGTAGTTCAAACTGTGTTGATCATGAGTTAGATGGGCTTTGGAACTGACATTCCAGTTACTGTCATTGTGTCTTCATAGTCTTATGAAGTGTAGTGTGAAATAAATGCTACCTATGCAAAAATGGCCAATGTATATAGATATGAAAGTAGGCCTTACTGATAGAAAGAGAAAAAATGTTAATTTAAGAGTAGTTTCTACATCAGCTTGTTTTGAGCTTAATGGGTTATTTGGCTTCATTTTACTTGTCTATCCTTCCTTCTCAGTACATAACCTCATGTTTTTTTGTGTGTTTTTTAAAAATATATTTTATTTTTTTTACAGAGAGGAAGGGAGAGAGAGAGAGAGTCAGAATCATCCATGAGAGAGAATCATCAATCAGCTGCCCCTTGCACACACCCCTACTGGGGATATGCCCTCAACCAAGGTGCATGCCCTTAACCGGAATCGAACCTGGGACCCTTTAGCCCGCAGGCTGACGCTCTATCCACTGAGCCAAACCGATTGCGGCTAACCTCATGTTTTTTTAAACGTTGAATTTTCATTTCACCATTTACAAGAATGTCCGTTTTATTTGTGACCGATTTTTGTGATGCTCACCAAGCCCTCCAGCAGAAGCAGTGCTGATGTATATGGCCATTTATTTTATAGAAAGCCCGGTGTTCAGACAAATCTTGTGCAAAGTCACACTGTCACTCTCTTAGGTAAAGTTAAACCTTAGAAAGTAGATCGGTTTCTGATTCCATTTTTTTTTTCTTTCTTCCTTTTGCTGAAATTACCAGGTTCCAAAGTGTCTCTGAAAAGCTGCACATGGAATGCAAAGCAGAAATGGTGACCCCGCTGGTGACAAACCCCGGCCACGTGTGCATCACGGACACCACGCTGTACTTCCAGCCTCTCAACGGGTACCCGGTACGTGAGGGCCGCAGGGCGGGCGGAGAGCTCTGAGCGTGGGCTCTTCCCTCACGCTCTCTCCCGTGAGCGGGCCCTCACCATCACAGTGTGCTCACGTGGTGGTAGGGATCAAAACCACCTCCCCGGCCCCTCCATGGACTGTGTGTGTGCTTCACAGGCTCCCCGGGTGACCCCGAGGAGTCTCAGTGTGAGCTCTTCTTTTTTCTTTTTTTAATATATTTTATTGATATTTTACAGAGAGGAAGGGAGAGAGAGAGAGAGCTAGAAACGTCAATGAGAGAGAAACATCGACCAGCTGCCTCTTGCACACCCCCTACCGGGGATGTGCCCGCAACCAATGTACATGCCCTTGACCAGAATCGAACCCCGGACCCCTCAGTCCGCAGACCGACGCTCTACCACTGAGCCAAACCGGCTTCGGCAGTGTGAGCTCTTGTGACCGGTTTGCACATGGGGTCACTTGCTCTCGGTGTTGGGAAAAGAAGCCCTGCCCCTTCCGGCTTTCATAAAGGCTCCTGAGAGGGCTATGCCTTTCTGCTCGGAGGCACGTCTGCAAGAGACAAATGTGAAATCACATCGAGATTACGGAGAAATGAATGTTTTCTCTCTATCTGCTCACACGGGTGCTTGTGTTGGTACTTCTCGTTTTTCCTCTGTTGCCAACCAAGTCAGGGAATGTGAATCCTTCCCCAGGGGCAGCTGGGAGTGGTCCTTGCCCAGCCGGAGCAGGTGCACACAGCGGGCGGCACCAGGGCACCTCTGTGGCGGTGGCACTAGTATCCCTGTCATAGCGATGTTAGCCTTCCCAGGCCGGTCAGTGAAAATAACTCGGATCTCCACAGTACATCTTAGAGAGCCGGGATGCTTCATCCAGATCTCGTCCCTTTTGGGAGTGGCTCGCTGAGGGAACCGAAATCCCGGTGTGCTCTGATGGTGCCATTGGGCCCTTTAGCAGGGACGTTTAAGGAACAGGAGTGATTCTGTCCCCGGAAGTGCTCCAGGCTGGCCAGTCATTACTAAATCGCACTAAAGCTTCTAGCACAGGCTTGGGCAAACTACGGCCTGCGGGCCGGATGGCTGTTCTAAACTATTGAAATAAAAAAAATAAATAAAAAAAGAGAGACCATACCCTTTTATGTAATGATGTTTACTTTGAATTTATATTCATTCACACAAACACTCCATCCATGCTTTTGTCCCGGCCCTCCTGTCCAGTTTAAGAACCCATTGTGGCCCTGGAGTCAAAAAGTTTGCCCACCCCTTTCCTAGCACTTTTCTGAGTGAAAGATAATGCTGTACCGATTCTGTCCACCAGGTGGTGGGGCACGCTTGCCAAACCCTCCAATGGAAGCCGTGCACATTGCTGATGGGCATTCTCTAGCCAGGCAATCGCATTGGCTTACCCACTACTGTTACTGTAGCCCAGGGTCAGAAGCTTTGGGGAAAATGTGAGCATGTGCCATAGCTTCAGGACTCATAGTGAGCGTCCCTTCCGCTCGGAATCAGGAAAATGAACTTGTCCACCTTTTAGCCGATCTCATTGACTCTTCTAACCTCACCCCTCTCTTACGAGCATTTCAAGGTTTTAAAGAAGCAAGAAAATCACCCTCCTTATGAGAGAAAAAGTTTAGAAGCCCGGCTTTATACTATAACTGTTTGTGAGCCTTAATACACTATGGTTTTTAAGGAGACAAAAGACAAGATTCTAACATAAGATGAATGAGTACTAAGGAAACCACTGCTCCATAAAAGAATAGCAAAATTCCCGAGAGGTTATCTATAACCAGTCCTTATTTAAAAAAAAATAATTTTTATTGATTTTTTAAAAAAGAGGAAGGGAGAGGGATAGAAAGGAATATTGATGAGAGAAAAACATCATCAGTTGGCTGCCTCCTGCACATCTTCTGGGGATCAAGCCCTCGACCCAGGCATGTGCTCTGACTGGGAATCAAACTAGTGACCTCTTGGTTCATGGGCAGATGCCCAACCACTGAGCAACACCAGCCAGGCTCTGTATCAATCCTTTAGTATTCCATAACACTCCACAGCCTTGGCGATAACCCGAAAGATGAACGCACTGCCATAGTTTTGGTGCCGATTGGAGGTAGGGAGACTTGTCCAAGGTCACAAAGCAAAAAAATGGTCAGGCTGGAATGTTAAACCAGATATGCCTTGTTTAAGATCTCCCTTTCCAGTTGTTCCCCTTGTAACACATCAGGAAGGCAAGGTATGGTCATTCGGTTCCACCTTCTGATACTAAAGGTCCACTTCTTCTCATTGTGTCAGGATGTTGGCCCTTGAGACCGTCTCTTTGCTTTTACAGAAGCCTGTGGTCCAGATCACACTCCTGGACATCTGCCGCATTTACAAGAGGAGGCACGGCCTCATGCCTCTGGTGAGTGCACGCGGCACGCCCGTCCCCGGTGAATGACTGTCCTCGTTTCGGTTGAACCAGTGAGCCGTTAACATGCAAACACCCGTGGCCTGTCTGCGACGCGCCATGTTGTGTTGTAAGCAAGTGGACTCTGGGCACTGCTGCGCTCTCTTTTGGACGAGCTAGGAATTTATAAAGGAACAACTCCTTTCTCTGCACAAGAAGGCTGCTCTGCTGTGGGAATGTCTTTGGCTCCAAGAGCAAGAGGGATGGGGTTCCTCGCTCCCGTGAGCTTGGAGTTCCTGGGCTTGTGCAGGGAGAATCCATGCAGAGCAACCCAGTGTGACGCGCACCTCTGCTCAGAGCAGCTAGATGCCAGAGTGAAATGGGGAAGCTGGTACAAAATGACCTCCCCGGTGGATCTGTGGTGTCTTCGGTTCGCGGAGCGTAATTCAGCCCTCAGCTTGGAAGTGAGAGAAATGAGCAAAATAACCGATTAAATCATATGGGCAGTTCCTCCTACCATGCCCCTAGATGAGCATATGTCCATACTCATGTAGGTCTTACATGCTGACCTTGGAGACCAGTCCCACGTAAGGTGTGATGCCAGGGTGTTTTAATTTGACTTGAGTATAGATTCATTTGTTCTCCTTTGAAGATGAACCAGTCGCCTGACAGGTAGCGTTACCAAAGCATTATTGAATTTTAAGCACCTTATTTTTGTTTCATATTTGTGAACTTTGTCTTTTTCTACCTATTTACCTTAGAAGGATACTCATCATTTCTAGTGCTAATAGAGAATTATGGACATAGACTATTGAAAATCTCCTCCTTTGGGTATAAAGACATAGTCAGAAAAAGAGTAGTGGAAATTGAAATTAAGTGTCTTCTGTGTACTGGGCAATTTATGTACAATATTTGTTATGACAGTCCCTGTGAGGTAGATGATATTCTATTTTATAAAGAAATTGAGATTCTAAGAGTTAATTTCCTCTGTTCCTTAACTAGTAAATGGTAAAAGCCTGTATTTCAACCAAGAACAAGTCTGTTTTTGTCATTTCTTCATCTGCTCCTGTCCTACCTCAGGCTTATCAATGCAACATTCACAACGCTGAGGTTTCTTTTTTTTAAAAAATATATATTTTATTGAATTTTTACAGAGAGGAAGGGAGAGGGATAGAAAGCTAGAAACATCTATCAGAGAGAAACATCGACCAGCTGCCTCCTGCACACCGGGGATGTGCCCTCAACCAATGCACATGCACATGCCCTTGACCGGAATCGAACCTGGGACCCCTTAGTCCGCAGGCTGACGCTCTATCCACTGAGCCAAACCGGCTTCGGCAAAGCTGAGGTTTCTTATGAATGACTGCAGTCGCCCTGCCCGCTGTGGCTCAGTTGGGCGGCATCACCTGCCTGTTCTCTTCCGGGTCAGGGCCCAGGCCTGGCTGCTGGCTCAGTCCACAGCAGGGCACGTGAGGAGGCAGTTTCTCATCAGTGTTTCTTTCTTCCTCTCCCTCTTCTTTCTTCCCTCTCTCTCAAATCAGTAAAACCATATTTTAAAAAAAATAACTGCAAGTTGTTTGTATAACTCTCTTTCATGGCCCGCATGGAAAGAGTTCCAATTCAGGGCTCAGGTTCTGGAGAAGGGCCGCACACAGATGAAGAGACTTGAAGAGATTCAACTTGGCGATATGGGGGGCCAGGCGGTAGTCCAACTCTAGTGGGAGAACTACTCCTGCTCTGGCCCTGCCATCCCCTTTTATCGAGGCTTTGGGGAAAACATCTGAGGCAACATAAAGAGACATTTACAGGCAGGAAAATAACAGAAACTTACAAGGGACAAAATAAGGTGGAGGCTGCTTCAGCTTAACAATATTTCAACTAAAGGTTAGAGCAGTTAAGGTTGTTGACCAGCCTTCCTGGCTTCCTGTCAACATCTCTTTTTTAAGTGAAACTAATTTGTTTTCCAGCAGTTGTTATTGAATAGTTATCCAATTTATCAGTTTGTTAGATTGACATAATAATTGAATTATAATTGAAAGCTAAACATTTGTATTTGAAGATGTGTGAAGACATGGATCAGCCAATTTTGAATTTCAGAATACTAAATTCACAAAAGGTTTTGTCAATAAAAATGATCAACGCTAAAAGGGATTTTACAAAATTTAAAGATACAAGATACAAGTCTTGTTCTCAGGAAATTTTACATATATATATATATATATATATATATATATATATATATAAAATTATTAAATATATATGTATATACATATATATATTGCTGAATCAAATTTAAAGGTGGAGAATATGAATACAAGAGCTACAAGTAAAAAATGTAGATGTTTAATTGGAAGGCTTTTGTGATTGTATAGCTTATATTGCAATTGCAAGATTAATGAAGTGCTATTTGTTTTATTCTTTTCTTTCTGAATGTGTAGGGATTGGAAGTGTTTTGCACAGAAGATGACCTGTGTTCTGACATCTACCTAAGGTTCTACGACCCTCAAGACAGAGACGAAGTCTACTTTTATATCGCCACGTATCTAGGTCTGGTGTTTTTACCCTTCTGTGTTCTATTCATAGGAAGGTAGTTCAACCCCTAAGTGACCGGGATAGGAAATAGGAGAAGAAGAAAGAAAAATGCTGGATCTAGAATCGCCTGTGGTTCTATCCATATGCCTCTCCATTGTAACTACGGTTGGCAAGATGGCATTTTTTAAAAATACCAAAGGAAACATAACTGAATTTTGGTTATAGTTCATTGTGCGTTTTAAAAACTTGAAAAATATATTTTTAAAAAATTTTTTGGATTTGTAATACACAAATTGAATAGATTATAAAGACTCCCCTTAGTTATTTCTGTGTCCAGTCATGTCTTATTTTAGTTTATGAAAACCGAGATTCAGTTCCTTAGTGTGAGAGGCAGAGCTCTCCAGTCATATGTTGGAGTTCATTAACTGTGTCTTAATCCCGACGCTAGAAAACGATACAGAAGAAACACATGAACCTCGAGGCTCAGTATGATACCCGTAAGACTGAATTTGCTTTTAATTAATATCTCCTCAGTCTTCCACGGAAAGTGTGAGTTTTCCCACCCTTGTTAGAGGAACTCCTGTATTTTTCTTTCCTCCCATAAATATAGTAATGTGTATGGCTGACTGTAATTATTCTTGTTCACAAAGCTGCTAGATGACTAGAAGAGAATGATTTCTAAAAAGAGATGTTGGGATTTTTATTAACGCCACCTTAATTTTGTTTGCCCTTCTGGTGCCCAGGGAAGCGAAAACAAACTGTACCCTACTTTTATTTTTTTTTCTTAAAATGCACTTCTCAAAAAATATATCTAACGTGCCCAGCGTGTGCAGGCTAAGTGAAACGTAGACAGCACCTGCCACCGTGGTGGGTGGTGACGTGCGGGCCTGTCCTCCTCAGAGCACCACGTGGCGGAGCGCACGGCCGAGAGCTACACGCTGCAGTGGCAGCGGGGGCACCTCTCCAACTACCAGTACCTGCTGCACCTCAACAACCTGGCCGACCGCAGCTGCAACGACCTGTCCCAGTACCCCGTGTTCCCCTGGGTAATCAGCGACTACGGCAGCCCGGAGCTGGGTGAGTGCCTCCAAGCTGCTCCCCCTCAAAGGCCAGGAAAATGTTCTGTCCGAGACTTACGATGTCATCTATGAATAGATTAGGACCCATTTTAACTTTATTCCTAAGGATTGCTAGTTGTCATTTCAATGTTAATATAAAATATATATGTTTTTTTTAATATATACATATATTTTCTTGACTTTTTTTACAGAGAGGAAGGGAGAGGGATAGAGGGTTAGAAACATCGATGAGAGAGAAACATCCATCAGCTGCCTCTTGCACACTCTCTACTGGGGATGGGCACACAACCGAGGTACATGCCCTTGACCGGAATTGAACCCGGGACCTTTCAGTCCGCAGGCCGACACTCTATCCACTGAGCCAAACCAGTTTCGGCAATAATGGGCTTTTAAACTTTGTTTTTTTGTTGTTGTTGCTGCTGTTTTACTTGAAATATAGCTTTTTTTCAGTAGGCCTTTTTTAAAAAAAAAATCCATATTTATGTTTTCAAATCAGAAATCACTTCTGAATGGATGTTGCTAAATTAAAACTCAAAATTCTCACCTTTACAGCTATAGAAGTATCTACCAGAAATACTACAATTCTAAAGGGTCTGTCTCCATTTTTTAAAACTGTTTATTTTGTGGAAATAAATGTGTACGCGTGAATCAGTTCATGGCGGCAATGCTACTAAGTATAGGTTTGCTTGCTTTGTGTATTCTAATTAATTCCTTTTTAACATTTTATTTCCTTATGTAGACTTGTCAAACCCAGGAACCTTCCGGGATCTCGGGAAGCCAGTAGGGGCCCTAAATAAGGAGCGACTGGAGAGACTGCTGGTGCGTGCGTGGGGTTAGGGCTTCTCCGTCTAAAGGAACTTCCTGAACCGGGGTCTGTGCTTTCATAGTAACTGAAACTCATTTCATCAAGGCTTAGTTAGTGCCGACATGCCCAGAGTGGTCATGTGTTTTGTTTTGTTTTATTCTTACTTCCCCCCACACCCCACACCCCTGCCTGCTGCCTTCCCCAGTGAATTCAGCTGCACACTATTTGCTTTTTTTTTTTTTTTTTTTTTTGCCTACAATTCAGGAAGTGGAGGCTGGCCTGATTACCAGTGTACTCACTCACTTTCCTGAAGGGTTCTCTCTGGCAAACAGCACAAGAGCCGCATAAAATCCCTTCCACCTTCCACTCCCCCCAGTCCCAACGTCGTCGCCACTGCGCCAAGAAAACCTAAATACTTGTCACGGGAATGCTGGGTCTGTTCAGATTCCCCACCCTCTTTCTGTCTTTCCTTTTCCTATGTAAGAAGGACATGAAGGAGTGTAATGGACTCTCGCCGTGGTTTCTTCTAGGCTTTTACTGCCTGCGTCACCTGTTCTTTTCACAGCCAACACTGAGTCGTCTTTTTTCTCCCCTCCCGCATTACAGGCGCGCTACCAGGAGATGCCGGAGCCCAAGTTCATGTACGGCAGCCACTACTCGTCCCCGGGCTACGTGCTGTTTTATCTTGTCCGGATCGGTGAGGTTCTTGGTCCTTGCCCCACGTCAGTGCTGCTTCCCGTGGGCTCTCCGGTGGATCTGTGTCTCATTAACTCCCGTTTCCTCCTCCAGCACCGGAGCATATGCTGTGCCTACAGAATGGAAGATTTGATAACGCAGATAGAATGTTCAACAGGTTTGACACACATGCCTCCCCCGCCATTTTTTAAACTTCCTAATTATATATGCACAATATGTTTGTGGTTTAAAAAAAAAAAAAAAAAAACTAGCCGAAACCGGTTTGGCTCAATGGATAGAGCGTCGGCCTGGGGAATGAAAGGTCCCGGGTTCGATTCCGGTCAAGGGCACGTACCTTGGTTGCGGGTACAACCCCAGTAGGAGGTGTGCAAGAGGCAGCTGATCGATGGTTCTCTCTCATCGATGTTTCTAACTCTATCCCTCTCTCTTCCTCTCTGTAAGAAATCAATAAAAAATGTATTTAAAAAAATAAATAAATAAAAATAAAAACTATACAGGGCCAAAAGTGTAAAGATACTTAAAAAGAATCACTCATTGTTATATCTAATCCTTTTAGGCTTTTTGTAGTCGTGTGTGTAAATGTGAACGTATTTTAAATACAGTTTTTGTATCCCACTTTTTATATCCAATTAGATCTTGAGGTTTGCCCCATGTTACTAGATGTTTTTGAAAACAGTCTCACTTTTTATGAGATCCCATCCTAATGTATGCCTGAATATATTTGAACTGTTTCTCTCTTGTTGGACATTCAGAGTGTCTCCTACATTATTTCATTATTCTAAATAATTTTTAAAAATATATTTTCATTGATTTCAGAGAGGAAGGGAGAAGGAGAGAGAGATAGAAAGATCAGTGATGAGAAACAATCATTGGTCAGCTGCTTCCTGCACACCCCCCACTGGGGATTAAGCCTACAACCTGGGCATGTGCCCTGACCGGGAATCGAATCGTGACCTCCTGGTTCATGGGTTAATAATTTTGCTATGAGTTGAATACAATTCCATGTGGGTCTGTGAATAACTTTTTTAAAATTATAAAAGTAATACCGGTACTTCTTTTAAAAAAAAAACATCAGAAAATATAAAGAGGAAAATAAAGTTCAGTTAGCGTCTGTCTACACTGAATTTTCATTAATCTTTGGTCTGTGTCTTTCCAATCGTTGTTTAACTCCTTTTTGAGATGAGCTGTTAAGATAGTTGTGCTGATTTTCTGGTGGTTAAGCCCCGCCCTCCATTGGCCCTCCAGTGAGGCGGAATGGGTGCCGAGGCTCCCGGCCTGGACTTGGAGACGCTCCATCCGGGCCTTGTTCTGACTCCACGCCCACTCCCTCTCTCCCCTGTGAGCCTAGAGGGTTTTTCGCTTCTGAGAAAGGGGGATTGAGTTAAGGAGAGAGTGAGTTAATATAGGTAAAGTGTCGAACGCCTAAGTGCAGAGAGAGTTCTGTGGTTGCTGTTTCTATACCCTTGAGTTGAAATCCGTTTATTTTATTTTATTTTATTTTATTTAGTATTGCAGAAACTTGGAAAAATTGTTTGGATGGTGCCACGGATTTTAAAGAGGTAAGCGGTTTAAAGAGTTAATGATTCACAGGGCTAGCATTTTCTAACTGCTCTAAAAAATGTTGATAGCTATTCTTTTTCTTTTTCCACCTGGAACCTTCAGTTGATTCCAGAATTCTATGGTGATGACGTCAGCTTCTTAGTCAATAGTCTGAAGTTGGATTTGGGGAAGAGACAAGGAGGCCAGCTGGTGGATGACGTGGAGCTTCCGCCCTGGGCACGGAGTGAGTACCTCCGCACTGTGGCCTGGTAGAAGTTCCTTCCCTGGCAGGGCAGTTCCAGTGTGATTAATTATTTAGTTACCTAGAATGTAAGAAGAAGAGCAGTGTAATTTTCTACCCAAATGAGACAAGATCAGTCTGATTCCAACTAAAAAATATTCTGTGAATGTAGGCTGTAAAAATCCTGACATCCTTGAGACACCTTGTGTAAATACTTCTCTCTCCTCTGCGTCCAGCGCGGCCAGAGAGCGATCCGGTTTCTGAGTAAGGGGCGGCTGGGGAGGGAGAAAACGAAAGGAAGAGACAGACACAGAGAAGGAAGGAGAAAGCTGGGGCCGGGTGGGACCACTGTCCTCTGACAGGTTCAGGGACCCAGAGCCAATACAGTGTGTTCATTTTATACAGCAAAACAGGGAGTTTTACTGAATCAAGCCCAGACAAAGAAGAGTATGTGCATTCCTGGGTGGGCCAGAGATGTAATCATTCCTGGTGCTTGGCTGGATTTAAAGAGCAAAACCCACCTCCTGGCACCTGGGCTGAAGGTCAGGCTGACAACACTCTTGCCTCCGGCAAAGCCTGTTTCCAGGACGTGGCTTTGCGAGCGCCACTGGATTCAGCGGACAGGAATGAAAGAAATGCCCAGGCGCCTTCCCGGGTGCTCTCCACAAGACCTAAATGTTGGGGGAATGATTTTGCCACTTTTTCTCGCCACAAAATTTGTAGTTGATGTGATGGGGGCACAACGCCATTAAGAAACAATGTGCCTCCTGCCTATCCCAGAAGCTTTGAGTACAGGTGGGGAGACTGGGGGCAGAAATGAGGGGAAGCAAAGTGGGCGCTGCATGCTCTGATGGAGTCTGATCAACAGGCCCCGAGGACTTTCTCCAGAAGAGCAAAGAGGCGCTGGAAAGCAATTATGTGTCCGAGCACCTTCACGAGTGGATTGACCTGGTGTTCGGCTACAAGCAGAAGGGAAGCGAGGCTGTTGGGGCCCATAATGGTATGTAATGGTCACCAGAAGCTCCTTTAGTGTTTGATGAAAATGAAACAAACAAAAACAAAATGAGGGCGGAGTGGTCAAGCTTATTCCTTCAGTAGAAACTTCTCAGCGAGCAGCGCCTGCTGGCTCAGGGCCCGGATTAGATACTGGGTAGCAGAGGAGGAAGCCCTATACCTAAAGAACATCTATCTCAGCATGATCCCGAGAGGTCTTGTTCTAAAGTCTTCTCACTTTAGCAAGCACCCGCGATCGCATTCAAACATTTCAGTTAAAACGCCATCAGTGGCAGCCATGTAAAATTAGCATGATAAACGTAAGAGAAATAGAAATCATGTGTACCATTTATGATAACCTTACACAAAGTCTTGTAAGATATTGTTATGATACACGCAGGTAATACTGCTAAAAATAACAAAAATTATTATTTTTTCCCTTCTAGAAGCTCTTTAGAGGGTCACTAAAATAAGAACAAAATATTTATGCATGTGTTTTAGATGACAGTCTTGAATGGGTATTCTGCTCAACTGCAATTATCTATCCATCGGCAATACAATCATCCCCAAAGAGAGGATGGGACGAAATAGCATTTACTCTCGTATTATTTATTAATTATTGTACTATTTTCTATACAAACGACTGTAAACCTACTTTTGTCCCACCCTGTACATAAGGCAGCATCAAATTTAGATAATATTCATAAAATAAGTGTTTTGTCTTTTAATACCTGACATATTTCAGCTTGTTTAAGCATGGTGCATTTTCTAATGTTTTTTAATTAACTCACCATTGACTCTGCTGTTTTGCTAAATAGTTTATATTTATTGTGCCCAAACATGTCAAAACCATGGCCTCTTTAGATGGTATATTTGAGAGGATGTTCATCTCAGTGGGCAATTATGGGTGGTTGGTCTATGTAGTGAAAATTCACACCAATTTTTACCCATTACATTGTTTTTTATTGTTTTCATGATGATGGTCATCTGCCAAAATTTCAAGGCAGTCTTGAACAGCTCTTTACTTTGGTGTGGGCATGAATTTATCTGAGTCCATATTTGCCACTTTTCTGTACTAGAAGCATAAATAGTTTATGATAAACATCCAAAAACCTTAAAATTTACTCCAAGGAAATGAACGTTGTGATAAATCCCAGGGTCCTGAGCCAGACTACCTGGGCTTAAATTCTTGCTTCATCACTTACTAGTTTTGTAACCTTGAGCAATTCCCTTAATCTCTCTGTGTCTCGATTTCCTCATCTGTAAATTAGAGACAATAACACTACCTACCTCGCTGGAATTTTATGAGGATTAAATGAGTGAGTATATGTATGGCTTTTAGAATATTGTCTGGCCCAGAGTATGAAGCAATAAATAAAGATTTTAGTCTGTTAAAAAAAAAACAAAAAACAACTCCATCAGAACATGATGGAACAGCGACCTCCATTGCTGTGAAGGGCCCGGAGTTTCCTTTGAGTTGCGCTGAAAGAAACCGGCAGCAATGTTCCTCCTCATCCATCTCGGGTCTCACCTGCCTCCAGGTGTCTCAGCGTTGATGACGTTGATGACGAGGAAGTGGAGCTGGAAATTCAGGCCTGATTTCTCACAACCAGAGCAGAGGGCAGAGTGACCTGCTTCCTCTCAGGGGAAAATAAAGCTGACCGAGAAATACACTGAGATAACAGGTCCTCCCACCTGCCAGTGAGATTTCTGCTCAGCCAAGGATAATTCAAGTTGATAATTGACTGAAAGTCAGATCTTGGTTAGTCATTTTGCAGCGTGAGAGTCAGTTACTTGGAATAAAAGTTTAATATAACAGGTCCTCTGACCTGCCAGTGAGATTTCAATCTGATAATTGACTGAAGGTTGGATCTTAGTAGTCATTTTGCAGAGTGAGAATCAGTTACTTGGAATAAAAGTTTAAAGTTGTTACTGGGTTTTAAAATGTTGAACCAGAGTGTCTAACTCGACAGCACACATCTCAATGGTGTTTCCTTCTCTCCTTGCAGTATTTCACCCCCTGACCTATGAAGGAGGTGTGGACTTGAACAGGTACTTATGTCTAGAAGGAACTTCTACCTGAACAAAATGCCCCTTTCACAAAGTGATTGATGAGCTTAATGGATAATGTTAAGATAATGGAAAATTTATGAATTGTATCTTGCTTTTACTATTATGTGAGTTAGTGAGCCTCAGGAAGAAATTAAAAAAAAAAAATCTATGCTAAGGTTTAGACCAGTGGTTCTCAACCTTCCTAATGCCACGACCCTTTAATACAGTTCCTCATGTGGTGGTAACCCGCAACCATAAAATTATTTTTGTTGCTACTTCATAACTGTAATTTTGCTACTGCTAATGAATGGTAATGTAAATATCTGTGTTTCCCGATGGTCTTAGGCTCTACCGCAGCCACCCACAGGTTGAGAACCGCTAGCAAGGTCGGCCAAGACCATCAAGAAACACAGATATTTACATTACGATTCATTGACAGTAGCAAAATGACAGTTATGAATTAGCAATGAAAAGAGTTTTATGGTTGGGGGTCACCACCACATGAGGAGCTGTATTAAAGGGTCTCGGCATTAGGAAGGTTGGGAACCACTGGTGTGGACGATCCCGACACACGGTGAGTGTTTGAGGCTCTCTCCTGTTGATCTGTGCTCTCTGAAACGTGTGCTGGCAGCAATCTGGAACCCGGGGGCTCACGGCGTTCTCTGCGTTCCGTCCTACAGGATCGAGGATCCTGACGAGAAAGTAGCCATGCTGACCCAGATCTTGGAGTTCGGGCAGACACCAAAACAGCTCTTTGTGACGCCACATCCTCAAAGGATCACCGAAAAGTTCAAAAGTTTGCCCCAAACCTCCTGCGATAACGTTTCCATAGCAGATTCTCCAGGTACATTTTGCAAAGACAATCAACGTGAGCACCTTTCGTTTTTCTCTTAAGTCATTTCTGGTGATGCTGCAGAGGAAACATGAATGTTGTGCGGCTTAGAGATAATATTTTTATCATCTTATTGCGGTTCTCCCGAAAAACAAAAACAAAAAACCCAACCACCTGTTTTTTTCTTGGTGTTTTGTTTCTGAAAATCGAAACCTGGTAGGATCTTTACTGCGATCGTTACGGTTCCGTTCCTTCTCTGTGCTTTTCCAAGCTGGCGTGTGACTCAGCTGTTCCTTTCCTATTGATACATCCTGGCCATGGCTGCTTTAACAGTCACCCTCTGCCCTACTCTTTCCTTGAAATTACTTCCTCCATCTCTAATTCTCCTCTCCACCCCCGGCTTACAGACCTTGAATTCAAGGGGCTCTGCTTGCTTTACTTGATTGCATTAGTCAAGCATATGACAAACATGTGCTGAGTATCTGTTCTGTGCCAGGCCCATGCTGGGTGCTAAGATGAACTTGACACTGTCCTCGCATCTAGTATTTGGAAAAGGTGGGCTGTTCCCACACTTCCATCCAGTCACCCTTGTTTTAGTGTTTGACATTTCACCTAAAACAGCCTCCAACCAACCTACTGGCTCTTGGGATTTCTACACTCTGTGGAACTCTAGGAGCAAAATCACTTCTTCTTATATCTCCACGTCTGCTCTCTGCCCCAGGCACATTCAGACTTTGTAGGCACACACTGCTGAGCATGCTCTCACGTGTGGAGGAATAGCTCACTAGAGTCACATGACCCCGGGCTGGCTGGGAGTATGTCTCTAAGCGAGATGACCCAATAGAGTTAAGTCATAAAGATCACAGGATTATCTTGTGACGCCTCTTAAACCCGTGGCTCCACTTACTTACCAGGCTCACAATGCTGTCTTGTGATTATTTTAGAGAGTATAATTGTTCCAGCCCTACTGAAAACGGAAGTGAGGGATTACTTAGTCCTGTCCAGGAGCACTTAGAGGAATGGCTTGCATCTTTGCTTTCTCCTCCTCAAAACCAAACAACTGCAGCATTCCTAGCGAACCCTCAGATGTTTGCAAATATTATTGACAAGGAAATTGTTATTCGGTCTTGTATTGCCTGAAGTTCTTATATTAGAGGCAAACACTGATAAAAGTAAGAAAATAGTATTTAAATAGACTTTTTTTTTGAAGGATACTTCTTTTTTTAACATATTTTATTGATATTTCACAGAGAGGAAGGGAGAGAGAAAGAGAGCTAGAAACGTCGATGAGAGAGAAACATTGACCAGCTGCCTCTTGCACACCCCCTACTGGGGATGTGCCCGCAACCAATGTACATGCCCTTGACCGGAATCAAACCCGGGACCCTTCAGTCCGCAAACCAACGCTCTACCACTGAGCCAAACCGGTTTCAGCTAAATATACTTTTTTATCTTTCTCCAAATGGTTTTTATTTCTACTATATACATCATTATTTTTCCTTAACTAACACAGAGCTATCTAACACGCGTCAAAGCTATCACATTTTGGTGGGCTGTTGTGTTTTCATGGTTGCTTTATTTTAATAGAAGACAGTGTGGCTCGGATACGTACTATCTGTGACGCTTGTTGGGGATGGAGTTGACTCACCTGGCACTGATCGAATGTGCTCTCTCCAGGGGAAGAGTCTTTTGAGGACCTGACTGAAGAAAGCAAAAAACTGGCCTGGAATAACATAGCAAAGCTGCAGTTGCACGAGCAATATAAACTCCACAAAAAGTAAGAATGTCTGTGTTGTCCCTCCCAGAAGCTGGCGTCTCGGCCTGGGGTGAAATTGTTTAAAACCAGGTCGGTGTGGCTCCGTGGTTGAGCGTCGACCTATGAACCAAGGAGGTCACCGTTCGATTCCTGGCCAGGCCACATGCCTGCTTTGCAGTCTCTATCCCCCGTAGGAGGTGCGCAGAAAGCAGCTTATCCATGATTCTCTCTCATCATTGATGTTTCTATCTCTCTGAAATCAATAAAAATACACATATTTTTTAAAAATTGTTTTAAGCTGAATCAAGGGGGAAACTCTCAATGTTACCTTGATTGTTTTGTTGTGTGTGTGTGTGTGTGTTTTAAATCCCCTCCAAGTGTTTATAGTGATCAGCCATCTGATGTCAATGTGGCAAGGGAACTTTTGGAACAAAATGGATTTGTGTCGGCCTCATTTCTGTAGTCGGTCCACCTAGAATTTTAAAAACTATAACTGTATTTCCAAGACATTGGGCTTCCTGCTGGCCCTGAGGGGTTGCAGAGGTTCCCTGTTCTCCGCTATTCAGGATATTTTAATACTTTGGTGGAAATACTTGAGAAGCATTGAAGTCACCTGACCCCCCCGTTACAGATGAAACACACACACACCCAGCATCCTGCTCCTCCACCACAGACATCCTGTCTGACATTTGTGAAATCACTTGGGTGAACCACGCCAGTTTACTTTAGATTAGTGGTTTGAATCAGAGTGCAGCCTCCTGAAAAGAATATGCGGTTCCTTGTTCACCGTGACAATAGCCTTTTCTCAACCTCTCTAAATGGCTCCCATCCAAGGCAGTGAAGACACGGGTAAACCTTTAACAGAATGTGCTGGGCTGGTTCTGTCTGGACAGGGGTCTCATCCTTGTGCAGACGCTGATAAATTCAATCCAGCGATCACGCAAGGGAACTGATTTTTATTTTATTTTATTTTTATTTATTTTTAAAAAAAATATATTTTATTGATTTTTCACAGAGAGGAAGAGAGAGGGATAGTTAGAAACATCAATGAGAGAGAATCATTGATCAGCTGCCTCTTGCACACCCCCTACTAGGGATGTGCCCGCAACCAAGGTACATGCCCTTGACCGGAATCGAACCTGCGACCTTTCAGTCCGAAGGCCGATGCTCTATCCACTGAGCCAAACCGGTCCCGGCAGGAACTGACTTTTAAATACAAGTTTCAGTCCTTTTGTGATGGTCAAATAGAAGGGAACTGAAGCAGTTTTCCAGCTGTCAGAGATGTGTTCACACTTCGAATGGGGCAGTTCGGGAAGCTAAGAGTAGGAATGTTTTCTAGCCACGAGTTCTGCCAGAATAAAATTGGAAGTTGCCTAGTGATGCTTGGGTAATGGCAGGTTGTCACGTGGGACAAATACAGCAGGCAAGCTGTGAGGGGGGAAAAATAAAATCACAGAAACTCGGTAAAATTAAACCAAGGGCTTGAAGGAGACCAGTGTCCTAGTGCACAATGGAGGTCATTCATAAAACTCTGTTTTCTCACAGGGCGGTTACGGGAATAGCAGTCTCTGGCAGTGGCTCATCCGTCTTTACGACGTCACAAGGTATGTTTTCCCACCTGAAAAATGGTCCCGTCTAAGCTTCATGACTCTCGGGTCAAGGACTGTACTTGCATGTGCTGCCCCCACTTAAAATAAACTTAGAGCAATTAATTTGTGGCCTGTTAAATGAAACGTCATTGTGGTTTGCCAAAAATGGTCGTGAGGAAGGCCTTTCTGCTGCTGAGGTTTCCCAAACGTCGAGGGGAAGGGCAGAGAGAGCTTGCTCCCCGCCCAGAAGAGGAAGGCAGCGTCTGTAAGAGGCAGGAAGTCCTTCTTACCTGTCTCTTTTCATTTTTAGATTACACCTTGAAAATGTTTTCTACAGAATCCAAAATGCTACAAAGAAGTATATCATTTTCAGAGATGGTGAGTTCCTTTTCATTTCTAATCATGGTAGAAATCCATGTAGCACTTTGTTTTATACACACTCGCATAGTAACACTAGAGGCCCGGTGCACGAAATTTGTGCATAGAAGGGGGGGTGTCCCTCAGCCCAGCCTGCACCCTCTCCAATCTGAGTCCCCTAGAGGGATGTTAAACTGCCCATTTAGGCCCGATCCCGTTGTGGGATCGGGCCTAAATGGGACAGTCGGACATCCCTCTCACAATCCGGGACTGCTGGCTCCCAACTGCTAGCCTGCTTTCCTGATTGCTCCTAGCCACTTCTGCCTGCCAGCCTGATCACCCCCTAACCACTGTGCTCCTAGCCTGATTGATGCCTAACTGCTCCCCTGCCAGCCTGTTTGCTCCCAACTCCGCTCCCCTGCTGGCCATGTTATCTCCACATGGGGGCAGAATCTTTGACGACATGGGGGCAGCCATCTTGTGTGTTAGAGTGATGGTCAATCTGCATATTACTTTTTTATTAGATAGGATAGAGGCCTGGTGCATGGGTGGGGGCCAGCTGGTTTGCCCTGAAGGATGTCTCAGATCAGAGTGGGGGTTCCCTTAGGTGTGGGGCAGCCTGAGCGAGGGGCCTGTGGTGGTTTGCAGGCTGGCCATGCCCCCTGGCAACCCATGAGGAGGCCCTGGTATCTGGAATTTATTTGCCTTCTACAATTGAAACTTTGGAGCCTGGAGGTGGAGCCAAGCCTCCTGCTAGCTCTGTGGCTGGCAGCCATTTCTGTTGGTATGTATCTTCTATAACTGAAACTTTGTAGCCTTACGCGGAGGCCTGGGCCAGCCGGGGTGTGCGGAAAGCTGTTTCTTCCATTGCTGGGGGCAACCCTAGCCTCCCACTCTTTCCAGCTCCATGGCTGCCACCATTTCTGTTTGGATTTGTTTACCTTCTGTAATTGAAACTTTGTAGCCTTGAGTGGAGGCTGAGGCCGACAAGGGCAGGCAGAAAGCTTGGCTTCCTCCATTGCCTGGGAAACCCAAGCCTCCCTCCTGTTCTCTGTGGCTGTACCCATCTTGGTTGGGTTTATTTGCATTCTTGCTCTGATTGGCTGGTAGGCATGGCCTGTGGTATAGCAGAGTAATGGTTAATTTGCATATTACTTTTTTAATAGGATTTTGTTTCTCCCCAAACAATTGTTGATTCCTATATATTGAGAGAATGTCTTAAGATTATTTCTAAATTTAAAATTTTTTCAAGTTGCCTCTTTCTTATAATGTGACTTCATTTGTAGCCTAAACAATTTGAACTGCTACCCAGCAAAATTCTTCTTAATAAATCATTCCTTTTTGGGAACTGTCAGATGAATGTGTATGTGCTACTTAAATAACTTAGCACATTTCTCAGTTGGTGGGATACCCTAATGCTAGAACCCCAGTGATTCTGAAGGAGCACACTGTACTGTTAATGTTAAGTCACCTGAAAGATTTGAAATTCCTTGAAGGATTTTGCAAGTTTTTTTTACCCACATAAATCTGTAATCCTGAGAGGGAGGGTGTTCACATTCTTGACAGTCCCCTGGCCACCCTCCCCCGTGCCTTCCCCCTCCCCTTAGGGGTCCCTCCAGTGCTCCAGGGCCTGGCAGAGAGCCCTGAGCCTTAGGCCAGTCCTCACGTGCCTAACATACGGGCTTCCCTGCCATCGGGAGGAAACACTGTACCTGGAATTAGCCGGTTGGAAAACACTTGGCCTGTTTCAAAAGGCTGACATAAACAGAATCTGAGCATTAGTTTTGGGGGAATCTTGTATGGTGGTTTTGCCATGTTGGGGACTTAGTATTGTAGTTGTTAATGTCGAATCGTTTGTATTTCAGGCATTATCGTCCTGTTTACTTTTACCAGGAGACGCCACTGTCATAAGTTCCTCATGGGACAATAATGTGTATGTATCTGTGTGTGCTTCTTTCTCATTCCACTCACATGCAACTGCCTCTGGGACGCCACGCAGCAAAGCACAGTCTCTCATTGGCAGGGCACTTGTTTTCAAAAAGGAACGCATACTGGATGAGGGTAGAACTGCTGGATTTGAACATAATTATTTGAGTCTAGTCATTTCTCCAATGGGACTCTAGTTCTGTGTTTTAAAGGGAGGTGAAATCATAATAGCCAGACCTGAAAATTTAGTTTTAAATTAAAAATTTCAGTATTTTTATGTGATGAGAACAAGTCATCTGTAATTCTAGTGGGCCTTAGTAAGTATAAAACAATGTATTTCTTGAATATGTGTTTTAAGAGCCTTAAGTTGAATGCTGTTCTAATAGTTCTTGTTATTTTTTATGTTAGCTATTTTTATTCTATAGCATTTGGAAGAAGCCAGGGCACATTAATGGGACATGATGACGCTGTTAGCAAGATCTGTTGGCATGACAACAGGCTGTATTCTGCATCGTGGGATTCTACTGTGAAGGTTTATATATATATACACTTTCTAACTTAACAATGTTTGGATAATAAAAACACAAACCAACTGTTAACATGTTCAATTCAGTGTTTTTCACAAAGCCTGTAAAGTGATACATAATAATATTGAATATTACTGCTTCTTTAAAAAAATGTATACTTTGCAATATAATAGGAACTTTTCATGATTTTTCTACTGTGTGTTCCGCTGAATGTTGGGAGAAATGCAATGCCTTTTATCTAACACAATTGGGACTAGCAGTTGATGAGTTAATCAGAAAATGTCAAGTGAAAAGTGGGGAATCATTGAGATAATGCATTTTATTAAACTTAAAACATACAAATGCATGTTTATTCATTGCCCTACTGAGGTAGGACCATATATGAACACCATACCAGTACTCATCATCTTTGGTTTCCAATCTGCATTTGTGTAAAAAGAAAGCAAAAACCTAAAACCATTAATTTTTTTCAAGATTTTCCTCCCATTCTTGTAGGTAAGTTTCTTGCCTACATCTAATGTAGTTTTTTAGCGACTTGAGTCTTCTCAAGACATTAACAAGCACTACAATACGTGTGCACTCGTAATTTCCTTAGTTCACACAATGCTTAAATTACATAATTCAGACAGCAAGTGCAAGGGATGGGAACGGACACAGGTCCAGCGCTTCTTGGTAAGCACAGAATGGCGGAATAAGGGTGCCGTGAGAGAGGAAACAAGCATTGGGCAGCTTCCGTAGTTGGGACAAGAGTGTTCAATGGACATTGGTTAATCAAGAGTTCTTCAATGTAATTGACATGCTCTTCTTATGTCACATGTTTGCTAATATCTTCTGCATCTGTTCCATCCTAGGTGTGGTCTAGTGTTCCTGCAGAAATGACAGGCACCAAGAGACACCAGTTTGACCTGCTGGCCGAGCTGGAACATGATGTCAGTGTGAGTACTGGCAACAAGAGTGCATGAAAGCTGAGCTAGGTCCAGGAACTTGGGGGCCAGATTCTTGATTTTACTTACGTGTTTATGATCTTTTGCTTTGTTATTTTGCTTACTGATCATAGACTTCCAGTTCTTTGAGTTTCCACGTCTACTTTGTCCTTCTTCCTCCTGTTTGCTATCTCCCTGAGCACGACATTATCTGGGCCCCCCTCAGATTATCTGGGCCAACAAGATATGCCCCACTCTCTTTCCTATTTTCTGACACAGAAGGTAGAAGGGATCATCTCTCTCTAGGATAATACACATCTGCCGCCAAGGACACTGACCTTATATTTGGCCCAAGCGTGTGCGGTCCGGGGCAGAACCGGGGCTGGCACCTGGTCCCTTTCACGCTGCTGTTTCCACTGGGTCCCACTGCTGCATCCTAGGTTCTAGCTCCCAGTACCGCCTTTTCTCTGATGCTGGGAACTGATACCTAGTTTGCATGGTTGACAGATCAACTGAAGTCAAATATTTAGTATGTAACTCAAGATGGATAACTACCCGCCCTCATGCCCTCCCTCCCCCAAATTTCTCAAATCACCCATCAGCTGTGTTTCGGGTCATTTGGCACATCTCTACAACTTATCATTCCTGGAATTAGACTGACATGTTTAGGTTATTTTAACAGAGCATTACATTTCTCCAAGTAATACTTCATTTTATTCACTAGCATACAGAGTTTAGTTCTTACACCATCATTCAGTAGGTGATGTTTAAACACATCTGCATGAACTACACCAGGACACTGTACCAGAGTTTAATCTGCATCGTATGCCCACCTATTGAAACTGGCCTAGGAAAACACAGCGTATGAGCCTAACTCTAAGTGGAGTACTTAGATGTTTTCTTCCCCAGGTGGATACCATCAGCTTAAATGCGGCAAGCACGCTGTTGGTTTCAGGCACTAAAGAAGGCACGGTGACCATCTGGGACCTCACGACGGCCACCATACTGCACCAGATTCCGTGCCATTCGGGGACTGTGTGCGACACTGCTTTTAGCCCAGGTAGTATTGTCCTTTTTAATACAGATTAGAATTCCTACTTTGAAATAAGAATGTGAAAAATACTTGTGGCATTTGTACCTACTAGAAAAGCTATATTGGATATTATTTATTCCTCCACTCACTAGAGAAATGCATTTCCGTTTTTTGTCCCTAAGTTTATTTGAGCCAAACTGATGACACATGCTGTTGAGTTAAGATCTCAAATGCTCTAAAACAGAAGCATTTCAAGGAGAGGATAGTGATTGGTTAAGTAAAACAAGGAGCTCCAGGAAAACGAGAATGAACATTATTAGGCCACCGGACTCAGAAATAAAATCTCAGGATAATCTATGCTCTGAATTGTAACCTTTTATCTGTGTCACTATGTTACAGACAGTCGCCATGTCCTCAGCACAGGGGAAGACAGCTGTGTGAATGTAATAGACGTGCAGACAGGAATGCTTATCTCCTCCATGACTTCCGACCAGCCCCAGAGGTACATTTTCGGGGCTACTAATGGTGAAGACGCTTCCACACAGATTCGTGAGCATGTGCCGTTGGGCTTAGTTCGGCCAGTATAATATAGCTCTTCTATGAATAGTGAAATGATTATTTCTAAACTAGAGGCCCAGTGCACAAAAATTATGCATGGGAAGGGTCCCTAGCAGCTGCCAGTTGGGGAACTTCCTTTGATCCGCACCGTCCCCTGGTGGTCAGCGCCCGTCATAGCGAGCCATTGAACTCCCAATGGGGGCCCTTTGCATGTTAGCCTTTTATATAGAGAGGTTTTTCTTGCAGGTGCTTTATCTGGGATGGAAACACTGTTTTATCTGGAAGTCAGTCTGGTGAACTGCTTGTTTGGGACCTCCTTGGAGGAAAACTCTGTGAGAGAATACAGGGACATAAAGGTAAGAGGTTTTCAGTTAGCCTGGCCTGCCTTCCCAAAATACCGAACTCAAACCTGCTTTCTGGAAGTCCTAGCCACAGCAATGAGAGAGGACAGAGACACACACACCCATACTGGGAAGGAAGAAGTAAAATTGTTATTTACAGAGGACATCCTGTATAGAGAGTCCTAAAGATTCTACCAAAAACTATTAGAACTGATAAATTCAGTCAAGTAGCAGGACACAGTTAACATTCAAACCTGCTTGCCTTCAGCCCGTGCCCTCTGGGCTCTCACATTCCCCTCCAAAAAGGAAGGTTTTACATTAACTTACATAAGGAGAATTAAAAGCCATAGTAAAAGCTGTAATCTTTTTTTTTTAATAGTTAAAAGCCAAAACAATATAAAAATAATGAACTACAAGAAAAGCTAACTCAACTCCCGCCCCTGTCTTCCTTAGACGACTTTTGCAGTTTGCTTCCAGGGTGTGTGTGTCGTCTAGAGGGTGTGTTTGCATGTGTGCATAATAGTGTCATATGTTTTTCCACTTAGTGTTTTATGGAGATTCACTACATTTGCATGGTTTACGGCTTTGAATTCTTCTAGTGTCAGTGGTTAAAAGTACCTGCTACCTTCCTTTCTTCCCTGTCACCCAGTGTTGTAGGGTTAGTGAGCTTAACTTATAATGTGTCTATGCCTTTTCCCTCAGATTACTAGCTTTAACATTTTTACCCTTCCCAATAGAAATGGATGTAAATCATCACATTAACACCAATTCTCTACCTTTTCCCTTACCTGCATTCTGTTCTGTATCCATAATTCCAAGTTGTTTTAGTTTTACTTATAAAAGTGGTTTCTATTCCTCACAAATTTCTCCAACTAAGCAGTTACTTTTAATTTCTACAGAGATTTTATCAGCTAAGAGTACAGCATTTGTTAGCGTATCTCTGGGGACCTTCTGTCAATCCCTAATCAGTGTCTTTTCCTTGTAGGTGCTGTGACATGTATATGGATGAACGAACAGTGTAGCAGTATCATCACAGGAGGGGAAGACAGGAAAATTATGTTCTGGAAATTGCAGTATTAAGTGCCTTTTCCTCTCCTACATGTTAAGAACTCTATTTAATGTATTTTTAAATGAACTGGTGAAAGTGCAATGATAGTAATTAGAAGTTTTGCCACAAAAGAAATTTGTGGTTTTAAACTTTCTAAATCATGGTGACGTCATTGAGAACTATGAGTTGCCAGCCTGTAAGGTAAAGGTACAGCACTGTTGGGAGAAACATTACATTTGTGAGGCAGACGATCATCCCAGTATGATGATGGTCAGAAGACAGTTTGAGCGGCAGAGGTGCTAAACTGGGGAACATCCCGAAAGCACTTAACTTAGGATTTTCCAAGAAAATGCGCAGTATTCTCTACTCCTGAGTCACTATTTTGTCTTCCTGATTTACACAATTGCTGCCCACGGGGTTTTGGGTGTGTTTTCATGGTGTGGTTACTTTCTATAACCTGCAGTTCCCGGAGTCTAAGGACCCGGGGAAGGAAGAGCAGTTCTTATAACAGTAAATTTATTGTGTATAGGAAGGTTATTTCATTATAACTATTAAATGCTCATCTTTTCTACATTAAAAATATTTTTCTGTAATGAAACCTTTCCATTTTCTTATTTATTACAAAAACGAGGACTTTTTAAGAACTTCAAGTGTTGATTCTCCTAGAAAACCAGACTTGGTGCCAAGAACAGCATTCACATCACTATCTTCAGATCCAGGTTCAGACAGCAAAGTAGATCATCAAACTGGGAAGCACTGGTTTGCTTTGCTAAATTTCAAACAAGGTAAGCTGCAAAGCAGTAAC
This sequence comes from Vespertilio murinus, assembly GCA_963924515.1. Lineage (NCBI taxonomy): Eukaryota > Metazoa > Chordata > Mammalia > Chiroptera > Vespertilionidae > Vespertilio > Vespertilio murinus. The sequence goes on along the minus strand of OZ004717.1, from coordinate 27,482,897 downwards.
TTCTTTTCTAAACCACAATAATAGGGGATTTAAAATTTTTCTATACTCTTAAAAATACTGTTTTTTAAAAATACTGTTTTATCTTGCAGGCAGTACGGCTTAGGGGAAAACTTGAGTCAGACCAGGATGAGAGAATTTTCAGTGTCATTAAACATTACTGGGTCTCAAGTATCACTAGGGAGAACCGACAGCCTTACCCGCTGCTCCCCCGTCCCCCAGCTTCACCGCTGGCGGCACCCTTCCTGACGCGGCTGCTCCCCTGGCGGAGGGCTTTCTCAGGACGCCAGCTGCTGCCGGGACAACTCCCACCGCAGGTCCCAGGTGAATCCCACATGCCTGCTTTCTAGGTCATGTACTAGTTTAGTGAAAGCCATGGACAGTTTCCAAATGGTGCAATAATAGTCTGGCTAAATTTTATTTATACATACATATTTAATTAGGATAGGTAGAAAACCAAAAAGGAGAGAAAAAAGACCAGGGTAAAGTGTCAATGCCATTTTGTTTGCAGGGAGAAGTCAGAAAGTAGAACAAATCACCAGGACAACATGGTTTGTTAAGCCCCTCCTAAACCAGTTAAGTTATATAATCTATGAATGAAAAAAAAGGTCAAAAATTTATTCTACTTATAGTATAAGAATTTTTACATTACATTAAATATATAGTAATTCATTTATCAGAAAATGATACCAGGAACTATGAGAAGTAGTTGCATTATTACACAATGACTATGACTAGAAAATCTCAATTGCAACTAAGCAGCTATGCTATATATATAGCTCTTGTTCTGGGCTAACGTACATTTCAGTTTAATACAGAACTGCATTATGAGTGTAGAAAGGCAGCAATAGTTACATTTTGGCTTGGCTTTTCTTCTAGATGCTTAAGTTAAGGCAGCAGTTCAAGCAAGTGAAGGTAGTTAAAATTTAATACAACTTGCATACACTGTTTTAATGCTTCCTACATGGAATGAAACCAGTGTTTACAGAAACACACAGAGGTAACTAAAAAAACAAAACACAACTACCAAAAGCAATCAATCTAAATGTCCTATGATAACAGTAAAAATGCAAATATACCATAGAACTAAAGTAACAGCACTACTTGATTTATAGGACAAAGGTGACTGGCTCCAACACAAAGCTAAGTCTGCATCAGTCATTCTAATCATAATGGCTTGTAAAAGCATCAGGTTTCCAGTAGAGAAACTAATCTATGAAAGTCTTTTGAGAGTTTCACATCTGTAAAACCAGGATAAGGCTACAACTATTTTGAAGTCTGAGCAATTATCAGATCAAACAGTTAGATTCCAGGCCATACGGTAGACAGAAAGGACCTCATGCAGCATATGCTCTGGCTCCTAGGAAGCTTCCTGTGCATAATATGGAGTGAAGTTGCCAAAGAAGTAAACCGGAGAAGTTCACTGTGTGGTGACTTTAAACCTCAGGAATGGTGTGGTCCATCAGGCTCTTGATAATGCTTGGTGCCATCCTGCAAGAGAGTCATTATGTTGATCCAAGAAAACTCCAATTTAAGCTTAGTATCTATTAGCATCAAAGTGGGCGGGAAGGGGATCTTTTTTAATGAGTTTTGATCTAAGGGTCTCATGTAATCTATTTGTTTTGCAAATGTCCACTGTGAAAGGCTATCTGTATCTTATCTAGCCAAGATACAAGTTAAGGCTTTGTATATAAAGGCTAGTGATTTGTTTTTTAATGCTGTTGGGAAACTGGGGTAGAGGACAGCTCTCACTATTCAACAGTAACTCCTTTTTTTATACCCCTAAAGTAGCTAGCTGCTTTCTGCCTAGCAGCTGAAACTAACAAAAATATCATCTGCCTACTTCCATATGCAAAATAGATCCTGGAGAAAAGGATTCTAAGTTGGCTTGGCAAAAACAGTTCTGCTAGAGCCAGGATTTTAAAACCTCCAGGGAAGGAAACCCATGCTGCCTCTTTTCTAGTCCCCTTTCTTAGCTTTCCAGTCCTCAGCCCCCACACACATCTACCTCCCTCCGGAGATGCTCGAGAAAGTAAAAATTGACTCATAACATCCAGTAAGAATTTGCATCTGAACCACAAGTAAATTTCTACTGAGCAGAGGAACTATAGGTAGCGGGCAACCACCATCCATTTTACTGAAAATTGGAAGCTGAGTTTGCCCATATCTGCTCATATACCCTTTTCCTAGTAGGAAATGTCAAAATTTCCAAAGTGTGTAATGAATTTTATTCCAAGCTTAGTAAAGTGTAAGAGGTCATCCTTACCAACCAAATCTTCTGATTTAATGTCTTCCCTTAGATAAAGAACCAAAAGTTTGGGAACATAAGTACTGTACTGCTTTTAAGTCACGTGACCACAAATATAAGGTTGAAGAACTGTATCTACTTACCGTTTAATAATATGTTCAAAGATAAAAGCAGGCATGATTGTAATAGTAACTACCGTCCCAGATGTTGACAATATGTCTGCAACTTGAGAGTCCTATTGAAAACATAAAATTGTCATTCATTATTCTAAAGAAATCTATGTCTTGCTAATATCTCTAAAATCTTGACTCTTGATATTTAACCTTTTTTTTCTAGTTTTTCTTACCAAATTTAGTGTAGAATCACAATATATTAGCCAAAAAAACAATAATCTTAAAGATTATTACACTATCCCCTCAGGATCATAAAAGAGCCCTACTCAGGAATTTGTGGAAGGACAAAAAATATATATAAATGAAGTATTAATATGAATAGAAACTATTACTTGTTTCCCATAATCCAAATTGAAAAAAGTTGGGTAAGCATAGGCCTCCATACAGTTCCAGGGACTTCAGCCCCTTGTTACCGGGACAATAATTCCCGGTAATAGCCTGGATCATTCCTTTGAGTGGTCTAAGGAGAGCCCCAGATTTCACATCTCCCACTGTATTGCTGTATTTTGGAGGTCAATATGAAAACAGCACTATCTAAATAGACAACAGTTGCCAAAGATGAAACCAGCAGAATAAGACATGTTTTTTACCTTCAATCCAATGACATTCTGTCCATTAATTTCACAGATGTTATGTTCTGTAAGAAGACCGTTTCTAGCTGCAGAACTGTCTTTTACTATGGATGTTATTTTTCCATTTTTAAAGATAAAACCAACATGCCCAGTACTATCCTTATGCATAGTAATTGTGCGTTCAAAGGGCCTGTAAGACAAAATGGGTTCCATTGAAAATTGCATAGTAAACATTTTAATGGACTTCTATTCTGCCATACTAGTAGTTTTGTTATCATAAACTGTTTCTAATAAGAGCAACTAAGTTTGGTTGCGATAGTGTACATCCACAGAATATCTTAACATAAAACATATTCCATTAAGTTGATCCTTCAACAATGCAGGGGCTTTAGGAGCACTGACTCTCCATGCAGTCAAAACTCTGCACAGAACTTTTGACTCTGCATAAACTATAGTTGGCCGTTCTCATTTGCAGATTTCCCAGCAGTGGCCCAAAAAGCTGACCCTGTGTAATACAGGTTAGAACTGCGCGGGTCCCCATTGTTAATTTAAATCCACAGTGGACCCGCACAGTTCAAACCCATGTTCAAGGGTTAACTGTATTTTTCTTTTAATTTATCCATTATGGTTTGCCTAAATTACTAATATTTCCTTCTCTTAAGTATCCAAGACTTAACTGGCTTCTAGGAAGATGTAGCTATTACAATAAGGCAGCCAGCTGTCTGCTCTCAAAAACTACCATGCCAGTTGTATTTGATCATCTTTCTATAATTCTGCTGCCATGTCATTACATGTGTTTTCTGATAAACCTGAGCTTTCATAAAATTCAGAACAGTCCTATCTTCCTGTTGGTCCACATTATTACTCTTTTCCTTAGTAAAACATTTTGTAAATGAATGCCATTTTTGCTTTATATCTAAGTACCTTCCACATATGAGAAACTAGAAACCCCAGAAGTACTTGTTTACGAATAAAAACTACTAACAATATGACAGAGGCCCACCCACCCTTAACACTTGTGAGGGTTGGGGCAAGGAAATAAATGGAGGCCCAGATTTCATGTGAATAATGTTTCCGTTATAAACAGACTAACTGCTAAATAAAAAGTTCCATCTTCCTACCCTGCCAAAAAGCCAGATTTGTTTTTAGAACTTTTTATACTTGGGAGTTATGCAGGGACCCTGGCACTTACACCCTAGAGACAGGATGCCTAAGCAGTGAAATGGAAAGTGAGTCCAAGGATGCCATGCTGCTTCCTTTCCCAATGTATATTTTCTACAGAAACAGATTAAGATAGGAAAGTAACTTCTTAGAGGATGAATTTCTATAATCTCTGAAATAAAAGTGTATGTAAAACCAGGATACCATTTTTAAAAACTTAAACTGTGTAAGAAAAATCTATACCACACAAATTGTAAGATTCTGAGGCTGATCAGTAACATTTGATTATATTCACAGAATCTAAAAAGCCAAAGGGAAACTGGTCTTTAATTTCCATTTGAACTGCCCAGCCAACTTGCCTGTCTCGAATAGTCATGGTAATCTTCTCTCCAAACGCCTGCTTGAGCACCTTGTGTGCTTTATCGGAGCTCCAGCCCGCACAGTTCTCCCCGTTGATCTGCAGCACTTGGTCCCCGAATCTCAGACCAACTAATGAGGCTGGAGAATTTGCTTGGACAAGCTGAACAAATATGCCCTAGAGAATAAGAAAATAAGTTTGGTCATTTAACACTGTCATGATATAGTTTTAAAATGATGGAAAATTAGGACCAACTGTTTAGGTTAGGAGTCTAAAGAGGACTTATATATATCCCCCCCCCCCCAAGGTAATGTTGGAAGTCCCAACTCTACTTCTTCAGAATATGGCATCTCCAAGTGGAAAAAGTTTGTTAAAGTATTCTCAACCATTATAATCATTATAATTCATTACAGAATTTCAATTTCAATTATCTCAACACAGATCACTTAAAATCCCATAAGCTATTTAGATAAATTCAAATAGACATTAAAAATACTTACATTATCTACGGATTTAAGCCTGAGCCCAATTTTTCCGTCTTGATCCTTACACAAAATGACTTCACGAATCCCTTGCTTAATTTCTGCTCTACGAATGCCAACATCATTACCGGTTACAGGAGCCACCATATAGTTCATACTGGAAGGTCTTGCTACCAACTGCTGACAAAAAGATACACAATGTCTCAGTATTTACAAACATTCTCCCTGAAAAACGCACAAAAAACGAGTAACTTGAATATACTCAGTTGTGAGTTGTGGTTTCCCAAAAAGTAATCTGGAAATTATTTCCTTCCGATGGTTTGACTCATGCAAAAATAACCCTAGTTTTGATTTACTAATTCCTCAGGTCACTATTCCCACATCCATCACCTCCAGTAGTCAATGCCCTCCTCTCTGCCTGCTGCCTCTGAATCCAGTGCCACTGCCACGTGTACTTCGGCTTGTCTTCCACTCAAACGTACGATCCTGAACTTAAAGATCACATCACACTTTTGAAACTTGTGCAACACTGTCCAGAGGGTTGTGCCATGCCCATTTCCTATGTGGAAAGGTCGGACACCATGAGCACAGGTCTCAATGCTGAGAAGGAACCCAGTAAGGCAATGCCAGAGGGTTTTTATATGGTCTGATCTTTGGCGAACTCCTTACCCTTTTAAAGTTCCTATAAAATGGCAGCATTCTTACCTCAGCACTGCCATTGTGAGGATTAAAGGTACATGTTACCTGAGTGCTGCATACCACAAACATTACTTCTCATCCCCTTTAATAAACACCTGCGGATTAGCCAATGGCAGGCACACACTAGACTGCCCTAGAATAGCAGGTACGTGTGCCAGGTACCATATTCAAGTTTCCCTGACCAAAACTGGTTTCTCATATTTTTTTTAATGATTTTTTTGATAGGGTTAGAAACATAATAGGCTGTCTCTTGCACTCCCCCTACTGAACCACAATTTTATGAACAACTGCATCTTTTAAGGGAACACTATAAAGTCGCTATTGCTTCATGTGAAGTTATACTATTTGTAGATGTTTAGGGATAGACTGAATTGTCAAGGGCGTAGGCAGTGCCAGGTAAAAAAATACTCTGTTAGCTCCAAACCACCCTTCCGGGGGTCGAACTGTACACATAACGCTGGAGGGCTAGAGGAGGGACAAGTGCTCCGTCTGCTCTGCTTCTGGTTCCTGTTGGCATTGCCTGCGCCTCGCACTTGACACTGGGGGCAGCAGTTAATGCCATTTTCCAGAACTTACTGACACTGAGGTACCAGCACTGCCTCTCCTCCAAGGTCTGAGGCCCAATTCCCGGACCTCTTCTCCCATACGCCTCTAGGTCTGCTAACGCCAACCTCTTCCCTACGCTACCCCAATCCTGGGAGGTGGAGCAACTTTCTGCAATTACAATGATAGTCCATGCTTCAACCTTTGTCTAATTTCTTAAATTATCACTGTTAAAACATCCACTGTGATGTTTCACAAATGCACCCTAGCTGATATAAGCAAATTTTCAGTAAGTATTTGATAAATAAATATCAGGTATTTAATTGTGAGCAAACAGATTTGATAGACCTGTACTTCCTAACGATTACTCTAGCAGCAGCTTAGCACTGTTTGATAAATTGCTAGAGAAAGTGTAAGAGTCGACTGTAATAATCTAGGGTAGAAGTACAGTATAGAAGCTCTGAAGATTGGGACTGGAATGGGTAAAATTAACACAAGAAACATGGTGGAGACAGCATCACTAGGTTTTAGTAACTGACTGAATGCAGAAGGCACCTGCATGTTTAACTACTAATAAATAAGAAAAGTGGGAAGAGCACAAAGGAAATGGACTACTCAGAAGTGATATTCAGAAGGGGGTCAAAAATCCCTACGAAAAGAGGTCAATGTTAAAAGTTATAAATTTCTGAGTTAACCACAAAGATGAGAGCTTATATTTATGCATAAATTATGATTTTATACAATTCAAAACTGGTACACTTTACATACCCCCTGAGTTGGTGCTCCCTGGACAAGGGCCATATTTGCCTCTATTTCTTCTCCATTTAAACTGAGGCCCATGTAGTGAGAAAGCTCCGGATACAATTTAGGATAGAGATCTAATATAAATGAATGAATGAGTAAAGAAAAAAACATTAGTAGGACATTCAAAATGAAAACTGTTGTTAGAATGGGCTTCTACTTAATTAATCTTAGGCTTCTAAAAATTCCTAAAAGTAGAAATGATTTTTCCAAATAAATTATCTCACCTTTCATTTTTCTTAAAACTGATTTGATTGGCAATTCTGTGAACAACCACTGATTCTCCAGTGGAGAAGAACTGAGCAAAACGTCTACTTGCCAAGGCAGTTGCTTTAAAACTCATTTAAGTAAACATGGCTATGATTAATTCAATTAAAAATAAAATCAAAGGTTTTAAAAATTGATTTGTAATAACATCTTAAGAATATTAACCACATGCCAATAAAATCTTGAAAACAGTATATTTAAATGTTAACAGTATTAACTTGGCAGTAGAGTTAGGTACTATTTCCAAAAGATCCTTTGTACATGATTTATTTGTGACTTAATAAAATGGATTTTCTAAAAGAAACAGTTATAAATATTATGAGGCCACAAATACCTACTCAACACTTTTGTATCTTGTCATATGAGGGGTTCTCTCCTGAATCCCCATGAAACTGGAAGGACAGGGGACCAGAGAGAAGGGCAGGAGACTGAGCAGAGTCCGGGATTGGGAAAGCCCCTCCGCCCAGAGGGAGGCGAGGCAGCTGGGCATTTCCCAGACCCCTCCACCCCAGACAGACACAACAGATCACATAAAAGCCATTAGTCTCAACTTAGGAACTTAAGAGGGTTAAATTTAATTAACTTAATTTCATTAAGCCATAAAAAATACCTTCATATTCATAGCTCCTTTTTTTCATTAAAGATTTAGACTTTGAAATACTTTTTTTTCCTTCTTACTACTAGAGCTTTAACTACCAGTTTCATATTAAATAAAAATTTTTATATATTGGATTTCTTATTTCAAAGAAAGAAGGCTTAAAGATTTCTATTTAAGGAGAATTAATCCAAAGTATAAACTTACTTCCATCTTGAGAGATGGGAGCAGATGCTTCAGACAAAATTGCTGGGTTGGCAGGGTTTGCAGAAAAGGCACTTTGAGCCTGAAAAAGAAAAGAAAACTCTAACAATAATGTCACATATGTACTTAAAATCTATATCTATAAAAATCCAGCCATCCTTACAGCAGAATGACCAGGCCGACTGGTTGCTATGACGCGCACTGATCACCAGGGGGCAGATGCTCTACGCAGGAGCTGCCCTCGTGGTCAATGTGCTCCACAGTGGGGCACCCCTCAGCCTGAAGCCGGGCTCATGGCTGGGAGCACAGCAGTGGTGGCAGCGCTAAGGAGCAGCAAGGGAAGCAGTGACGAGTGAGCAGGCGGGCAGGTAGGAGTGAGGGGTCCTTATTGCAAGAGGGCGATGGTCAGGCTGAGGGAGGCCTCCTGCCCCTCCTCCCCGTGCACAAATTTTGTGCATCAGGCCTCTAGTTCTTATAAGTTTAATTCATTATTCCCCAAAAGAAACTAAAACACTAAAGTTGTACTCAAGAAAGTTTAGTTTCAAACATTTCAGTAATATATATATATTTTTAAAACTGTAAAAAAGAAAATATGTAAAAATATTTTTCATATTCTAAACTTAAAGATCAAATCACACTTTTGAAACTCATGCAACACTGTCCAGAGGGCTGTGCCATGCCCATTTTCTATGTGGAAAGGTCGGACACCATGAGCACAGGTCTCAATGCCGAGAAGGAACCCAGTAAGGCAATACCAGAGGGTTCTTATATAGCACTACCACAAAACATTGACCAAGCAAATTTCCACATATCATATAATTTGGTGTAGCAAATTAATATAGTAATATTGTCAAAAATTAGTACAATAATATTTAAAATTTTCATTGTTCTTTTAAGAATTTTTAAATATTTTATCTGCATAAGAAAAAAGCTCAATCATATAATAGTTATATCAGAAAAATACCTACATATTTAAATATTATTTTAAATATTTAAAATATTAAGTTGCTAATATTTATTGTGGCATTTTCTACTGAAATAAACATCTTTATTTTAGCAAGTATAAAAAGCAGCTACAGTAAACACAAAAGTATTACAAAGTAAGCAAAACATCACCTACACAAAAAATGATAAGATAGCCCAGCCAGCACGCTCAGTGGTTGAGTGTCGACTTATGAACCAGAAGGTCATGGTTCCATTCCTGGTCAGGGCACATGCCGGGGTTGCAGGGCACATGTGGGGAGTGCAGGAGGCAGTTGATCAATGATTCTCTATCATTCAGATTTCTCTCTCTCCCACTCTCCCTCTCCCTTCCTCTCTAAGATCAATAAAAATACCTTTTAAAAAAGTATTCCTTTTTAGATTGGTTATTATCTTCTATTCTTTCATTCATTGCTATTATTCTTATTCCAAGGAATACTGAAATAAGGATATGTAAGAATATGTAGGGTGTGGCAAAGGTAGGTTTACAGTTGTTCATATGTAAAATACAGTAATTAGTAATATAAAAATAAACTGTTTTGTATACTCCCAATTGTAAACCTATTTTTGCCCCATCCCTTCCCTTATATAGAAAGTTCTCTGCAACCAAATGCATGTTTACATCATCTGGTATAATAAAAGAAAGATGGTACAAGAGCTTAGGACTATGAGGCATTAAATGTACATACTGTTTCACACTCATTTGAAATCTCAAACTATTTAAAAGGGGCGCACAGCTTCTGCTGGGGGCATGTTGTTTCTGCCATTGCAGAAAGCCTGCGGACAGACACGTCTGTGGGCTTCCACTGTCATCGTCCCCTGCTCACCGCATTAGAATCTGTAAGAGCTAGATCTCTGTGTCACTGTTACCTATAGCTTATTTTATATACACACAGGAACCACGGGCTCCTGTTAATAACTGGTAATGGATAGAGAGGTTCAGGAATCATATGATGTGGAAAGTCACAGACTAATGGCTATTGTAAAAGTAGTTTATTATATATGAATTTGCAGTTAACAGCTGCATTTTAGCTTTGCTGTAAAAGGCCAGAAAATTAGAAAATACCACCTTTGCAGGAGCATCTCAAGAACAAAAATAAACCTAAGTATGAATTACTGTGTAAAATTAACTACACACACACACACACACACACACACACACTAAAACTGCCCAAGATTCTAAGAATACTTTTAAATCCAGTGAGAATTAAAAACAAACATACCTATATGTCCCCCTCTTTACTCATTATTTTATCTTGAAGTAGTTTTTTGCTCGAAATATAAAAGTTCTTCTTCTAATGGAAATATCCATAAATATGCTGCTTCTTAAAGGGTCAGCCTAATGTAGACTATAGCTTTTAACATTTACCATTAAGAACTCTTTCTTTTTCTTCTTTCCAAAATCAAAAACCTCTGCTCAAAGTCAACATGGTTCCTTTAGAGTTCAATGAAATGGAACAGAAAGGAAGAAAACAGGTTCTTTCTGACCCATCTGCAAACCCTTATCACTGAATGCTGATGTCATTACTGGCTTCGCTGTTCTTCTTTGAAGGCTAAATATTTCAGACAAGGCCTTTTCAAAAAGAAAATGTGTGTTCAGATGAACTTTGTGGAAATAAAAACCACATGAGAAAAACACCAACAAAAAAATGGAGAAATGAGAGCGTGTTTAAGATGACTGAACATGCCACTTAAAACAGGCATCAAAGTCTTGGCGGCTGCACAATGAATGTGAAAGATTTTACAGACCATATTTTAATATCCATAGTAGACCGATGATGAAAGCTGTGTTCACTGATCTCCCCCCACCGCATCTAATTACTTTACTACAAGGTTAACAATTCAGCCACATATTTGTTACTGTTACTGCCAAGGTTTTTCACTCTCAAAAGGCTAACAGTTTGTCCAAAAGCACTTGTATTCTTTAAGTTGCTTAAGACTTCTCACAAGTTTGAAATAAACTTTTATGCTCATTAACTAGTTATTAAATAAATCTCACTTCACATAAACCGAGGTCAGTCTCAAGCAAAATGATCTTTAGAGTAATAAGCTTTGAAGTACCAAACAATTCAGAAAAAACATCTTAAAAATATTTTAGAAATAAAGTACAACACGAGTTTGAGTTATCTTGTCAAATTAAAACAAACAATAGCTGGAAAAATTCTAAGTTTATAAGATATAAAGTTGATAGTAAATAGGAATCAAGACAAACTCATTAAAAACTGTTATCACCAGTTACAAAGCATAACAAAAATTTACAAACAGAAAGACTTGATCCCAACCCCAAACTTTCTTAAGCAGAAACATGCCTCCAGAGCTAATACTTACATGAAGGACCACAGAAAGTTTTAACTTAATGAGATAAGCAATACTGGAATCTAACAGTTATTTACACCATGTGACCTCACTCATTTATGGATAATAAAGAACATTATAAACTGATGAACAAAAAGATAGATACAGAGACAGTAAAGCAACAAACAGACTGTCAAATGACAGCGGGGAGGATAGGGAGATATGGGGGAGATAAGAGATCAACCGAAGGACTTGTATGCATGCATATAACCATAACCAATGGACGAAAAACTCTGGGGATGTATGGGGGGGGGGGGCAATGGAAAAATATGTACACATATAATACCTTAATTTAAAAAAAAAAAGAAAAAGAAAAAAGCTGAAAAGACAAAAAGAAAGAAAGAAATAGAGCAGGGACATGTGAAATGTCTGCTGCCTATACCCAAAAGGATATAGATCACGACACTTTCCTTGTGCTTTCACATCACTCACTACTCTTCTCTAAGCAGCATGTACACTTCACTATTTCTGTAATTTTTAACTTGAGAGAAGAGAATTATTTTAAAGATTGGTCAAAGCTGAAGATCCAGATGTTCTAATTTTAACCAAAACTAGATCATCAAAAAATTGGAGTGTATTTTACCAACTTATATATGCTGTATTTAAATTTTAGTCATAAAATCTACCTATCAGTGAGCAGTTTAGTCCAGCTCTAAAGAAATAATATTCCAAATCCATTAATTCACAAAGTGAAAAGGAATAGCTAGCATTTCTATAACTTTGTAGTCTGCAATTAATAAACTGAAAAAAGTAGACGATACATGAATATGAATAAATATATCTATTCAAATTTCTTGCTTTACTTTACCTGTACTAAAATGTATGACGTAGTATATGGGGAAAAAACATTTAACAACTTAAACATACCTGAATTACTTTGTCTACCTTCAGATCCTCAAGAGATGGGTACAGAGACATTTTTGCAGGATTTTTCTAAGAAAAGAAAAAAAAAGAAAAATTTATATAATTCAATTGTCACTAAAATTTAAACAGTATCATAACTAGCAAAATACACATAAAAATGGGAAAATATGAACATCTAGGCTATATAAAAACTGCTTACTGATTAATCGCTACCAAGCTACCTTTCCCTCCCTTACCACTACTATCAAACTATAACCATTGGAGACATTAAACTTCCCTTCAAATAAAAGTCCTTCATTTTTTTAAAAAAAGTTTAGAAAATCAGAAAGAATGGTTATATGATTTATCTAGCTTATCTATATAGCCTCTATCACTAGGGGAAAATACATATATGCAGGAGTGGCAAAAGGCTGACAGCTGTGAATACACAAAACAGCTTATTCTTGTATTATTTATTAACTGTATTAATTTACAACTGTAAACCTACTTTTGCCCACCCCAATATATATACATATATGTACAATTGACCTTTGAAGGTCAACTTGTATCTCTACTTGCAGTTTGGAAACTGAATATGGGGAAGGCCAACTTAAGTTACATTCAGATTTCTTCTGCAAGAGTGGTCCCTGAGCCTAACCCGTACTGGTCAATGGTCAACTAACTGCATGTAGAAAATACACTGTACACCAACTATTAATAACAGTTTTATCTTCAGAAGACATGAAAAAAACAGAGTAAGGACCTGCAGAATAAGAGGTAAATTTTTACATTTTAAACACTTTTATATCATTCAACTGTTTTTTCAGTCACCATCAATTGTTTCTTGTAGTAGTATAAAACTTTTTAAAAAGTATTACAAGGACATATTTTAAAATTCTGTTTAGCTATTTTGAAATGAATGCCTGGTACTTTCTTTAAACCCAATATAACAACATACCCTAAACTGTATAGGGTTTAACATAGGTTCTTGATCGGTTACCAGTTTATACCGCTCATATCCACACCCACCCTCACCGGCCGCCCTGTGGAAATGGAGGGGCCCTTCCCTATGGCTCTTTGCCAGCCGGCAGCACTGTCAGGACAGAGAACTGAGGGCACATTGGAGGAGAAAGATTTTTCTCCAGCCAGGCTCCTTCAGTACCTGCTGGTAATCTAATACCATTTCTATTTTTAGTTCTGCCAGTGGCTACCTAAGATTACATTTTACTTGTAAGAAATGAACTGTACACGTGATTCATTTCAAAACTCAGTGAGCAGCCCCGCCCTGCTGCTGCTGTGGCTCAGTGGTATCGTTTAACGTCTTCCTTGATCCCCCTGTTAACCCATTCAGTATCTAGTAACATATTATTTAGCCTCCATGTCTTTTTCAGTATTCCTCCTGTGATCAATTTCTAATTTCGTACCATTATGGTCAGAGAAGATAATCTTAAGTTTATTCAAATTTGTTTTGTGTCCTATCATATGATCTGTCTTAGAAAATGTTCCATATGCCCTTGAAAAGAATGTGTATTTTGCTTCTTTGGAATAAAATGCTCTAAAGATATCAGTTAAGTCAATCTGATCTAGTGTATTGTTTAAGACCACCATTTCCTTGTCCTTGATATTCTGTCTGGAAGATATATCCATTGATGTTAATGGGGTGGTAAAATCCCCTACTGTAACTGATTACTGTAAATCTCTCCTTTATGTCCATCAAGATTTGCTTTACGTATTTAGGTGCTTTAATGTTGGGTAAATAAATGTTTACAGGGGTTATATCTATCATTAGGTACTGTCATTCTTTGTCTCTAAGCATAACCTTTGTTTTAAAGTCTATTTTGTCTAAGAACTGCTTCCCCAGCTTCCTTCCCCCATTCCATTAGCGTACAATAACCTTCACTTGTAAGTCTGAGTGCGCCTTTCATTCTGAGGTGTGTCTCTTGCTGAGAACATATCTATTGGTCTTGTTTTCTTAATCATCCAAGTCTTTCTACTGGAGCATTTTAAGCCATTTACACTTAAGACATTACTGATAGGTAAGTATTTATAGCCATTTTATTCCTTTAACTATGATCCTCTTCTCCTCCTTCTGGAAGACCTTTTAACGTTTCCTGCAATACTAGTTTGGTGGTAACAAACTGCTTTAGCTTTTTCTTGTCTGGGAAGCTCTTAATTTCTCCATCAATTTTAAACGCTAGCCTTGCTGACTAAAGTAGCCTTGGTTGTAGATACTTGCTTTTCATCACTTTGAATATTTCATTCTGATCCCTTCTGGCCTGACATGTTCTGCTGAGAAGTCAGCTGAGAGTAATGGGAGTTCCCTGAAGGTAGTTTATCTTCCTGTCTTTATCTTGCTGCTTTTAAGATTCTCTCTCTGACTTTAACCTTTGCCATTTTAATTATGGTATATCTTGGTGTGGCCCTTTTTGGGTTCACTTTATTTGGGACTCTGTGATTCCTGGACTTGTGAGAATTTTTCCTTCACCTGGTTAGGGAAGTTTCCAGACATTATTTCTTCAAACAGGTTCATGACCCCTTACATTCTCTCCTCTCCTTCTCATACCCTGATGGTGCCAATGTTATGCTTCATGTGGTCCCAAAGGCATTATGTTAAGTGAAATAAGTCACATGAAGACAAATACCATGTAATCTCACTTATATGTGAAAAATAAACAACAAAAACCAAACTTACAAATACATTGGTGGTTGCCAGAGAAAGGGGTAAGGAATGGCCAAAATGGGTGAAGGGGGCCAAGAAGTATAAAATTCCAGTTAGAAGATAAATAAATACTACGGATGTAATATATAACATGATGACTACAGTTAATACTGTACTGTATATCTAAAGTTGCTAAAAGAGTACATCTTAAAAGTTTTCAACACAAGAAAAAAATTGTAATTATGTGCAGTGATAGATGTTATTAAGACCTACTGTACTAATGCAAACATTGAACCACTAAGTTTATACCTGAAACTAATATAAGTCAATTATACCTGAATTTTAAAAATAAAGGAAAGTTTTATCAGCCCAAGTCCTAGCCCCAGCTCTGCCACCAGTAGCCAACTCTGCTTTCCAGTGTCTCAGCTTAAAGTTTATCTAGTAAATCAACAAATCTTTTCTGTAAGGTACAAGAGTTAGGACACATTTGCTTGTTTAAAAAACAAAAAATCTATAAGCTAATTGCTATAACTCCTCAACAGTAAAGTATTTGAATATTCTATTCCCATAAATCATTCCCATAGATCATTTTCACAGGAATCAAGGATATCAAATTATTCCCTATTTAAACATAGGAGTATACAGAACTTAAACATAAGCCGGGAAATCATAAAAATACTAGAGGCATCCATAGGCAGCAAAATCTTAGACATATGCCAAAAGAACTTCTTCACTGATACTGCCCCAGGGCAGGGGTGGGCAAACTTTTTGACTCAAAGGCCACAATGGGTTCTTCAACTGGGTCCGAGGGCCAGAACAAAAGCAACCTGACCATGCTGGCACTCTCATCTTGGGCTGCTGGTAAAGGAGCGGAGAGGAGAGCAAGAGAACCCTCCACTCTCTTTCAGCTCCAAGGGCAAATAGAACAGCCGAATGGGCCAAATCTGGCCCGAGGGCCAGTAGTTTGCCCAGGGCTGTCCTAGGGCAATGGAAGCTAAAGAGAAAATAAACAAATGGGACTACATCAAAATAAAAAGCTTTTTTTACAGCAAAAGAAACCATCAACAAAACAAGAAAGCCCACTGTATGGGAGAACATATTTGCAAATTATATCACCGATAAAGGTTTAATCTCCAACACCTACAGACAGCTTATACAACTTAATAAAAGGAAGATAAATGATCCAATTAAAAAACGGGCAATGGACCCAAATAGAATCTTTTCAAAAGAAGACAGAAGGAAGGCCAAGAGGCACATGAAAACATGCTCAAAGTCACTAATTATCTGAGAGATGCCATCTCACACCATCTCACACCTGTCAAAATGGCTATCATGAACAAATCAACAAACAACAAATGTTGGCGAGGTTGCAGAGAAAAAGGAACCCTCGTGCACTGCTGGTGGGAATGCAGGCTGGTGCAACCACTGTGGAGAACAGTATGGAGCTTCCTCAAAAAACTGAAAATGGAACTCCCTTTTGACCCATAATCCCCACTCCTAGGAATATATCCTAAGAAACTAGAAACACCAATCAAAAAGTATATATGCACCCCTATGTTCATAGCAGCACAATTTACAATAGCTAGGATTAGGAAACAGGCTAGGTGCCCGTCAGCAGATGATTGGGTCAGAAAACTATGGTACATCTACACAATGGAATACTATGCTGCCATAAAAAGGGAATTTTTATCATCTGCAACAACCTGGATGGAATTGTGGAACATTATGCTGAAATAAGCCAGTCAATGAAAGAAAAAAACATGATCTCACTCATTTATTGATAATAAGGAACATTATAAACTGATGAACAAAAACATAGATACAGAGACAGTAAAGCAACAGACAGACTGTCAAATTACAGTGGGGAGGGTGGGGAGATATGGCGGAGATAAGAGATCAACCTAAGGACTTGTATGCATGCTTATAAGTATAACCAATGGACGCAAAACTATGGGGACGGAGGGCATGTATGGGAGGAGGGGGTTGGTAAGACATATACACATATAATACCTTAATTAAAAAAATGGAAAAAAATAAACATAGGAGTAACCTAATTAGCTTCAATTAGTGCAAAAGTAAAGTGATACAGAATCTTTGTAATTTGCATAGGAAACAATGGAAATGCATACCAGAGCAGTAACCTAAGGGACCACCATAAAACCATCTTAAGGTCCTACAACAGTCACTCTTCAGGTTAGGATTGCCCAAAGCACTGCATCCTCTTCCAAGAAGGCCAAGTCTAGAGATACCATCTTTGTAGCTGTTTTTTCCCCCTCAAAAAAACAAAACAAAAACCAAACAGCTACACTGTAGAAAATTTGGAATTTTTCACCCAGGATGGCAGTGAGAAAACAGAGATGGAGACATTTATTAGGCAAGTCAGAGGATGAACACAAAGAGACAAGTAGCTGTATTCTAAATTCTTATGATGAGAAAAATAATCATATAAATATAAAAACATGACTTTTTATGTGATGAAAGCCTAAAACTGAAATTCCTCAAACTTAAAAACCATTGCATAAACAATATAGCTTTAATTAATAAAAGAAATATGATTTTTCATTCAGTCATTCAGGAGAAAGGACTTTATCATGCAATATTTTGAAACAAGTCCCTGGGATCTGTTTTACTACAAATGAGACAGGTTAGTAAGAAACTAGGACTATTCCCAGGCAAGTGGAATGAGAAAATTGAGGCTGAGCACTCAACAGTTGGCTGATAAATCACAAAACTACATCCCCCTAACCAAAGACACTAAGAGCAGGTGGTCTAAACCTATCTTCCAAACCAAATCCACGCACCAGTGATTTAAACAACGGCAGTCAGAAGAATAACAGCAATAACAAAGACACACAATTAGAGCCAGGCTAATCCAAGATAGAGGTAAAACTAACCAGAGAATGACCCCTGATCCCGCTATATGCTCATTTTCATGCATCAGCAGACTAACCTACCCATCAGGAAGTCTAATGAACATTCTGTTGAGCCCTCCCATAGTATTCCTGCCGTAAAAACCCTCAGTCTAAGGATGACAGTGCACTATCTTCTTTGAGCACAGCCTCGCCCCTCTGCTGCTTCTCTGCTAAGCCAAGCTCCAAGGGTTGCACCCAGGGAAGAACTGACAGTGGCAGCTTGTCCCAGAGTTACTCCCTAACCCTGTCTCTGGGGACCATTCCTTTACTTCACTGAGCTAGGTCTTACTAAACTTACTCTCATCTTCACCCAGAGTTGTGTTTTAACAAGGAAGTGGTAGGGTAACAACAGGATAGTACCATCTTCTTCTGTTATATTTGTGCAGCAAAATTTACTTGATATGGTTTATAAGTGGCCAAATGAAGGTGATGTTCAAACAAGGATGAGTGAAAAAAAAGTTGAGATATTCTTAAAAACCCATTGCACTTATTATTCTAACTGATGCTGATAAAAAGTGTAAGTGACAATTACTTGTAAATATAGAACACACAACATGATCCTCCTCTCAATAAAATCATGTGCCATTAAACTTTGCAAAAAAGTACTGCATTTTGACAATACAAGTAGAAAAATTACCAGATAGTAATGACATAACCTATTAGAGATTTATTTGAAATCTAGATTCAGTATATTATTTTGGCAACTGAACCAAAAGTAATATAAGCTAGAACATATTAGAGATGTATGTAGAACTATATTCATAAAATGTATATGTTCCAAATTGACTCATGACAGTTGAGCAATTAATTTTATTCAAAAGGTGTCGCCCATTTCAGCTACAGATACCTTCAAAACCAGAAAAGTCCTATATAATAAAAGGCTAATATGCAAACTGATTGAACAGCAGAATGACCGGACAATATGACAGGCACTGACCAACAGGTGGTAGATGCTCAACGCAGGAGCTGCCCCCTGGTGGTCAGTGTGCTCCCACAGGGGAGCTCCGCTCAGCCAGAAGCCAGGCTCACAGCTAGCGAGCGGAGCAGCAGTGGTGGCGGGTCGTGTCCAGGGCAGTTGGACATCCCCCAATGGCTCCTGGATTGCCTGAGGGACCCCCTCCCGTAGTGCAGGAATTTCATGCCCTGGGCCTCTAGTTTATAATAAAAATCCAAATTTCTTATGTTCAGACTGTTACTAATTTTTTTTACTATCCCTTTATTTTCACTTCAGCAAATTACTCATAAAATGGACTAAAGTAATTTTTTAAATGTTCAAAGGACCTCAATAGTAAACAGTGATGGCTGTGTTTTCTAATGTACTGAAAACTTAAAAGCATTCAGATGATTCATATTTAGCATCTAAGAATGTGTACACTTTGATAAAGTCCTAAACGATCATTTAGAGCAGTTTCCCAAACTTTTGACATATGTGTACCCCTTCTATAATTTTCATAACGCTGAGTACCCCTCGTCAAAAAAAATGGATGTATTTTAATAACAATCAAAATGTATTTATTTTCTCTCTTTTTGGTACATACACAAAATAATAAACAAAAAATAAAATTATTCATAATAAAATATAAAAGTTATATTATAAGTAACATTTATTTGGATCAATGAGAAGGATGAAATTGATTTGACTCATGAGAACATAGAATTAGGCACAGCTAAGCACGGTGCAACGCATATCCCCACCAAACTCTTCCCGTCCCCCTGGGGGTACGCGTACCACACTGTGGGAAACACTGATTTAGAGCAATGTTTCTCAAATATGCCAAAGCATCAGATCAGAATTACCCGGGCAGTAGTTAAAATACTTGCCAGGCTGACACATATTTCATGGGAATAACAGTGGAACTCTTCCTTTTAATCTTCCACCACGATTCTGATAAGGCACTGATAAATATGGTCATATAAAGTCTACTCTACGGAAAACTTCATTTTACCTAAAATATTCTATTTCACACCTACTGGAATGACAAAGATCCAAAGTTTGACAACACTCTGATAAGGCTTTAAGAAGCACTCACACATTACTCATGGGAAGTGCAAACTAATAAAATTTCCATAAGAAGTGACATTACAACGTCTACCAAAATTATAAGTGCAAATACCCTCCAATCCAGCAATATCACTTCAGGTCTTGAATGCACATAAAAAGTGACATATGTTGAACTTTAGTCACTGAAGCACCGACTGAATAGCAGAACACAAGTAGAGGAGAAAGTTCTATATGCACTATATTGAAAGAGGTTCAAATATTATCATTCACTGGAGAGAAAAGCATGATTTATAGCACTACACAATAAATATGCTAACAACTGTGTTAAAGGGGGGGGGGGGGACTTAAGAAACTAGACAAAGAGTAACAACTAAACCCAAAGCTAGCAGAAATAAGGTTAGAACAAAGATAAATGAAATAGAGAATTGAAGTAATAGAGAAAATTGAAGAAACCAAAGTTGGTTCTTTAAAAAAAATTAACAAAATTGACAAACCTTTATCGGCAAACTTATTAGTCAATAGAGCAGCAAACCGTGGCTTGCGAGCTGCAGTTTGCCTACCACTGGACTAAGAAACAAACAGAGAAAACTCAAAATACTAAAACTGGAAACGAAAGTGGTAAATTTACATGAACCCTACAGAAATCAAAAGGATTAATAGAGAGTACTATGAACAACTATATGCCCCCCACCCCCGCATAACCTAAATAAAATGGACAAATTCCTAGAAACCCAAAACCTACCAAGAGTAAGTCACAAATAAACATCAAATCTGAATAGACCTACAGATGGAGTCAGTATCACAATCTCCCAACAAAGAAAAGCCCTGGACCTGATGGCTTCACTGATGAATGCTACTAAATATTTAAAAAGAATTAATATCAACCCTTCTCAAAATTTTGCTAAAAAAATGGAGGAGGGAACATGTCCTAACTCACTCTATGAGGATAGCACTACCCTGATATCAAAGCTAGAACAAAGGTATTATAAGACTACAAAATCCCTTGTGAACATTGATGCAAAAACCCTTAACAAAATATTAGCGACAGAATTCAACAGCATGTCAAAGAATTATACAGCTCTATACCTTTAGCAAGCAGGACTTATTCCTGTAAGAGCTGGATCTTTCAGCATGGGAAATAATCAAAATTGTATGTCACATCAACAAAAGGATGAAGGGAAAAACTACATGATCATTTCAATTGGTGCAGAAATAGCATTTGATAAATCTCAACAACCTTTATAATAAAAACATTCAACAAAATAGAAATAGAGGGAAGTTACTTCCCTCTATTATATAAAAAGTATATAAAAGCCATATATGAAAAATCCAAAGCACACAAATGGTGAAAGGCGAAATACTTTAAGATCAGGAACAAGGTAAGGAGGCACACTTTCACTACTTCTATTTAACAGAGTTCTAGCCACAGCAATTAGAAAAGGAAAAAAAGAAATAAAGGCATCCACATTGGAAAAGAAGAAAATTATCTGTTTACAAATGATATGATCTAAGTTAGGGTATGGAAACCCTTGGACCACACACACACACACACACACACACACACACACACAGGCACGCAGTTAGAATAAACAAACTCAGCTGGATACAGTCAATGCACAAAAATCAGTTGCATTTCTATACATAAATAAGCAATCTAAAAAGGAAATTACAAAAACAACTCCATTTACAATAGCATCAAAAGTAAAATACTTAAGAATTAATTTAATCAAAGAGGTGAAAGAATTATACAATGAAATCCACAAAGCAATACTGAAAAAAATTAAAGAAGATATAAATAAATGAAAGCACATCTCATGTTCATCCATTAAGGATTGGTACTGTTAAAATGTCAACACTAGCCTAAATGATCTACAGATTCAAATGCAATCCTTATAAAAATCTCCATGATTTTTCAGAAAAAGAAAAAGCCAAAATTCCTATGAAATTTCAGGGTACCCAAATACCCAAAACAATGGTGAAAAAGAACACCACTGGAGGACTCACACTTCCTAATTTCCTAACATATATAAACCGATAGTAATAAAACAGTACGATATTGGCATGAAGACAAATACTTCAATGGAAGAGACTGGGGAACCTAGAGATAAGCCCTCAGAAATTTGGTAAATCGATTTTTGACAAAGGTGTTAAAACCATTCAATGAGAAAAAGACAAGTCTTTACAACAAATGATGCTGGAAAGCTGGATATACTAGGCGTATATTTTTTTCAATAGATGGAATGACACATATGTTGACATATACTCAATTTGATATGTATGCTGTTTTGTTGTGTTGATAGCAAGCTTCAAAACTGCCTATGTCAAATTTGCTGAAGATGTTAACATCATAGGTATTTTTTACACTTAAAAATGTCAAATTTCATGCAAAAAAAAGCATTTTCGGGAAGTTTTAATTCATTATTTTTAAGAAAAGTGCTGCTGAAAGTTATCATATACTTCGGGAAGCTTATGGTGAACATGTTCCATCTCAAGATACTTGTGAACGCTGGTTTAAATGATTTAAAAGTGGTGACTTTGATGTGAAAGACAAAGAACGTTCAGGTCAATGGAAAAAGTTTGAAGACCATTTACAAAATTATTGGATGAAGATGCATGTCAAACTCAAAAACAACTTGCAGAAAGATTAAAAGTTGCTCAGCAAACTATTTCCAATTTGTTCACAAGCAATTGGAAAGATTTTAAGGAAGGAAAATGGGTGCCACATCAACTGAAGGAAAGACAAATGGAAAACCAAAAAGTCCTCAGTAAAATATTGCTTCAATGGCACGAAAGTCTTTTTTGCATCAAATTGTGACTGGCCATTAGTGGATTTATTTTGAGAATCCCAAACAAATGCACAAAATCATGGGTTGATCCAGGTCAACCATCAACATGGACTACAAGGCCAAATTGCTTCGGAAAGAAGACAGTGCTCTGCATTAGGTGGGATCAGGAAGGTGTGGGGTATTGTGAACTTCTAAAACCAGGTGAAACCATTAATACTGACAACAAATACTCAATTTGAACCACACTTTGATCGTGAAACGACCAGAATATGCCAGAAAACAGGGCAAAGTAATTTTGCTTCATGCCAAGGCACTACCACACACTCCAAAGCCAATTATAGACACGTTACAAGATCTTGCCTGGGATCTTTTAAGCCACCAGTTACACTCACCAGGCCTTTCTCCTTCAGAGGACCACTTACAATCCATGGCACCGCACTTGCTGGCAGCACTTAAAAAAGTACGAAGAAGTGGAAAATTGGGTCTCTAAATGGTGTGCCCCAAACAAGAAAAGCTCTATTGGGAAGGTATCCATAAATTACCTGAAAGGTGGGGAAATGTGTAGCTAGTGAAGGATAGTACTTTGAATAAAGCACTTTTGATATTTCTCTTGAAATTAACGTGTTTTCTTTGATTACAAATCTGCCATTATTAACTGGTACACCTAGTATGCTTTCAAAACAATGAAAGTGACCCTTACCCAACCAACACCATATAAAAAAACTAACTCAAAATACATCAAGAACCTAAATATAAGACCTAAAACAATAAAACTCTTAGAAGATAACATAGGACAAAAGATTCACAATGATTTATTAGATATGACACCAAAAGCATAGGTAATGAAAGAAAAAGGAGACATATTGGGCGAGCTTCATGAAAATTTTTCAATTTTGTGCAGCAGAAGGCACTATTAACAGAGTAAAATGGCAATCCACAGAATGGGAGAAAATATCTGCAAATCATATATATGATAAGGGATTAATATCCAGAATATTTAGAGAACTCCTAAAACTCAACAACAACAACAACAACAACAAACACCACCAAAATTGGCAAAAAAAAAAAAAAATTGAATACACATTTCTCCCAAGATACAGAAAGGACGAATAAGCACCTGAAGATACTCAGCACCACTAATCCCCATGGAAATGCAATGCTGGTGGGACTATCAATTGCTATAGCTGCCATAGAAAACGATATGACAGTTCCACAAACCATTAAAAATAGAATTATCATGTAATCCAGCAATTCCACTTTTGGATATATATACCTGAAAGAACTGAAATCTGGGTCTGAAGGGATTACTTGTATACCTGTGTTCACAGTAGCATTATTCACAATTGCTCACACATATAAGCAACCCAAGTCTCCAAGGAAGGGTGAACGGCAAGCAAAATGTGGCATATGCATACAATAAAATACTAGCCAACCTTAAAATGGAAGGGAATTCTGCAATATGCTACAACGTGGATGAACCTTGAGGACATCTAAGTGAAAGAAGCCCATCACAAAAAGACTAATACTCTATGACTCCACTTACATGAGGTGCGTAGTCAAAATCATAACGACACAAAGTAGAATGGCTGATGTCAGGGCCTGGGGGGATGGGAAATTACTGTTTCGTGGGTATAGCGCTTCGGTTTTACAAGGTGAACAAAGTTCTGGGGATGGATGTTAGCGGTGATATTTGCCCAGTATCAATGTATTTAATACCACCAAACTGTACACTTAAATATGGTTATCTTTATGTTACAAAATACTTTACCACAATAAAACAAAAAAAATGGAAAGAAATGGAAGGGGTGGAAATATATTGATATTACGGTTGGCTCCTATAGAAAGGGATTATGGTTGGCTGGAGGACCTAGATGGGAGACTATACTATGTGAGAATATACCTTCTTTATTGCTTAACTTTTCAGTCACGCTATTGCTTACCTCCTCAAAAAACAAAGTTAAAAAAAAAACACACGAAATAAATGTACAAAAGTATTTGCAGCACCAATTAGAAAGAAGTTAAAAAGTATTAATATAACTATTATCAGATGTAGGGAGTATTTTTAAAAGCTGTTTGGGGGACACTTTTTAAAAAAAAACTCTTGGCACACACTACCCTAACAAGGTACCTAAATCTGGCGAAAACAGGAAAAAAAAACAGTTGAGTCATGTTCAGTCTAAGGAAGTGGTGGGGTTTGTTTCTTTTAAATTGAACAGTACACATCTGAGTGTACTCGGCCAACTATTAGGAAAGTCTCCCTCTTTGGGCCATGATTTTTTTTAACATCCTTTCTTATAGTGCACAAACACAACTAAAAAATTAATGTTGACCAAGCTATCTTTAGATTAATGCAGCGACTTACTTCCTGATCCTTTTCAAGGACACTCCGCTTCCTTGTTTTTATTCTGTGGCACAGGTCGTTTGATGTATATCCTATTCCCCAGGAGGAGTGCGACTTACAGAACGAACTAAGCCGGTAACGGATGACAACATTTAAAAACAAAACACGTTTTTCCTTGCCTACCCACCACCGCGAACGGGAAGCCGAAAGAGGGCACGTTTGAGTTTAAATCGATCACATATACTAACTATCTGAGATAAAGCGAACGGCCTGCAGCTGTTTCTCCGCTTAATCAATCATTTTCCTGCTTAATCAATGGTGTGAGTTTTCCCTTGGAAACAAGTGGGCGGTGAGGGCGCGGTAACCGAACGGGCCGGGTAACGGGCTTACATAATGGAAAGTGGCAGGAACCGCGCGGGCAGCTCACACGTACGGACGAACCGGCCCGGGAGCCGGCCCGGGACTCCGGCACCCGCCGCGGGAGAACGGAGCCGCGTCCCCTCCCCACCAGGAAGTCCCGGCCCGGAGCTCTGAGTCACAGACCTCCGGGGCCGTTTCCCGGGCACGCCCGGTCCGGACCCGCCCGGCCCAAACCCGCCCTCTCCGCCGACTCCGGAGCCGGCGCCGCGCCGCCCCCGCCGAGCCGAGCAGACCCTCCGCCCGCCCGGCGCCCCGAGCAGACCCTCCGCCCGCCCGGCGCCCCGGGAGCCCCGGGGGCGGCCAGGCTCCGCCCGGGCCGCCGACCCCGAGGACGCGGGGCCCAGCCTCGTCCTCCTCCTCCCAGAGGAACACAAAGGGTCGGAAGGAACCGGAGTGAGACGGTCCCCACCTCCAGCCCCGCGCCCGGCCGGGTCCGGACCCCGAGCCCGGCGGGGGCGCGGCGGGCGGAGCGCGCAAACTCCCCGCACGGCCGGCGGAGCGCACCGAGGGGCGGGCTCCGCCGCCGCCGCCTCCCGAAAACCGTTGCGACCCGGACGGTCTCCGCCGGGACCCGGGGCCCCCACGCCCCGGACACGGCCTGAGCGTCCCTCCCTCCCCGCCGGGGCCGCTTACCGAGGCCGCAGGAACCGCTCGTCGCTGCCGCCGCCGCCGTTGCCTCCGGTCACTGGTGCCGGCTGGCCGAGCCCGCGGGGAGAAAAGCCGCGCGCCCGCGGAGCCGCCCTCCGGGCGCGTCACGGCGCCGCCCCGCCCTCCGCCCTCCCCTGCGCAGGCGCGAGGCCCCGGTCACGTGGCCCGTCCCCTGGGTAACGGGGCCGCTGGGTGGTCGGGGCGGGTAGGAGCCGGGTGTGGGCTGCTCTGCGCTGCCACCAGTTAAGCTCGTCCCCGCCTGCACCTGACCGCCTTACAGTGTGTGCTCAGGGCCCAGTGCCACTGGTTCTCTGTGGGCCAAGCTCAGGGTCACCTGGATTCCATCACCTCCAATGCAGAGTCCTGAGAACCTGCCTTGGGGCGACTTTCTCCGCCAGCCTTGGATTTCCACCATTGGGCCCAAACACATTCCTCCCACTAACTTCTCAACGCCTGCCCTCTTTGCAGGATAACTTTTTTTCTTTGGTTTTTTTTTTTATCAATCATTGTCCATCCGTGGCTGTTTGTGTAGCAGTGCTTAAAAGTAATAGCTGTGTCCTTATGCAAAAACTAAAAAAAACATTTCTTTTTTTATTAATATATTTTATTGATATTTTACAGAGAGGAAGGGAGTGAGATAGAGAGCTAGAAATGTGGATGAGAGAGAAACATCAACCAGCTGCCTCTTGCACCCCCCTACCGGGGATGTGCCTGAAACCAATGTACATGCCCTTGGCTGGAATCGAACCCGGGACCTTTCAGTCCGCAGACCAATGCTCTACCACTGAGCCAAACCGGTTTCGGCAAAACTTATTTCTTGAGGGCTATGTTCCAGGCACTGTCCTCAGACCTTGATTTATATAGTCTAATTTGGTACTTCACATCAATTTATAGGACAGAGATACATCCGCAGTAGCATACAAAGGAACAGGCACAGCTTACCTAAGTTACTTGCTGTTAGGAAAAGCCCCAAAAGTCTGCATTCAGGACTGATTCCAAAGCACTGACAGGTAGCTTTATTAAAATTCATGAGAGCTTTAATACATGGGTAAAGCAGCTGCCCGCCCGTGGTGGCTGGTGGATTGGTAGTAGAAGATGTAGGGAAGGAAGCAGACATTGAGACAATGTGGCCATGAGCCAAAGGAAGCTGGCAGACTCTAGAACAGGGCTGGCAGGGTTGGGGAACCGTTTTTCAGTCAAGGGCCATTTGGATATTTGTAACATCATTCAATTGATATAACTCACTTAATATAAATTTTTGTTGCTGTGAAAAAGCTCCTAGATTTACTGAATTTCCAGCCCCACCTACTGCGGTTGCCTTGGCAGGGCCAGACCAAACAATTTCTCGGGTCTTATACGTCAGGAGGGCCAGATGTTCCAAGCCCCTGCTCTAGAACTTGGAAAAGATAAGAAACATTCTCTTCTGGAAACTCCAGAAGGAGCCACTCCTGTCAAGATCTTGATCTGAAGAATCCCTTGATGTGCCCCTCCCTATGCCTGAGAAAACTGTAGACTAACTCCCTAGCCAGTGGAGTGTGAGTGGAAATCTATACACAAATGATCCCTTTCTTTTATCTGTTCATTGGCTTAAAGGTGCAGTCATCCCTAGCGTCTGCACAGGCAGCTGAGATTCAAGTGAAAAAACCCTGAGGATTCTGACAGTTGACCTAATCACTTTATAATGAAGTCCTCCACTTAACATGCCCCATCTTTGTTTTCAGTCCCCGCTTAAAAAATGAGCAGATACTGAAGATTCACAACAATTCGAAGAAGTTTCTAATATGAAGAAACAAACAGGAAAAAAAAAGGAAATAGGAGGTAACAGTGACAAAAATATTTAAAAATCCAGTATTAACCTTTTTTTTAGAGAGATGAACAAGGTGTTGCATTCATAAAAGAGGAACAGGGTGATAGTTTTAAGCAATATCAAAATATATTATAAAAATGAGATCTTTGATACTTAAAAGTATTATGACAAAGGCGTAAATAATTTCTATGTTTAGAAGATAAACTCAATGATATCTCCCAGAAAGGAGAACTAAAATTACAAAAAGATAGTAAGTAAATAAAAATTTTTAAAAAAATGTTTGAGCCGTAACCGGTTTTGCTCAGTGGATAGAGCGTCAGCCTGCGGACTGAAGGGTCCCAGGTTCAATTCCGGTCAAGGGCATGTACCTTGGTTGCGGGCATATCCCCAGTGGGGGTGTGTGCAAGAGGCAGCTGATTGAAGATTCTCTCTCATCGATGTTTCTAACTCTCTCTCTCCCTTCCTCACTGTAAAAAATCAATAAAATATATTTAAGAAAAAAAATCAACAAAATTATTTAAAAATATGCTTGAAGCTGCGGGACAAAGGAGCAATGCCTTCAAAATTTTAAAGGAAAATTATTTCTGACATAGAAGTCTATACTGAGCCAAACAATAACATTCAATTGTGATAGAATGAAGATATTTTTATATATACAAGGAATCAAATCTTTTCTCTCTCATGCTGCCTTTTGTCAGGAAGTAAATGGCCAGTAAATGTGTACTTTCATCACAAAAATAAAAATACAGGCAACTCTCTGGGGAGCATGTCCACACCACCCCCTCCCCTCCCCGCAGGTGCATTTTGCTTGCCACTCTCTCATAAACTCCAAGGGTCTTCCTCTTGCCTCTGTAACTTGCTTCCTAAGCCTAATTAGTCTATAGCTTGCTCCTCCTACCTCTGTGACTTTCTAAATAAGCTTTCTCTTATAGTTCGAAAAAAAAAGAAAAGAACACAAGGAAAAGGAAAGGGGGAGGAGAAGGATCCCACAACAGAGGCAAGAGAGAGGCAAAAATGGGTGGAAGGACGATGTTGAAGGAAGAACCTGGGATGACAATTACACGAAAGGCCTAGAAAGCAGCAGTTCCACTTGAAATTGGAGAAATGTCTCCAAAAAAAGTAATATACTTGAACATAAAGAGGAATTCTTGCTTCTGGGGGTGGGGAGATGAATTAATGATAATTAGAGTAAAAAGCAGTAAAAAAAAAAAAAAAAATGAAGCAAATTGACCAAGAACAAAAATGTAATCATATCACTCTACATGACTTATCTTTGAATAATACTTATGCAGGCATAATGAGATCAACATGTTATTAGTTTAGGCCCAAACTGTGATCATAGTTTGGCTGCAGATGCTATTAAGTTATTTTCCAGAACATATTACTTTTGGGTTTTCAGTGGTCTGATACAAAAATAGATCCACAAATATAAATACACTGCAAAATTACCATGGTAGGTTATGCTTAATCAAAGGTTATATTGATTCTCTTTTTATTACAGAATTAAATATAAAATCTCTTTAATATTCCATGCTATAAGAAAAGTACAGTGCTCGCATTTAAAAGGATCTATTCCTGGTTTATAATATATATGGGTAGGAGTAAAGATGAGAATAATTACATTTGTATTCCATTTTCATAACTGGGAAATTTGACATTAAGGCTCCTAAAATGATAATAGTGAATAGTACTATTGTAATTAGCATTGTTGTTATTTATAAAGATTTAATTTTACCATAAAACAAAAAAAAATAGTTGACCATTTGCAAGTCACTCACACTATTGAATTATGTAACTTCCTCTTCCTTTTAAAAATCTCAGCCACATTGTAAACCAGATTGCCCCAAACTTATAATGTTGGCCTTTATTCTGGAACACAATTCTCTCCTCAGGGTTTCATATCAACAAGATTATGAGCAATGTTTTGTTAAACAATGAAGTCACCACTTAAAACACTCCACAGCTGACTGGCCTAGAACCAATTTGTTTATGCAATTCTAGAAATATCACTCAAAAGAGAACAGGTTTCTGAAAAGAAATGTATGTACTGCAAATTATATTTTGTCAATTCAATCTCTTTTTAGATGCACTTTTTAAAATAGGCGTTCCCTATTAAGAAGAACATTGAAATAAGTCATTTTGTAACGCCTTAACCCTTATGAAAGCAAATAATTATTCCTTAGTTTTTCAGTTTGGATATGTGTAGCTGATTATTTTATAATAGAACAATCCTGTGTATTAATAATAGTTTCTGTTTCTAAATGATCATTTCCCCCAGGTATTTACAGTGTTTACAAAGCTATTTTTAAAGTTCTTTCAACATAGATGAGTTTGCCAGAGGGAAGAAGTCATCTATACTAAAAAGTCCAGTGCAATCATAAGCCCCACCTTTGACAGGTGGTAAAAATATGGCTGGTTGACATACCAATGGTTAGCTTGTAGATATGTTAAATTAATTTATAGTATGGCATTTGGCTCCCCTTTCAAAGGTGTGTGTTAAATTCTGCTCTCTTGAAAAATTAAAATAAATTTGACCACAGTTAGAAAATCCTTCCTTCCACAAAATAGAAATACTGTGTGAGTGTTTCAAAAATTCTTAAAGGTAAAGTGGCTTGTGACTTAAAAAATAAAGGGGAGTTTCAATTGTCAGCTGGGTCACTTATTTTGTTGCAAGGCTCTATTTTCTCCCTTTTTTTGCAGTGGCCATCATCCTATATATTAAAAGGGTGATATGCAAATCCACTGAGCAGTGGAACTATGGGTTACTATGACACCACTGATTGGGAGAGTGGGCAGATGCTCAAGGCAGGAGCTGCCCCCTGGTGGTCAGGGCACTCCCCGGGGGAGTGCTGCTGAGCTACAAGCTGGGATGAAGGCTGGTGAGCGAAATGGTAGTGGTGGGAGCCTCTCCTGCCTCCTAGCCACTA
Organism: Vespertilio murinus; assembly: GCA_963924515.1. Lineage (NCBI taxonomy): Eukaryota > Metazoa > Chordata > Mammalia > Chiroptera > Vespertilionidae > Vespertilio > Vespertilio murinus. The sequence goes on along the minus strand of OZ004717.1, from coordinate 27,452,116 downwards.
GGCAGCGCTAAGGATGTCCCACTAAGCCGTCAGCTTGGTATCCCTCTAGGGCTCCCAGGCTGCTAGAGGGCACAGACCTGGCTGGGGGTATCCTCCCCCCAACCCCCAGTGCAAGAATGTTGTGCACTGGCCTCTAGTGATAAATAATATTTGTGTGGGCCCTGAGAATAAAGATACCTTTTAAGGAGAGCGCCTGATGGCTAACTGGGCTGAAATAAAAAAAAAAAAAAACACCAAAAAACCCAGTGCCTAGCAGCCATTTCCATACAGGGGCCTCTCAGGCAAACTGCACTTTGCCTACCTGCAGGGTCTTTCTGTAATCTGATCCAGCCCTGATAATGGAGCTCCTGGAATCCTATTTTAACCAATAGCTATATCACCATCAGCTTCTTAACCATCCAGTTGGAGCTGTTTCATTTTGACCAATCAGGGTAGTGCCTTTTGGACCAATCAAATGCAAGGATTTGGAGTCCTTATTTGCATGAGGACAAACCAATCGGGAAACAGGGCAGGGACTTCTCTCTGTTTAAGTCAGCTCTCTTATGGCTTTGAGTACAACTTCCCTTTCCAGGGAACACTAAAGACTGTGTTTCCCCTGCTGTTGCTGAAATATCAAAGGTTTTTCACAGGAGCAGAGCACAGCGGACCAGACCTGGTCAGAACAGACCAGCAGGGAGCGGAGCAGACCTGTCTAGCCAGAAAGGGGCTGGCCCAAGGGCCACCTGGCCCCAGGGCCTCCTCACGGCTGTGCTGTATCACAATTGAGCTGTTTGCACTGAATAAAGTTTCCTTCTTCACCATTTCCCAAATTGGGGATTCCCACGGGTGTTGAGTTGATGCCAACACTTCCATGGACACTTACAAGGACAGAAATTTAAATATATGTTAGCCTACTCCATGCAATATCCCTCTAACAGAAAATATAAAGAGGTGATTGATAATATACAATAATTTACTATAGTACAGTTTGAAAGGTTATCCCCTCCCTCCCCCGCCCAACAGGTGGGCGGAGTTTAACACATGACTGGTGTAAGGTCCTCCCCCCCCCCTTGCCCAACTGGTAGGCAGAGTTTATGACATGACTGGCACCTATCACAGAGACATCTCAAAGACATCAAACCACCAATCAGCACGGGCCAAAGTGTCCTTAGAGCCCACCCCTTCCTGTTCCGCCCTGGGCCCAACCTCCTTCATTCAGGCCTTTAAAAGGGACCCCCAGGCAAGACATGTGTTGCTTGTCCTCCATGCCAGGAGTCAGCCCTGCTGGATCTTGCCTGTCCCCTCCCCCCTCCTCCAATTTTGATTTCTCTACCTCCGTGATAGGTTCCGCCCATTACCAGGGAATAAACTTTACTTTAAAATCCCTGGTGGTCTGTTTCCTGCTTCCTTTCAAACCTAACACAGTTGAAACAGCCATGTTGGTAAAAGGGTACAGCTCTTTCTACAGCAGGGTTCAAAATGATCACCAGAGGAACACTATCTGGACTATTCTGTGGCCACTTACATTAATGTTTAATACTCTCTGGAATATTTATGAGCATCTGGGTCCTGTTAAGAAAGTAAAATCACTGACCTCTCTGGAAACATGCACATTTCACAGCAGAAGCACAATACTGGCGTGTGCGTTGCCCTGGGTTCCAGAATTCATTGGCTGGTGTTTCTTACCACCCAGGACAGCACTCTTCCAGTATGTTAAAAAACTGTGTTTGCTGTTAACTGTAGAACTCCATTTGGGACTCCTCTCTAAGATGTGAATACACACACCCTTAGAAAGAATGCCAGAGGCTCTGTTCCAAATTACACACGGGCAAACGTGTTCCAGATGTTCATGTTAGTGTATTCACACAGCCAGGAAAATGCATAGTTTCTGAACTGCATTCATATGGAAAGATACTGTTGTTTCTTTAATTCATTTAGTGTCTTTTGTGTGGATAATGGGGTGATTACACTTTTTTGACTTTTGGGCCCCACCCTCATTTTTCAGCTCTTGTTTTTGTCCTTTCCATGTAATATTACCTGCACACAGAAATGGTCTTTTCTGTGCTGAACATTACTTCATCTTACAGAGACTTCCTGACTGCTGGGGCTATATACTTCCAATGGTCTTTACTGCCTGGCTCAATGCCTGAGGAACAGAACAACTTTCTAGAATTCCCCTATTTTCCTGTTTCTGGGGCCCACCTTGTTTTTCACATTTTAACCATTCAGAACTGAAGATTTCTGTCATAATCAATGTCAATAGTCTGTTTCAGCTGCCGGGCCAAAGAGTAAGAGGAGACAGTTTTCTTGGCCTGCTCACCTATCCGCTTTCGCCATGCTCACAGGTACCCCTTGAACAGATTGCTACCCACTTGCCTTATTTGCATTTATGGCACTTCCAACTGTTATATTTCCCCCCTACAATTTTCTTTCTTTTAAATACCGTATTTGCCGGCGTATAAGACGATTTTTTGGCCCTGAAAAATACGTATTTGCCGGCGTATAAGAGACTGGGCGTATAAGACGACCTCCTAACATTTCCACTAAAAAATACAGAGTTTGTTATATACTCGCCGTATAAGACTACCCCCACTTGGAGGCATATTTTTCAGGGCCAAAAAGTCGTCTTATACGCCGGCAAATACGGTATATTTTTATCCATTTCAGAGAAAAAGGGAGGGAGAGAAAAGGAGAGAAACATCCACAATGAGAATCATTGGTTGGCTGCCTCCTCCTCCCGGGGACTGAGCCAGAAACCCCTCGTGTGTCCTGGATGGGAGTCCAACTGCGACCACACGGAACCGCGCTGGCTGGGCTTCATTTTAACGTAAGTCAGGATTCCTGTGGTCCCTGAAAACGCCTTCAGAGAGGGCTGCACTATGAAGTGACTCAAAACCACGAGGTACAAAGCCAAGAGCCTATACAATTGAAGACAACCAAACAAAGGCCAGAAGGAGGCGGGGCTTCCTTATCTCATCCTGCAGGTAGTGTAGGTCTAGTTTCCCCTGAGGATTGGCCTCTTCTCCAGTGAGTGACTCTGTGAAGGCCCACCCTCTCCAAGGAAAACCCACATCCCGAGGAACCTACCATCTGTCAAAGGGCTGTGTAAAATGAGCAGGGGAATCTTTCAGGTGTGAGATCTAGGCTGGACAAAGGAAACTGGGAGAAATACACTGAGTGGCCAGATTATTATGATCTCTGAGTGCATAATAATCTAGCCAGAGAGAAAGGGGAGTAGTGGTGCATGAATTCGTGCATGGGTGGGGTCCGGACAGCTTGGCCAGGGGGAGGGGACATAGGCTGTTGGCCAGCCTGCCTGCTGGACGAACGAACTCCTGGTGGAGAGGACAATTTGCAAATTAGCTTTTTATTATATAGGACATACACTAAGTGGCCAGATTATTATACGTTCAGAGATCATAATAATCTGGCACTCAGTGCAGGTATGCTGTTGTTATCTGAAGCCAAAGGTAAGGATAACAGGGTAAGGATACTCAGGAAGAACAACACGGATGACCAGAATTTACGTGTGTGAGAGGGCTGAGATGGGGCTTCCTGACCAGGATTTAGGGAAATAGAGCTAAGCCACCACACAAAAGCAGAAAGCACTCCATGTGCTTAGTATAAGTGAACCTCTGCTTAAAACTATAGATTTATTGCTGGAACTCTTGAAAAGCACCAGGATGACATCCCTTTTTTAATTCTAAGAGCCAAGGTAGGATGTGAAATCCACTCTCCATAGTGAGAGGTACAAGCACTGTTATAGCTATTGTTTCTCAAATCCAGTTAGAACTGGCTCTCTCTGGTTTTGGTTTTATAGCTAATTCTTCCTGGTGTCCCCCCAAAAAGTGTAAAATGTCCTTGGATATAACTCAAGCATATCCCCTCACTTCCCTTTCCCCGGAACCTCCCTCTCAGAGCCTCATCTCAGCAATTTGCTCTTTGGCAGCCACAGAGCTGTTTTCCAGGACTTTTCATCGTTTTCATCCTCCTCCTCACACCACCTCCCCCCTTCCCCCTTACCCCCCCCCCCCCTTTCTACGCTGAATCCTGACTCCTGTAACGCCTCTTTCACTCACTCATTTTGGAAAAGCACATCCTCTAGACCAGGGGTGGGCAAACTTTTTGACTCGAGGGCCACCATGGGTTCTTAAGCTGGACCGGAGGGCCAGAACAAAAGCAACCTGACCATGCTGGCACTCTCATCTTGGGCTGCTGGTGAAGGAGCGGAGGGGAGAGCAAGAGAACACTCCGCTCTTTCGGCTCCACGGGCCGGATAGAATAGCCAAACGGGCCCCAGGCCGTAGTTTTCCCATGGCTGCTCTAATAGCTTCCTGAGAAAGGGATCATGAAAGGCAAAATGCTTACAGCTTTGCATTTTTCAAGATGTTATTCTAGATGATAAAAGAAAGTAAAATGACAGAGAAAGGAAGCCAGGAAGCCAATTTTGACTGAAGAATTGGTTAAGAAGTGAAAGAGAAATATTTTCTTAGTCGTCATTTGCTCTGATGGAATTATTGTTTTCTTAGTACAGTTTTTTATAAAATTGTACTTGCATTCATTTAAAGCTTTGCACTATACAAAAGCATACACTAAAAATAACAAGGCATATGGGATAGATGGAGTTGGGGCACACCACACTGCTCAACTTTATAATACAAGCACCAACAAAAGCAATAAACATTTAAAACACACACACACACACACACACACACACACACACACAAAAAAAAAAAAAAAAAAAAAAAAAAAAAAAAAACGGCTCAGTTTTCTCCACTAGCAGCCTCTGACATTGGGTTTGCACTTTCTCCTTTGAGACCTAGTGGCATTACATCCAAAAGACCAAATTTATCCAAATTAAAAACCTGAATCAGAAACTTTCATCATTTTTTAAAAAAATACAGAGGGAAATATTTTTGCAACACCCTCATCTGTCTTCACAGCTTCCTCAGATAGCTTAATGTCATACAGGCACAGCACTTCTGGAAACCACGAGCCTGACCCTTGCTTTCTCTAATGGAAGTAAGCTCTGTAGGATCTCTTTCTTAATGTGTTTATATATTGCTAAGGCTTGTTCTTTCATTGTGGAGGAGGTCTGCTCCTGATTTCCTGGAAATCACATGCTGGGGAAGACTGTGTATGAACCAGTACAACTTCAGCATTATTACCCTGACATTATTTTCCATCTACCAGTTGTGTGTGAGCTCGTTCACATTGCCCAAACACGTGATAACAGAGAAGGCGTTCAGTTTTGTTATCTGAAAGACTTTGGGGAATACACCACCCTGGAATCCTACCACCATTTGGGTGTGCTCTTTCCCCTCATTTCCTCAATCCTCTCTCCATGTTTCTTTCTTTTTCTGGATAAGCAAGGAAAATGTGCTGGGTTTAGTTAAGATTATGGTCTGTTGCACACAGAAATCTAAAATAGAGTGGCTTTACGTGTGCCCCAGGGGGGGCGTGTGCCCCAGGTGAGCCAAGTTCCCCAGGGGGCCATGTGCCCCAGGTGAGCCGTGTGCTCTAGGGGGCCGTGTGCCCTGGGAGAGCTGTGTGCCCCGGGGAAGCGGTGGGACCAGGGGGGGGGGTGTGTGTGAACCAGAGGAGGAGCGAATTCTATTCGTGTGGTCCTGAGATAGTCACCATAAAACAAGCAGACTGCCAAATGAGGAGCGGATTCTATTCATGGGGTCCTGAGATAGTCACCATAAAACAAGCAGACTGCCAAATGACAGCGGGGAGGGGAAGGAGACCTGGGGGAAGATAAGAGATCAACTGAAGGACTGGTACAACCGAAGGACTGGTATGCATGAATATAAGTACAACCAACGAACACAGAACTCTGGGGAGGGAGGACATGAATGGGAGGGGGGGACCCAATGGTAAGCTATGTACACATATAATACCTTGATAAATTTTAAAATAAATAAATAAATAAATAAATAAATAAATAAGATAGAGTGGCTTTGATATAATAGATATTGATTTTTCTCGCATAAAAGAAATCCGGAAGTAAGACTACCTCAGGATGTGACATTGCTGCTCTGCTCCAGCCAGCAGTCACATCCACATCCCAGACAGCAGGAAGGAGGAGCAGCAGATGGGTGAAAAGGCACAAGTCCTTCTCTCATGAAGCCTCTTAGAAGCTTCAGAGACACTTACATTCTATTTCATTGGGCAGAGGTAGTTGCAGAAGGCTCTTAAGAAATATTGTCCTGTAGACAAGCACATTTCCCAAAGTTCTGTTATTAAAGAAGAAAGAATGGATATAGTGAGGACATCAGCATTATTTGCCACAGTATTATTTCAAAGTATTTAATATATATTGAGTATTTTAATGGGTTAGAAACTGAATGAATGATAAGTAAAACTTGATTTCTACCATTAAAGATACAATGACAGGCCTGGCTGGTGTTGCTCAGTGGGTTGAACCAGGAGGTCACAGTTCAATTCCTAGTTGAGGCACATGCCTGGGTTGCGGGCTCAATCCCTAGTGTGGGGTTTGCAGGAGGCAGCCAATCAATAATTGGTTCTCATCATTAACGTTTCTCTCTCTCCCTCTCCCTACCTCTCTGAAATCAATTAAAATATTTTTTTTAAAAAGACACATGACATTATAATGTGCAAAGTTAAATTAAGAATTCATGGAGTCAAGCCCAGTTATGGAAGGGCGCCCTACCTGGAGTGCACCACCAAAAATTACATTTCTTTTTCCTTTTTACAGCAATATTGCCACTTGCTTCGAGTCACATCTGGGGACAGAAAAAGCACAAGAATGTTCAGGACCCTCTTGTAAGTTCTTCTCACCAACAAGATATAAGTACCCAAAGGAACCACTTAATCCAAACACCACACAGAAACACAAGCACAAAATCCCAACTGTCCACCAGTAGATCCTAGTTTTAAAACATCATCGCTATACATTATGGCACTATTAAAAACTGGTCCTACCTGACAGCACCACAGACTGATAGAAATGTGGAAAACCAGAAACTCTCATCCGTTGTTGATGAGAATGCAAAATGGTACAGTCAATTTGGGAAGAGCATTTGCCAATTTATTACAAAGCCACATATAGTCCGTCATGTTCTTCACTAGGCCTGCTCCTATGTATTTTCCCAAGTGAATTAAAAATTGGTGTTCACACAAAAACCGGTGCACAAATGTTTATAGTAGTTTTATTCATAATTGCCTAAAATTGGAAACAACCGAGATGTCTGCATAAATGAGTTGTGGTACAGCTGTATTAGTCAGGTTCTTCAGAAAAACACAACTACTTACGTATTACTGAGAACCGGAGGAGTTGATGGTGTGAGCTCCAGACCGAGTCCAGGAAATACTGATGTCCCAGCTCTGAGACCCTCAGGCGGAATAAGTGAATTCTAGCTCAGCCTTTTGTTTCATTCTGACGTTTATGGATCAGATGAGGCGTGCCCCCATTGGGGAAGGTTACCTGCTTTACTCAGTCTATTGATTCAAATTTTATCTCATCCGTAAACGCCCTCACAGACACACCCAGAATTATGTTTAACTAAGCATCTGATACCAGGTGGTCCGGTCAGCTTGACACACACAATGAACCTTCACAACATCTACACAATTGAATATCATTCAGCAATTAAGAGAAATGAGCTAGCCAAAACCGGTTTGGCTCAGTGGAAAGGTCCCAGGTTCGATTCCGGTCAAGGGCATGTACCTTGGTTGCGGGCACGTCCCCGGTAGGGGGTGTGCAAGAGGCAGCTAGTCGATGTTTCTCTCTCATCGACGTTTCTAGCTCTCAATCTCTCTCCCTTCCTCTCTGTAAAATATCAATAAAATATATTTTTTTAAAAAGAGAGGTGAGCTATTAAAGTATGCAAAGACCTGGAGAGACCGTAAGTGCCTACTGTAAGTGAAGGAAGCCAATCTGAAAAGGCTACATACTATATGATTTCAACTCTGACATTCCAGAAAATGAAAGCCTACAGAGGCATAGGAGGATCAGTGTTTGCCAGGGATTTATTAAAATATATTTATGTGTGTGGGGGGGGCAGTAATGAGGAGGTGGAGCGGGAGCAGGGGGGATTTTTACAGCAAGGAAAGTACTCCATCTGATTCTGTAATGGTGGATACACACATTCATCAAAACTCACAGAAAGGTGCAATACCAAGGGTGAATCCCAATTAAAGCTATGAACTTTAGTTATTGTTAACCAAAAATAATAAATAAATAAATAAATAGCCAAAGGAAGAGGCAACATGTACTTATTGGAGATTCAAAAACAAACAAATAAATAAAAATTGGGAGGCACTGGTTCAGACAGAACCTCAGTTTTGCGGTTAGGAGGGGAAGGCAGGGGTGTATTTATGAGAAAGGGGAGGGGGGTGATTATGTGACTAGAAGAAGGGAATGTCTATGAGTTTAGCTGAAGTAACACAGTGATGCCAACTCTAAAGAATGTTTTACGTTTTCAGTCCCATAGTCATATCTGCTTTTCTGTTAGCTTTGCAAATAGTTTGGAATACTATGCTGCCTTAGGCCCACTCCAAAGATTATTTTGTCCCATTTTAACATTCCAAAGGTTTGATGTGTAACGCATGCGGAGTAGCTGTCTGGATGGCAGTTCCTGTCCCACTGCAAAGTGGCCTGGGGGGCCCAGCGGGTGCGGGCTCAGTGGCTGAGTGTCCAACCATGAATCAGGTTTTGATGTGAGAGACTGAGTTCAGTTTCTTTTCTTTTTTTCTTAAAAAAATATATTTATTGATTTTTTTTTTTTTACAGAGAGGAAGGGAGAGAGGGATAGAGAGCTAGAAACATCGATGAGAGAGAAACATCAGCTGCCTCCTGCACACCCCCCACTGGGGATGTGCCCACAACCAAGGTACATGCCCTTGACTGGAATCGAACCTGGGACCCCTCAGTCCGCAGACCGACGCTCTATCCACTGAGCCAAACCGGTTTCAGAGAGTTCTGTTTCTTTAAGTTGGATTTATACTGTGCTTTCTAGAATTCTAGGTCATGGTTCTATGAACCCTGACGAGAAATTTCTCTGCTGAGATGGAGTTCCCATGTGATCAACCAAGGGCTCAGATGTTACTAATAAAAAGATTCCAGCCGCATTTGCTGACAGAGGCGCCTCCTGTGTGCCAGGAAGAGCCTCAGATTGAGGCTCCTGCACTGTAACCCACTTACTAAGTGACATTAGAGTGAATCACTGCCGGAAAACCTCGATTTCCTCCTCCTGCCATGACTGAGGCCTGCCGGGTCCAAACAGAGTTAGTACACAAACTGTAGCTTGTTTGCGTCCATCAGAACCGCATAATTTGGACTCACAATTTGGAAACCTCATCTGCATGAAATTGGGAACTTTGGTGGGAACTTTCTCAATAGAAAAAGGCCTTCCTTTTGTCTCCGTGGAAGATAATTTAGGTTGGTACCTAAATCTGTGTCTCCAAGGATGCAGCTCATTTTGCTCAGATAAATGCCTTTTATTCTTTAAAAGTCTAAAATTAATTTTGGTTTACAGCCCCCTCAGTTAGCGTTGGTTGCTTCCTCCAATTTTACCACAGAAGAAGTGTCAGTGCACATGGTTGTCCACTAGACGGTGATATGAGCCTAGCTTCTTAAACCACGAGACCAACACGGATTCCAGCACAAATGTATTAGTACATTAGGGACAAAAATGAAAAAAAACCTCCAAAACAACCAAAATTTAACTAATTTTTCTATTACCTTTTGGTTTGTGCTATGATTGAAACATATTTAATATTTTCTAAAAAATGCACATTAATAGAAAAAAATAAGCATTATTGCTAGATATTCTAGAACGATAAAATAATCAACCCATCAAGCAATTATAACAATTATAAATATATAGGCACCTAACAAAAGAGTCCTAAAATACATGGAGCAAAACTTACAGAATTTAAGGGAGAAATAGGCAATTCAACGACAATAATTACTAGGAGATTCAATATCTAACTTTCAATAACATACACAATAACTAGACAAAAGGCCAACAGGAAAAAAGACTTGACAACATTATAAGCAAACTAGACTTAATAGACATATATATACAAAGCAGCAGAATACAAACTCTAAAGTACACATGGAATAGTCTCTAGGACAGATATATGTTAGGCCATAAAACAAGCCTCAATACATTTAAAACAATGAACTCACACAGAGTATGTTCTCTAATAAGGATGGAATGAGTTGAATAACAAAAAAAATATTTTGAAAATTTGCAAATATGTGGAAATTAAATAAGACACTTTTAAAATGTATTTTTATTTTTTAATATTTTTATTGACTCCAGAGAGGAAGGGAGAAGGAGAGAGAGACAGAAACATCAATGATGAGAGAAAGATCATTGAATGGCTGCCTCCTGTACGCGCCACTCTGGGGATCGAGCCTGCAACCTGGGACCCTTTAGTCCACAGGCCAATGCTCTATCCACTGAACCAAACCAGCTAGGATAAATACACTTTTAAATAACCAATGAATCAAAGAAGAAAACACAGAGTAAACTAGGAAATATTTTGAAATGAATGAAATAAAAAACATACCAAAAATTAATGCTTTAAAACCAATGCTTAGAAGAAAACATAACTACCTATATTAAAAAAATGAAATATCTCAAATTAATAACCTAATATTTCACCTTAAAAGCCTAGAAATATATATATATATATATATATATATATATATATATATATGAGCAAGATAAACCCAAAGCAAGTAATAAGAAATAATAAAAACCAGAGGAGAATTACATGAAACAGAGAACAGAAAAACAAATAAAGCCCCACTGGCATGGCTCAGTGTTTGAGTGTCAACCTATGAACCAGGAGGTCAGGGTCCCACTCCGGGTCAGGGCACATGCCTGGGTTGTGGGCTTGATTCCCATTGTGGGGCATGCAGGAGGCAGCCGATCAATGATTCTCTCTCATCATTGATGTTTCCATTTTCTTTCTCTCTCTCTCCCTTCCTCTTTAAAATCAATAAAAATATATTTTTAAAAAAACCAAAACAACAAAAAGATACAATCAACAAAACCAAAAGTTGGTTCCTTGAAAAGATAAACAAAATTGACAAGCCTTTAGAGAGACTGACTAAAAGAGAGAGAGAGAAATACAGAGAGAGAAAATTCAATTAATAAAATGAATGATAAAAGAGGGGACATTACTTCCACATCAAATAAATAAGAAGGGGGAAATAAGTGAATACTAAGAGCAACTGTATGCAAACAAATCAGATTACCCAGATGGAATGGACATACGTCAGAAAGACACAAACTATCAAAACTGACTCAAGAAGAAATAATATATCTGAATAGACCTATAATAAAAAAAATATTGAAGTTGAAATTTTACAAAATGTTTACAAAGAAAAGCTCAGAACCAGATAGCTTCACTGGTTAATTCTACTCCCAAGAAACAGCAATACTTCACCATTTCTCCAAATATTAGAAAAGGAGGGATCCCTTCCCAGCTCACTACAGACCCACTGTTATCTGTTACCAAAATCTGATAAAGATATTACAAGTAAAATAAACTACAGACCAATATTTTTATGACTATAGATGCAAAAATTCTTAACAAATACTAGCAAATTGAATACAGTAATACATACAAAAAGCACTGCACACCATTACCAAAAATGGTTCCATATACAAAAATCAAGCAATGAAATATGCCATATTAATGCAATAAGGACAAAAACCACATGATTACCTCATAGATGCAGAAAAACTATTTAGCAAAAGCCCAATACCCTTTTGTGATACACACACACACACACACACACACACACACACACACACACCAAACAAACAAAAAAAACCTAGAAATAAAAGGACACCGCCTTAACATGATAAGGGTATCTATAAAAAACCCACAGTTAACATCATACTTAATGGTGAAAGACTAAATCTCCCTCCCCCAACCACCTGCCACTAATCTGCTCTTGCCACATTGTATTGGAAGTTATATCCAGGGCAGTTGGGCAATAAAAGGAAATAAAAATATACATATTTAATATCCATCAGTAGGGAATCAGTAAACTATAGTACATTTAGTCAATGGGAGATTATACACACATTAAAAATGAAGGTTTATGTCTATTATACATAGATATGTGTTGTACAGGAAATGCCCACAATATGTATTCACTGTTTTACATGACATAAAGGTATTTCATATACCCCATCTGTGTGTGTTTTTGTGTGACTCACCAGCTATCTACATGTTGCCAAATCCATTTCTTTTTCCTCTTACTTGATCTATCTTAGAGAAGATATAATCACTCATCTTTCTTCAAATGTGTTCTCCTCTTTCTGAGACACCATATTTTCTTGTTTTCCTCCTGGGTCTTTCCTACCCATCTCCTCTTCTGCTCTTTGCCTGACCTCAATAAATGGAATGCTCTGTGGCTTGTGTTGGACTCAATTCTTTCTCAGGATTTACTGTCTCCCTAGGTGATCTTGTAAGGTCTTCTGGCTTTAAATACCACCCAGATGCTGATGACTTGACATTTGTATTTCCAGCCCTGGCTTTTCTCCCTAGCTTCAGACTCTTGAGCTCAACTGTCAATTTGACATTGATCCTTGGATATCTAATAGGTCTCTCCAATTTAGAAGGTCCAAAATAGTAATTTGATCTGTTGCCTTCCAAAATCTCTCTCTCCCTACTCTAATAGATCCCTGTGCACGAACTAGGTCTTGACTACCTTTTGTCTTTCTATCTTTTCCAAATTTCCTCTCACTCGGTCTGCTTTAATCTATGTCACCCCCTTTCTTTTTCTGGTTCTTAGATATACAAATTGATTCTTTATCAGAACCTTTGCATTTGGTGCTCCCTCTTCCTGAAATTCTCTTCCTCCTGACTTTCATTTTCATACAGATCTGAGTCATCACTTCCATGGAGAGCCTCCTGCTCACCATATCTCAAGTTGCTCTGATCTACCAATAGCTCTCCACACCTAATTTTATTTTGTCCATAACTCTTGTCCTGTGTTTCATCATCTGTTTCTACTGAAATAGAGCCTCTTTTAGAGAATGTGTCCATCTTACGAACACCTGCAACCAGAATACCTTTGAAGAGTCTTGACACAGAATAGGTGCTCAGCCCATATATATGTGTGCATAGAAATAAAGTTTGAAAGATATATACCAAACAGTTGACGATGGTTAGCTTTGAGTGAGGGATAATAGGAAGGGTAAATTATGAATTGACTTTCACTTTCTACCCAGATAGGTTTCAGATAGCTTTGAATTATTTGATATAATTAGATGATCTGATTAAATATTTTGATATAATAGATGATCTGATTAAATATTTTCATTTCAGATATAATTAGATGATCTGGTTAAATATTTTGATATAATAGATGATCTGATTAAATAATTTGATATAATAGATGATCTGATTAAATGTTTTCTTAAATATTCTCTATGCCAATCTCCAATTGTGTTACTTTAACAATTAAATAATTAATAAACACATTTCCAATGAGAAAAACATGGTTGATAACATTTTTAAAATAGTTATATTTTTCTATCACCATTTTACCCCCATACCCTCTTATAGCTCTCCCCTCCTCCCCCAATGTTTGATAATGTTTTGATGCTTATATAAATGGTTTAATTGAAACTGTTTATGTGGGATACTTTCTTCATGATGTTAGGCAGGTAACATGTTAGTGTATCTAGTAAAATAGCTATAATTTTGTAAAAGCACTGAAACACGAAGCCCCAGAAACATTTCACCCAGTTCTCTTTCTTTGAACTTGACCACTGTATCTCTTGTAAATCATTTAAATTGATTTATTTTTCAAAAGGTAACAGATCAAATCATTGGCTTGAAAATAACGTATTCTCATTTGTCTTTCAATTATTATGTTTTATATCAACATATTCATCCTGAGAAGGTTTATTTGTTTTTTTTTATAAGCATACAAACCTTGTAATATTAGCTGTCATTCCCAGGTCTGAACGTTAAGTCAACATGTGTTTGAGAGACCTTCAACTTATCAAGTATTGCAGGTCTCTGATTGTTTTGGAACGTCTTCTGATACCTGTGGACTTAGTTCAAGGCCAGTTTTGTATTTTTTTCTCTAATAGGATGAACAAATGGTTAATTGTTTGCTTTGGTCACTCAAGTGCAAGATTTGACCAAGTATAAAAGTCTAGCTGCAGCTTCTGCTCAGTTACATCCTCACTTTTCCATTCAGATTCTCCTCCTCGGAGGTTTTGCATTAGATCTGCAAAATGATGACCATATCTTTGATCTGGGGGATTGTGGTAGCAATGTGCTGCTGTTTGTGGCTTATTCTTGGAATGAGGAGAAGGTAAAAAAAAGTTTTATCTTTAAATTTTATGTAAATTCATTCAGTTAATGTTCTTTTAGTTTCATTGTTATACTATAAATTTAACTTTCTCTACTTACATACACTAACATTTTCTTCTCGAATTAAAGTTTTTACTTTAAATTTTTAGTGGTATATTTTTAATTATATCTAACAAAAGATAAGATGATAGTTTTCTTTTTAGTTTTGGCATACTAATAGCAATGCAAAAATGTACTAACTTGTTAAACATTAACTGACAGCAATGTTATGTCTCTGTAGTTTATGTATGTATATAAAGAGGAAATCTGGATTAGTAAGGATACAGTGGTAAGTGTAACTGCTATGAAAAGGATTTCTATCATGTGCTGCAAATAGATGCTCTGATGAAATATTTTCTTTTCAGCTAGTGCTTGTGCATTATATAGGCTTAGCCTAAGTGTAGACAAGAGCACAGAACCTGCATTGATCATTCTATTATTTTTTTCTTAGTAAAGATATTTGACCATGATGAATTATGAAACTGCTAAATGTATGTGACATCACTTTTATTTTTATGTGTCCTTTACTTATAATGGATTCAAGAATGCAAGAAATACAAATAGAGTCAGATGCATAGCTTTAGTTTGCTCCTGATGGGCTTAAAGAGTATTTTCGGGGATATAGGGAGAGTATATAAATATTCTCTATGTCAATCTCCAAAAGATAGACTTGCCCACAGCATATCTTCAGCTATATAAATTGTTATGTGTTATATACTTTTTACTAGTATTTTTGTTGTTGTTGTTCCTTAAATGCTTTAATTCAGGCCTGATAGTTCCTAGGTTTTTTGTTTGTTTGTTTTTTAAAATATATTTTTATTGATTTTGGAGAGGAAGGAAGAGGGAGAAAGAGAAACATCAATGATGAGAGAATCATTGATTGGCTACCTCCTGCATGTCCCCCACTGGGGATCGAGCCCACAACCCAAGCATATGCCCTTGACTGGAATCAAACCTGGGACTCTTCAGTCTGCTCGCCAATGCTCTAACCACTGAGCAAAACCAGCTAGGGCCATTTTTTCTTCTTCAATTAAAGTTAACATTATTATATTAGTTTCAGGAATGTTCACATCCTTAATAAAAACATTAAAAGTAGCATGAAAGACTACTGAATTACAATCGATGATTCTGTTAATACTTGCCTTAATTTTATTTTATAATAAGCTAATTTCTCAAATGAGACTCTTCTTATCTTTAATGATCACCATAGTAATAATATGCAATCCTTTCTGTTATTCAGTATTCTATATCGTTAAGGAAAACAATCCAATACATGGGCAAATGACACTTAGAAAAAAATACAAATGCTAGAGTGTAGGTTGGTATCTGTGCTGAGAACAATCATCTTGTTGGCCTTGTCTAGCCTTTTCTCCTCATTACTGGGAAACTGACTAGCATGGAGCAGGTATTCAGTAAGTGTTGTGGGATGTAAGCATGGATGGATGGATGGGTGGATTTGGCAACCATTTTCACCAACATGTCATCTTACCAGGTTAACATAAACCCATTATTTTAGTAAAAGGCCAGGGCCTCATCAACACTAAAACATATCTATAAACTGTAGTGTTGAAGTTTGAAGTCAGTAGTAAAAATTTTAAAAACATGGTAATATAAAAGTGTGTACTTTTCCATAACCATCGCATTTTTGTGTTGTACAGAAAGATGGGTGAACCTCCTCTGGAGAACGGGCTGATTCCTTACCTGGGATGTGCTCTGCAATTTGGTGCCAACCCTCTTGAGTTCCTCAGAGCAAACCAAAGGAAACACGGTCCTGTTTTCACCTGCAAACTGATGGGAAACTACGTCCACTTCATCACAAACCCCCTGTCATACCAGAAAGTGCTGTGCCATGGGAAATACTTTGACTGGAAGAAATTTCATTTCACTACTTCTGCAAAGGTAACCACTTTTGCATTTATAGAGCGTTCTGTTTATTTTCTACTCTTTAATATGTCACTCTACTTCATCATTTTGAGGAACAAGGAGAGTCTTAGACATATAATCAAATTATATAGGACCTGTTGGTGCTAATCATTTAAAAAGTTGAAATAGGTATAGATTTGTAATTTCTTTTTTTAAAATAAATTTTATTGATTTTTTACAGAGAGGAAGGGAGAGGAATAGAGACTTAGAAACATTGATGAGAGAGAATTATCTATCAGCTGCCTCTTGCACACCCCCTACTGGGGATGTGCCCACAACCAAGGTACATGCCCTTGACTAGAATCGAACCTGGGACCCCTCAGTCTGCAGGCCGACGCTCTATCCACTGAGCCAAACCAACTTCGGCTAGATTTGTAATTTCTTAATCAGCTAATGAGAGTGAAATAAACATTATTTTACTGAGCCAGATGACACTGTATAGGTAAGATATTGCAAACTCACTTATGTCAACCATGTCTATACAACACCTGGAGTGCAGGTGGTGAGAACTGAACATGGAACAATAGCTCTGCCACAGGCACGCCATACCTTTGTTTAATCTCATTAAGGAATTGACCATGTATTTCAGCATCACTTAGATGTAATCTAAGAGGCACTTTTTCAGAGAAAACAATTTACGAACATTAACTGAGTCTCTGCAAAGCAATATTAGACATGGCGTCTGCCTCTAAGTACACTGAAGTCTGGTTAAAATTCATCTACAAAGAATATAAAAGAGAACTAACCTTTAAAAACTATTTTTGAGACGTGTGTCCCAGGGGGCCGTGTGCCCCGGGTGAGCCGTGTGTCCCTAGGGAAGCAGTGGGACCCGGGGGGAGGGGTGGTGTGAACCAGAGGAGGAGCAGACTTTATTCGTGTGGTCCTGAGATAGTCACCATAAAACAAGCAGACTGCCAAATGAGGAGCAGATTCTATTCATGTGGTCATGAGATAGTCACCATAAAACAAGCAGATTGTCAAATAACAGCAGGGAGGGGAAGGAGACCTGGGGACAAGAGAATAACTGATGGACTGGTATGCATGAATATAATAAGTACAACCAACGAAGACAGAACTCTGGGGAGGGAGGGCATGAATGGGAGGTGGGGGGGGCAATGGTAAGCTATGTACACATATAATACCTTAATAAAAAATAATTAAAATAAATAAATAAATAAATAAATAAAATGGGTTAAAAAATAAAAATAAAAACTATTATTGATTAGTACCAAATTAACATGCAAATAAATGCCCAGAATGATAAAAAACAAGAAATACAGAGTGGTGGAGGGAAGTTTCACTGCAGAGCGGGGGTTTAAACATTGGCCATAAAGAAAGGGTACTACTTGGCCATTTATGAGTAAAATGCTATGAAACTTAGTATGCGGAGAGGCCAATTTCCACCACCCCTTTTAAAACATGAAACTTTCCCCATTGTGACAGTACTAATTTGCTTTTCAGCTATTTACTAGCACTGGGTCAGGTTTAATTTATCCTTCCCCCACCCCCCTCCGCCCCATTTTGTGTATTGCCAGGCATTTGGGCACAAAAGCATTGACCCGAGTGATGGAAACACCACTGAAAACATCAACAAAGCTTTCATCAGGACTCTGCAGGGCGAGGCCTTGAATTCCCTCACAGAAGCCATGATGGAAAACCTGCAGCTGATCATGAGGCCTCCGGCCGCCGCCGCCCCGGAGCCGACGACGATGCCCGCCTGGGTGACGGAGGGGATGTACGCCTTCTGCTACCGAGTGATGTTCGAAGCCGGGTACCTGACTCTCTTCGGCCGGGACCTCATGGGGCAAGATGCACAGAAAGCGCTCATCCTCAAAAAGCTCGACAACTTCAAGGAATTCGACAAAATCTTCCCGGCCCTGGTGGCAGGCCTCCCCATCCGCGTGTTCAAGACGGCGCACCACGCCCGGGAGAAGCTGGCCGAGGGCTTGCGGCACGAGAGCCTGGGGCACAGAGACCACACGTCAGAGCTGGTCAGGTTCCTCAACGACATGCTCTCCGCCTTGGACGACGCGGACAAGGCCAAGACGCAGCTCGCTGTCCTGTGGGCGTCCCAGGCGAACACCATCCCGGCCACCTTCTGGAGCTTGTTCCAGATGATGAGGTAACGGGCAGCTTCTCCAGTTCTTTCTTTCTTTCTTTCTTTCTTTCTTTCTTTCTTTCTTTCTTTCTTTCTTTCTTTCTTTCTTTCTTTCTTTCTTTCTCTCTTTCTCTCTTTCTCTCTTTCTCTCTTTCTCTCTTTCTCTCTTTCTCTCTTTCTCTCTTTCTCTCTTTCTCTCTTTCTCTCTTTCTCTCTCTCTCTCTCTCTCTCTCTCTCTCTTTCTCTCTCTCTCTCTCTCTCTCTTTCTTTCTCTCTTTCTCTCTCTCTCTCTCTCTTTCTCTCTTTCTCTCTCTCTCTCTCTCTCTCTCTCTCTCTCTTTCTTTCTTTCTTTCTTTCTTTCTTTCTTTCCGCGGGAGGCAGACATTCAACTATTAAAAAAAACACAAGCAGCTGAGGCTGGTAAACGTGCCTGACAGAAGCAGAGCCTCCCGGGGAGAGGGATGGGCTGGAACCGGCTCCTCGCGGGCCGTCTTGCTCTTAACCCCAAGCTGTTCGTTCCTCATAAGCAGAAAAGCATAGTTAAGGGATTACTGACTTCGCTCAGTCATTTCTGTCTTACTAATCATGTGACCAACTAAAAACAGCTGTGGATCCATTGTTCTTGATGGAATTTAGCTAGATTTTGCCTTTTAAAACTGGATGCAGCAAAGGAGAAACACAAACGACGGAATGTAACGTTTTATTTTACACAGGCGTGATTTTTCTTCCCAAGTCTTTGTTTCGGATATTTGGCATTCAATGGTTTCTTGAATTACTACAGTTCAATCGGATGTTTAGTATCACATAGACACAAAGTTACTATTCTCTAGGATCAGACGTGCCAAATTCCATTGATGGCTGATATATTTTTTTAAATATATATTTTATTGATATTTTACAGAGAGGAAAGGAGAGAGATAGAGAGCTAGAAATGTCGATGAGAGAGAAACATCGACCAGCTGCCTCTTGCACACCCCCGACCAGGGATGTGCCCGCAATCAATGTACATACCCTTGACCGGAATCGAACCCAGGACCTTTCAGTCCGCAGACTGACGCTCTACCACTGAGCCAAACCGGTTTTGGCGATGGCTGATATTTTTTATGTGTGCAATATAAAATATATTCTCAAAATGATTTTCAGTTTAAAAACCCATTAACAATCTGTCTCAAATGCTAAATGTCTTTCAGCATTTTTTTACGTGAGAGGGCTCTGTCCAGGACACAGACACATATTCACAGTAAGCTTACGTCAATTTAATGTCACGTAGGCAATGGCCGCCCCTGTATGGCCATCTCACAAATACTGATCAGTCAAGCGTTTCTGAGAGTCATTTGCTGCAGTCGTGTCATGTAAATTCCTTACCGGGGCTCCTCGGAGCCAATTTCCATGCGTGAAAACAGAGCAGAGAAAACGGAGCAGCACTAATTTCACAAGTCAAAGTGTTAGAACAGTTATAAATGGAAAAGCTGTTATTCCCCCTAACACTGTGGTACAGATTTTAGGAGTAAATTTAAATTCGCATTTACAATGTAGCCAGTGCTTTGCAGTTGCTATGCTGGATGCAATCTGTCTACTCATTTGCTATGTAGTAAGTGACTGATTGGATCATTTAATCTTTACTAAAATCATTTATTCATAAGAATCTGGCCAACACTTTACTTCTACATAGCAAGGTCCTTTTAAGAAAATACCCATTCCCCACCCTCTCTGGCAGTTTGGTCACCCATTTAAAAGATGGGGGGAAAGCCTTACTTCGCAGAGTTTTTGGACTAGAAAAAATGTATTTTATGTGCATTTCTTTTTTTTTGTTCTTAACTTTCAACAGGAGCCCGGAAGCAATGAAAGCAGCTACTGAAGAAGTGAATAAAACACTAGAGAGCGCTGGTCAAAAAGTCAGCTTAGAAGGCCAGCCTATCTGTTTGAATCAGATGCAGCTGAATGACATGCCGGTGCTAGGTACGCTTAACTTCCCACCTCACAGTTCGCTTACTGCCTTCTATTAACCGTCTGTACGTGTCAGCACACTATGCACTGGCCAGTTAGCGGCATGATGCTAAGTAGTCCCCATGTGCTGTCTCTGGATCCTGGGGTTAGGGACTGTTACTTCCTCCATATGACGAGCAAGGGGACCGACCCTTATAGGCTGCGGTGCTGTCCAGGATGGAAGGGTGGAACCAACTACAACTGTTGACCCCACGCTCGCAACCATTTCTCTGCTCTTCTATACTCCCTCTTTTGTAATTACTTTTATACCAATTGTACAGTTAATTGGGAACATATTATTCATTTCATGAAATCAAGAGGGGACAAAAAAAAAAAAACACCATTAAGAAACTACAAATAGATGCATGGGTTAAGTAATGGGACTGAAGTTTTTTTTCTCTTATTTTTGCTTCCATATTTTATAGAAACACACAAAAAATATGCTTTTCTAGTAAGAAAGACTTTTCTTTTTGTTTTTGTCTATAGGAAAGAAACCACGCCATCTTTTAGGGTAGGGACTGGCAGGGGGAGGGGGAGGAACAGGAAGCACAGGTTCCACAGTGGACTCTGTCAGGGGAGAATACACATCACTTCCCCTCCGGGGACCTCACTTTCCTCATCTGCAAAATAAATGGCTACTGTGCTATTATTTTACACACACCCCTGTGAGGAGCACCCACAACATGACAATTAAAGGGACAGAGGCTGGGAGGTCCGATTGGACCTTCTCAGTCGGTTGGGATGTTTCGGCTGCTGACAGAGCGGTCCTGTTTGCCCCTAGGTCTTTATCAGGCAGCAGGCACTGTCACACAGCATCAAATAGTGTGAAGAGAGACACGGGTTCTAGTAAACACTGAGTTGAAGCTGCATTAAACGCATGGGAAAATACTTCTATGTTAAAGTATGATCAGTAGATTAAATCCCCAAAGCGATAAACTTTGAATAACTCACATAAAAGTGACTTATCGATTTTCCCAATTGTATTTTAGATGTCTAGTGACATGTATAAATAAGAATATTTTTCCATGACATTATGGAAGTCTAGTTTCTACTCATGAAAGTATCTTCTCAAAAGATTATTAACTCCGATGATCAGATTAAAGGATACATGCAGATG
Source organism: Vespertilio murinus (assembly GCA_963924515.1). Taxonomy (NCBI): domain Eukaryota; kingdom Metazoa; phylum Chordata; class Mammalia; order Chiroptera; family Vespertilionidae; genus Vespertilio; species Vespertilio murinus. Next base: position 27,430,649 of record OZ004717.1, on the reverse strand, counting down.
AAACGGAGTCACTGATCGCAGCCTAGCGGTAGCAGAAAAAAGTGGGGCATTTGTGTCTGGCTGGTTTCCCACAGTCTGTTCAGGTGTGTGCTACGCGCTGCTAGAAGCATTTCAGACTCTGTATTACGTGGCCGTTAAATACTTAGTTTGTTCTTCCTTCTTCCTTCCCTCCCTCCCACCTCCCACTTTTCCTCTTTTCCCGTCTCCTTTCTTCCTTTAAACCATTTAGATAGCATCATCAAGGAGTCTCTGCGGCTTTCCAGCGCCTCCCTGAACATCCGGACTGCTAAGGAGGACTTCACCTTGCACCTCCAGGACGGCTCCTACAATATCCGCAAAGACGACATCATAGCTCTGTATCCCCAGTTAATGCATTTAGATCCAGAAATCTACCCAGACCCTTTGGTAAGTGCCTGCTCACCAGAGTACCATAGCCAGGTGCTATCTCCCAGGTGGAAATACAGAGGAAATTACCATTACAGGATTGACTTAATTATGGAAGCCCTGGGTCTCCTTTGTTATGTCAAATATTCATATATGTTGGAAAACCCAGACAATGGCCTAAATTCTTCATTTTTTTTCCTGATATTTGGCATCAAATAATCTCTGCTAGATTACATACACAGTCATGATAACAAAGCTGCTGTCACTAGGCCGGTGTGGCTCAGTGGTTAAGCGTTGAGCTATGAACCAGGAGGTCACGGTTCAATTCCAGATCAGGGCCTATGATCCCCAATAGAGGGAGTGCAGAGGGCAGAAAATCAATGATTCATCATTGATGTTTCTGTCTCTCTCCCTCATCTTTCTTCTCTGAAGTCAATTAAAATATATATATGAATATATGCTTTTCCTTGGAAAAAAAATGCCTGCTCCCAAATACAGGAAATTAGAGGCTTAGAGACTAATAATAAATATACGGACTCTTCTAGTTTTTTATCTGAACTCTCCGTTCTAATCCTGCCTCCCTGAGCAACTAGTGACCCAGGCAGGGCAGGAGGCATCATAAAGCTTTCTTGTTAAGCTCCGGTTCTTTATGGCTTTCTGATTCATGGTGGGGTTTTCCCTAAATTACTAATAAATTATATTTAAAAAAGAAAACTATTCTTTGGCGTTTCCAGGTCAAGAAAGAGATACATTTATTTAAAATTAGCTTATAGGTTTGCTTTATGTGCGTTTTCATTGCAGACATTTAAATACGATCGCTATCTTGATGAAAACGGGAAGACAAAGACCACCTTCTACAGCAATGGACTCAAATTAAAATACTACTACATGCCTTTTGGGTCAGGAGCGACGATCTGTCCCGGCAGATTATTCGCTGTCCAGGAAATCAAGCAATTTTTGATTCTGATGCTTTCCTATTTTGAACTCGAGTTTTCGGAGAGCAATGTGAAATGTCCCCCTTTGGACCAATCCCGTGCAGGCCTGGGCGTTTTACCACCGTTAAACGATGTCGAGTTTAAATATAAACTCAAGCATTTGTGAATACACGGCTGGGAGCAAGAGGAAATGAGCTGATGGGACAGCCCGTGGAATGCCACCACCTCCCCGTCTCCTTGGACACATGCATGTAGTGGTGTCATTGTGGTCACCGACGCTGGCTTGTGAACCCTAACAGGAAGGTGCCGGTTTCCAGAAGCTATCCCACACTGTGTTAACGAAAGGATCTAGCTTCCAGAAGCACAGTGATATGTTTTCATCTGGATAAGCGGATGAAAGCTCATGCAGCCAGGGACTAAACCTCATTATTGTCAGAGGAAAAAGTCTTTTGTTTTCTCAAATGAAGATTTTTCCAATTGGCAGATTTTTATTTTTTCCTAAGGAAAGTGCTTTTATAAAAACCACCCAACAATTGTGAAAAAGTCATAAATTCACGTTTTAGTGAAACTGCATCATTTTTTGACTAGATGTGGAACTCTTCAGGTGCAGATGTATACATAAAGGATATTTAAAAGGATTATGTTTTTTTAATGGAAAGAACATGTTTTTAAGTTTGCCTTAGATCCAGTATTCAGGAATTTAAAAATAATGGTCTGTTGTCCTGATAACATTAAAATGGCTTTAATATTTTTCCTTTTAGTTTTAATTACTCTTCCTAGAAAATATAATGTCTATGTCATGTTTCAATTATCTTATTTATACTTTCATTTGCTTCCATCTTAATGAGAAAATTTTATTTCCCGGAGAAGGGCGGTTTTCTGGTATTACGAAACATGCATCAATGAAAACAATGAAGCTCTCGTGTGATATGTTTTTAAAATTAAAACGGGATGAAAATAACCATTTGGATATGAAACATCAGAAGAGTGTGTGACTGACTTCACATTGTATTCCTATTTAAATAAATTACTTTTTATCTTTAAATGACTTTTAATTGAAAGAAAAATAATTCAAATCCACATGACTGTGTTTAACTACTATGTACAACAATGCTTTGGTAAAATATTTTAAGTATGGGAATTATCAGCTGTAATATTTTTATTGGTATTCCTGTATGTATTTATGTATCAATTATGTTGACATTTCTCTTGTACTACAAATATTAAGAAAATATTGTAATATTTGATAATTTTGAAATGATTCACCACTCAGAAATAAAAGTGTGAATGTGCATGCTTACACATTTTTTTGGAGTAGCTAAAGTTTATTCTAGTCAGAATTATAGCAATAAGGGACAGCAGGGAGGGAGGGGACTTTATTAAAAGTATGTATAAGAACTAAAAAAGGCCCAATAGAACCCTGGACAGGTGGGTTAGCTGGTCGGAGTGTCATTCCATACACCCAAAGGTGGATTCCCTATCAGGGCTCATACCTAGGTTGTGTGTTTGATCCCTGGTTGGGGGTGCATATGGGAAGCAACTGATTGGTATTTCTCTCTCTTTTGCTCTCTAAAATCAATAATAATAATAAAAAAACCAAACCCACAAATATCCTTGGGTAAGGATTTTAAAATAATAATAATAATAATAATAATATAAAAAAAAGCATTGTAATAGGGCCTTTCAGTATCTTCTCAATTGGCAAAATGCATAACATTAGTCACACTGATTTTGTGCCTGCAAGCAAGGCCAAATCTTGGAGTGCCCACTCTCAGTGGCAAAAAGGAAATGATGCATTTGAGAAAGTCTCTCTCCTACAATGGCTTGCAGAAAACCCTCATTCTACCTGGCCTGCCTCCTTATTTCTTCCCCCTATGGAGACAAGATCTGGCCTGTGGGCCACGGCAGAGGAAAGCCCAGTCTGTCTGTGCAAACGGTGACGATGGCTCTGGAGTCTCCAGTCCTTGGAGCTAGCACATCATGGTCCTTCTTGCTCGTGTCTTTCCCTCTCTGTTTAATGTCCCACCACCCCCACACCCACCTGCCTGCCTCGGGTCCCCACCTTTCAGTATATTTCCCTGAGTCATGACACTCAGCCCTGTGCTGACTGTCTTTTCTTGAATGAGGCTACTTGAGTGAGGGCATGGGACTCCAACCCTCAGAAGGAGGTCGCTATGCCTTGGGGAGGAGGACAGGTGGGCAAAGTCATGTGATGGTGCGTGGGACTGGGCGGGTCCTGGTCACTCGGTCCTGTACCCAAAGCTCAGTCTGGGCTTGAGCAACTCTCCCCGCCCCCACCCATCCCCTCACCACGGCAGCACAGGAGGATTGGGGCGCTACAGGCTGGGGTGGAGGAGGAGCCAAAGGCGTGAAAGGCCTGCAATGGCTGGTTGCCGCTGAGGAAAGGACTGGCCCTGCTCTTAAATGGTTCAATATTCAGAATGTTTAAAACATTCACCTCCGCCAAACTGCAACAATTTGGTTCATTAGTCATCTCTTAGAAAAAGAGCAAAATAATCACTCACTCAAAAATCCCCATCGTACCTCATAAAATTCATTAAATGTTTGTAACCTTGATATTTCATATTACAATGGAATTATCGCTGATCACACAGGTTTTCGCATCAAAAAAATTAAACTCATTTATAGATGTGGTTCAAGAGTAACAAAATTCTATTTTATAATAAACTAGCGGCCCAGTGCATAAAAATTCGTGCACTGGGGTTGGGGGGGGGGTCCCTCAGTCTGGCCTGTGCCTTCTCACGATCTTAGAGTCCTCAGGGGATGTCCTACTGATGGCTTAGGCCCGCTCCCCATGGGAGGGTCTGGCCTCCCTCAGAGGGAGGCAACCGGACTGGCCAATCAGGGGACTGCACCGCCCCCATCACCCTGCCGCTGCTGCCCAGCCTCTCTGCAGATTTCAGGACAGGCCATCAGGGGATGGCGCCACCCCCATCACCCTGCCATTCCCGCGCCCTGCTTCCCTCTATGGGAGGTGACCAGACAGCCGATCAGGGGACAGTGCCGGCTCACTCCATCACCCCTCAGCTGCTGCCGCCCCCCGCCCCCCATTGCCGTTCCCTCCCTCTGCCCACTGGCATGCACCTTGGCTGGCCTGGTGCGGCCTGCTCACTGGCCCACCCCTTTCCTACTAGTCATTCTGCTGTTTGGTCAATTTTTGTAATTCGCTTTTATTATATAGGATGGTTTGGAACTAAATTTCTGATGTGGTTTTCTAGTCTATTTCATAACTTGCTGGAGGTGTCCATACATCATTACATATCTTTTAAAAAAATATTTTTTGATTTTTAGAGAGAGAAGAAGGGAGAGAGAGAAAGAGAAAGAGAGAGAGAGAGAGAGAGAGAGAGAGAGAGAGAGAGAGATCACCATGAGAGCAAAACATGGATCAGCTGCCTCCCCTATGCCCCCTACTAGGAATTGAGACTGAAACCCAGGCATGTGCCCCAATTAGGAATAGAACAGGCAACCTTTCAGTGCACAGGACAACTTCCAAACAACTGAGCTACACTGGCCAGGGCATCTTTGCATATATTTATCCTTGTGGACTAGGGGTTGGCCAGTGATAGAACTATGGGCCAGGGTGCCCCTCCCACCTGTTTTTGTGTAGATGGAAAACCAAATATAGTTTTTACATTTTTAAATTATTGGGGGGGGGGGTATTAAAAGAAGAATATGTCTTGACGTATGAAAAATACCATGAAATTCAGATTTCCATGTCCAAAAGTAAAGTTTTGTGGGGACACAAGCTCACCCATTTGTTTGTGCTTTTGTCTACGGCTGTTCTTGCAATGCAATCGCAATGGAGACCATGAGGTTGCAAAGATTTTAAAAATGTTTACTATCCAGCCGAAACCAGTTTGGCTCAGTGGATAGAGCATCAGCCTGCGGACTGAAGGGTCCTGGGTTTGATTCCAGTCAAGGGCATGTACCTTGGTTGCGAGCATATCTCCAGTAGGAGGTGTGCAGGAGGCAGCTGATCGATAATGACTCTCATTGATGTTTCTAACTCTCTATGTCTCTCCCTTCCTCTCTGTAAAAAATCAATAAAATATATATTTAAAAAAATATTTACTATCTGGTCCTTGACAGGAAATGTTTGCCAACCCCCATGGTGCTATAATTTTAGCAACTTAGAAAATGCACTAGTGTGTGAGATCTCTTTTTCACCTTTTAAAAACTCATGTAAGAAGATGATGACATTATAAAAGCACAACACATGATTTCCTTGTAAACAACCTTAACTTAGACCTTCATTGAAGGCTGAACCATTTAGGCAAGGGATCTCCATGTGAAACCAGGCCCTAAAATTAAGAAAAAAATTGTAATAACCTGTTGTAAGATCAAATCGGCCGCACAGATACACATGTATATATGGCTACATTTACTCAGGCTTAGTGGGATCCAGGCCCCGGCTTAAATGTTTCGCATGTGTCAGCTCATTTGATCCTCACGAGTCCTTTGTGGTGCCTGTCACTAGTCTCCTGTATTACTGAGGGGGGAGAGGGAACGCCAGAAAGGTTAAGTCAGTCACTGACCTAAGGTTACAGCGTTGGCAGGTGGCAGAGCTGGGAGGACTGGGATCCAGGCTGTTCTGACTCCAGAGCCAGCATTCTTCACTCTGTAGCAGGTCCAAATGACACACTGTCTTGACTCCCGCCAATGACATAAAAATCCATGATGTCATTTCTGTCCTCTAGTCTCCACTGCCTGGCGCGTCATCCGGCCAGAGGGCGAGGACACCACAGCTGCCATGCTCAGCCATTCCCCGTTGCCAAGAGGCTGAGGACTCCCGGCTTGCAAGGACCGTGAGCCGGTGAGGAGCGAACGCATCATCAAACGCAATATTGCAATGTTAGACTATAACCCTCCCCCGCACACATAGGAAGATATTCCTCTAACTCACCAATAATTTGGACTTGTTAACAGTGGAATTAATAAGTCTTGTTCTTTTAGGAACATTTCTCAATGCTTTTTAAAATATATATATATTTTTATTGATGTCAGAGAGGAAATGAGAGGGAGGGATAGGAACATCAATGATGAGAGAGAATCATTGATTGGCTTGCATGCCCCTAACTGAGGATCTAGCCCACAACCTGGGCATGTGCCCTTGACTGGAATCGAACCTGGGACCCTTCAGTCAGCAGTCTGATGCTCTATCCCCTGAGCCAAACCAGCTAGGGCAGAGTTCGATGTTTTTGAGATGTTGGGACTATGGCTCATTTGGATTGGTCTCATTGACAGATACTGGAACACCAGTACCGTCCTCACCAGCCCCTTCCCCACACCACCTTGGCTGACACCAATTCAGACACTTGGATGTAGAATGACATCAAGTCACCCCGCAGCACTGAGGCTTCATAGGGGATCATGGGTCACTCAAAGTCATCTAGTCTAAGCCTTCATTTGAATTAGAAACTAACATTAAGTGAAAAAGAAATGATTATGTTGGAAAGGTTGCACAGCAAGTTCCAGGACAGGCCTGGCTCTAGAAACTTCCTGTTTGCATGGCAAATACTATAAACACTGAATTAACTGGGGTACATTTAATATTAAGAACTTCTAGCTTCCGCTGAAACCGGTTTGGCTCAGTGGATAGAGCATCGGTCTGGGGACTGAAAGGTCCCACGTTCGATTCCGGGCAATGACACATACATTGGTTGCGGGCACATCCCCAGTTGTGGGGGGTGGGGGGATGCAGGAGGCAGCTGATTGATGTTTATCTCTCATCAATTTTTCTAGCTCTCTATCCTTCTCCCTTCCTCTCTGTAAAATGTCAATAAAATATATTAAAAAAATATCTTCCATCTTCCAAGCCAGGGGCATTAGGTCTCACAGATTCCACGAAGTCCATATCTTTATCTATAAGGTCATGTTGTAGGAGGACTTAATGGGCCAGATTTCCCAGACAGTAGCAGGAATGTGGTTCTTGGGTTACCAATGAAATAGCCATTTTTAGAAGCCCCCACGGGAGGATGGGATGTAGAAAAAGGCTTTCTTTGCATGAAGTTCCATTTATTGTGTTCCCAAGTCCCCGTTACCCCAAGCCAGTCCTGAAAGAGGGGCAGCTAGGAGTTTAGCAAAGTCAAAAGCAAGGCCAGTGTCCAGAGTTTCTGTCCCATGTTGCAGCCAGGTGTAGTTCAACATCCAAGCTAGTTCAAGTCCATTAGTCCATGTGTGGAGCCCCACATGACTGTGAGCCACGTGTGCCCTGGAGAGCGCATCCCCTGAGTCCCCAGAGGGCCCGGTGCATGTGAGAGAGTGAGTGCTGGTGAGAGTGTGGTTACGGAGAAGTTCCAGGGGACCTGGTGAAAGCACGCCCCGAGGCACTCAGCACTCCAAGTAACACAGTGTGTCTGCCAGGGGCTGGCTGTCCTGGAGATACCTGAGTAATCTGAGGCGTGAGTGCAGGTGTCCCTGGTGTGCTTTGGCCATGAAAACATGACAATCAAGCAGAGTCAGCAGTCAGTTTCTCAGAAATTTGGCTGGAAGTGCTTTTACTTCATCGCTTTCCTGGCGCGATTCCAGGGAAGCCAGCTCCAAAAGCAGATTGTTGGTGGGTTAGTCAACGCTATGGCCCACCAACGCTCCCAATCGGTGTCTTACACAGAGTAGGAGTTCAGACGCCCGAAGACAACAATGAAGTAAATCAATGGTCTGTGTGGAGGCGTTTTGCACTCTGGGGGTCTCTGTTTTTCGTAGTCCAAGCTCCAACAAGTTGTCAATGTTTTATTTGGCTGCTTTGCTAGCAAACCTTTTTGCTTCTCTCTATTGATCTCCCACGCTATTAAAATATTGAGAAAGAGTTACACTCAGAATTGAGAACACAGCTAGCCTGAACCCAGGCCCACATTGCGTGATAGGGCAGTTTACTACTTGCTAAAATAAAGTGGAGGAGCAGAGGGTCTCGGCTCTGAGCACAGCTGAGCAAACTGCCGAGAGATCTCAGAGAGGTGGGCAGTGTCAGACACAGGAAATGGAGGCAAGGGTAAGCGAGCTTCAGACAGAACTCTTTACACTTTGTCCTTTGGTTCAGTTAGACAATTAATTCAGACAAAGAATTTACTGAATACCCTATATTTACATTCTATGTTGTTATGAAGTAAAGGTTCAGAAATGTTCAGCCTGCTGAGGGTCTAGGCCTATTTTTGGTTATAATCAAGCTTAGCCTTGTGGCATGATGAAGTCACCCATTCATAACACAGTTTTCTAGGGCTAGAGGACGGAGCTGTGATGTCAGCCATGTCTTAGATTTCTGGTCCTATTATAATTAGGTCAAGCTACTTGTCTCATAATAACTAAAGCTGATTGCCAAACAGCATCAAGACTTATGACTTCTTTCAATTCTACCATGTTTAGAAAGTCCCAATTTGTAAGTAATACTAGAGGCCCCATGCATGGATTTGTGCACATTGAAAGGAAATTAATTAGAAGAAATATTTGAGAGGCTGGGGAGGGACCACAGGAGGTTGGCCCCAAGGCGTGTCCAGCCAGTCTTGCCCATTCAGGATTGTCTAACCCAGCCCTGATCAACTAGATCCCAGCAGCAAGCTAACCTACTGTTTGGAGCATCTGCCCCCTGGTGGTCAGTGTGCATCATAGTGACTGGTCAAACGGTCAACTGAATGGTCGGACACTTAGCATATTAGGCTTTTATATATATATAGATGTTCCAAAGATTCTCCTGTAAATAAAATATATAGAACCCAGAACATATTTTACTTAAGAAACTATGTTATATAAGTGGGATTTCATGTCCAGAGAAACAAACAAAAGCTAATTTAATCCATAACATCATATGGTCATTCTGCTTTTAATAACTTTAAAAAGTGAAAGAAAAGAGAAGGAAAATGCAATTGGAATATAAATATTTTAAATCAACTAAGAAATAATTCACCTTGAAAACAGATGTTTCAAAAGAGATGGGAGATGGAACATAAAGATTCTGGGGTTATCTAGGTACTTTCAAAGAACATGGCTTAGAATCCTAGGGTCTCCAAGTTATGAATATTTACTTATTTTGCTGCTGAGAAAAACAAGCAGCAGCAGGTTATTTCTAATTGGACCTCAAAGCTTATTCATTTTATTTACTTTTCTCTCAACTGTGTCACTAAAGGTGAGATGATGCCAGAGAGAAGGCTAATAGCATGTAGAGAAGAACTTGAGAAAATGGGACAAATCCAAATATTAGTTTTTTAGGACTAAATACCACAGACTTGGTGACTTCAACCATAGAAATTTACTGTCCAAGATCAAGGTGTCGGCAGGTCCAGAGTTCCCTCAGGCCTCCCTCAGCTTGCTGGCAGCCATCTTCACAATGAGTCCTCACATGGCCCTCCTCTGTGCATGTACGTCCCTGATGTCTCTCCCTCTTCTTATAATGAATCAGTCAACTAGGATCATGGCCCAACCATATGACTTCATTTAAGCTTAATTAACTCTGTAAAGTCCCTATCTCAAATATAACCACATTCTGAGGTGCTGGGTGTTGGGGTTTCAACACAAGAGTTGGGGTTGGGCACATTTTGGTCTATACAAGTGAAAGGAAACAGTAAGAACGTCAAGGAGGCTGCAGTGCTGCCAATGAGCCAAGAAAACAGGGCAGAGCACACAGAGCCATGGTTGGGAAGAAGAGAACTGGGAGCTTTTGCATGGGGTAGAGTGTGGAGTGGGGTATGGAACTTGGCCTTCTGTGTGTGTGTGTGTGTGTGTGTGTGTGTGTGTTGGGTGTGTGTGTGTGTGACTAAAGAGGCTCAATTTTCACTGCCATGAATTTTACTTTTTCTAGGGCCAAGGGCCCTAAATCCCAATGCCATCATGCACAGGCTCTGTGAAGCACACCTTTATCCTATTTTTTCACAAGTACTAAACAGGAAGCTGGCTGAGACAGCTGTGCAGCCCCCCGTGAGGGCACACTTCCTAGTGCCCATTTCAGACATGGCGAGCAGAGAGCAATGGTCAAGGGACTCCCTCCCAGACAGTGTGACCCAGGACCAGTCAAGGAGCTTCCCCAACCTACAGAAGGTCTTCCCGGTGTCTCACAGGGAATTTCAGGATTACGGCAGGCCAGTGATCATTGTGTGCCTCCCAGTCTCATGTTCTAAACGGGAGTATTTTCTTGCCTTATCCTACTCCTACTCCACCCTGGTTCACCAGCTGAGTGTGTGTATTTTTAGTTCATCTCTCTCCAGATCAAGAGCAGGTGCCCTGATATGATGGAGTCAATGCCAGGGAGCCCCCATACTTTCTGCAGGATATGGACTCATGGCCCTTAGGGGGTGTCTCTTGGAAAGGGGTGAATGTGCTCTGTCAATGAGAAGGAATCATTGTGAGGCGATGAGAGAGTGGACTGTTGTAGAGACAATGCTATGGGTTCAATGAATTCCATTTCTATACCTTCTTTCTAGAAACCTGAGAAAAGTAAGAGTCCTGACTTATTTTGCAGTTAGGTTGCAGTCAAATGAGTGGGTTCTGGCTAATGGGATGAGGTCACAAGTGCTAGAAGCCATTCCCAGTGAGCCTTTATTTATTTTAGTATGTTTTTATTGATTTCAGAGAGAGAAAGGGAGAGGGAGAAAGAGATAGAAACATTGATGGACCACCTCCTGCATACCCTCTACCAGGGACCGAGACTGCAACCTGGCCATGTGCCCTGACTGGCAATCAAACCGGTGACCTCCTGGTGCCTGGGATGATGCTCAATCAGCCTAGCCACACAGGCTGGGCTCCCACCTCGCCTTTAAAAACCTCCTTCAAGAGCTGCCAGTTCCCTTTTCCCTTGACATGAGGACCTCAGATCATATATCGGAGACAAGCAGAAGGGCCTTCTGACTTGCACTGGATGTTGCATCAATGAGAAATAATAAATCTGCATTATGTTGTCACTGAAATGTTAGCATATCCCAGCCTTTTTCTAATATTGAAATTGCTTCACTTTTTAAATTATTTTTAATATATATTTCATTGATTTTTTTCAGAGAGGAAGAGAGAGGGATAGAGTTAGAAACATCGATGAGAGAGAAACATCAATCAGCCATCTCTTGCACACCCTCCACTGGGGATGTGCCCGCAACCAGTGTACATGCCCCTGACCAGAATTGAACCCGGGACCCTTCAGTCTGCAAGCTGATGCTCTATCCACTAAGCCAAACCGGTTTCGGCAAAATTGCTTCACTTTTTTAAATGATTCTTTCCTTCTCTATTTCCTTTCTAATTGTCCTTGACATTTACTTTTGTAAAGATATATATACAGTCTATCACATTCCATGTGCTAACTCACCCCCAATAGTCCACTACATAGCTCGTTCTCCAAAACTTTGGAACGACTTCACAAATGGCTTAGCTAAGGTTTGCATCCTCGTTCCTAGTTTCCTTCTCTGTGTGTACTCCAGCTCCATTGGAATAAAAATAAAAGACAAACTGTTGCCAGTCCATGAGAGTAACCCCAAACACTGAAATGCAACAATATGAGGACAAGTGCATTTACCAAAAATCCATCTCCAGCATTCTTTAATCAATTTTTTATGGTGAAGATAGGAGTGAGGCTCTCGGAGGCACCCTAAAGGTGACTGATCTGCTCAGAACTAGGAAAGAGAGGCTAAGAGCCCTTTCTCCCACTCAGTGCTTAGCTCTCCTATGAGAACATAGGCAACAACTCGATTTGGTCTAATCCTGACCTTGTTGCTTTGTGCTCAACTTACTCACTTGTTTAATCTAACCCAAGAATAAGAAAGATAGCATCAATATCTACACATACCTACCCCACACCTGTTTTCCACTGAGTAAGGAGGTGAGTGCAGGATGATAGGGACCACAGAGCAAATCTCAGCCTCCTTTGGTACTTGGTACTTACATGTAGGCAGTGGGTCCCTTAGAACCTACAGGTAAAGGCTGTAACTTCCTAAATCCTCAAGCATTCATACATCCAGTATGACCCCCCACTGAACTGCTGGACTAACCCAACATCATTTTGGTCTGACACTCCAGAGCAAGGCAAGGCCCAATTATGAAGTGAGGTTTATCTTTGGTGGCCCCTTCCTCATCTCACAGTGCCCATCTTTCTTTATTTCTTTTCTTCTTTTTTTTAACCCTCACCTGAGGAGGATATTTTTCCATTGATTTTTAGAGAGTGGAAGGGAGAGGGAGAAACATACAGAGAGACACATCAAATGGTTGCCTCCTGCACGCACTCTGACCATGGCTAGGGATTGAGCACGCAACCGAGGGATATGCCCCTTGACTAGAATCTAACCTGTAACCCTTAGTCCACAGGCCAACAGTATCCACTGAGCTAGGGCACAGTGTACATCTTACATTCACAAAAGAGTGAAGGGCTGCTGAGTGCTCAGGCTGCACTAGCCACAGTACATGGTGACTTCTATAGATGAAAGACACAGTCTCTGCCTACAAGGAGTTCAGATTCAAGTTCAACAATTTAGAAACCCAGGAAGATCTAATTCCAATACCTCACATACCGAAGGGCAGATTTAAATAACATGATGGGTATTAAAAAAGTAAACTCTAATTGCAGAATAAACAGACATCATCCTATATTAGAGGATTTAGTGGCAGGTGGTGACAGAGGGTGAGGATGTCTTCCTAAGACCCTGCAGCCAGGTCTGAGGACAAAAGCACTGTTGAGGCTAGCCCCGTTTCAGGGATACAGTGGCTGCCCCTTCCACCTGACTGCTCACCTACAAAACATCAAGGGTTGTTTTTCTTAAACTGTTTGCCTTATTTTCAAAAGTCTTGCCCTTAGCAACCCTCGTGTGCCATATGAAAAGTCCTGCAAAACAACCCTAGTGCTCAGTGCTCCAAGCTATAAACTCGCATTGGATGTCTTCCAATGCTGTCTCACGGTGTTTGAAATTCTGGCAGGAGAACTGGAGTCAATAGTTGTTTGCAAAGCATTCACCTTGGTACCTTGGTTACCTCTGGTGAAATGGTGTACCCATCAGTGTGTCTCTATAAGTCAGGAAGCCTTTGAATCTAAAGTCATTTAAGGGCAGTGGCGAGGCTAATCAGTAAGAATGTAAAAAAACAACTACACACCCTGTTGTGGTTGCCCAAATGTAGCATGTTTCACACACACACACACACACACACACACACACACACACACACTAATTTGCATTCATGTAAAACAAGAGAGAAAAAGTATTTTTAAATAATGAAAAATCTTTGCACTAGATGGAAAACTAAAAATGATGCAAGTCAAAGGACTCTGAGAACAAGAGGGCAATAACAGCAAAAGATTAAGTAGCTCTGGGCACTTAGAGATAAATACAACTGTAACACATAATTCCTCTATAAAATATACTTGCCACAAAAGATTAAGATGTTGACATTGGGCTGATGGCCTGGTGTTAACTCACTAGGTAAATGCCATGCTCCTGTACACAAATGTCAATTAGCAAATCCACAGAGTACTAAGTGTTATGCGTGGTGGGGAGACCTTTCTACATTTCCAAAATTGTGCTGGCAAATCCTTAAAGGAGGATTCTATGGGTCATCTCATGATTATGGGCAAAGACTTTAGGAGGAAAGGGTGATGACTCAGAATAAATACATCCTTGACCTTTATTTTTATTGAAGAAGATGTTAAGATGTTAATTTGTACATAAAATGTACAAATTAGTTGGATAATGTCATATGATAGCAATTCAGTATTTCTAAGCTAAACTGATAAATATTTGAAAAAAAATGACTGAACCCAGATGAAGAGAATTTTATATTTTTATAGGAATCTAGGGGAAAAAATTCTGGTCAGAACATGTTCATTGTGCTCAGTGGGAAGACTACAAAAGGATTTCCTATACATAGACACACAGAATAATCATGAACTTACACACTCACACACAGATAAAGAAGAGAGATTAAAGCAAAAAGAGAGTGAAATAAAAATAGTGAAAGGACCAGCTACGGAAGGTAGGCGAGGGTAATTATGGCTAATACTTCCATTCTGTCCACGCTCATGGAGCCTATGCTATAGAGCATGATTGTTCCCCATTAGACAAAAGTTGTCCACATAATTCCAGTAAGGTATGCAAGATACACGAATTTCTTTTGGAGAGGAAACAGATAACAGAAGGAGTAAACAGATTTAGAATTTCAAACAGTCTTTGTTAAGTTTCAAAATATTAACCATCAGGAAATTGTTACAGAAATAATTCTGCTTGGACATAAAGAATTTGCTTGAAGTAAGCAATTAGCATACATACCACAAACAGTGCCCTCATGAACTATAGACCTTCTAAAGAAATGTAATATTTTGTTGTAATATAAAGCGTAGTTTAAAACAAATAAACAAAAAAAAACCCAAGTAGTATAGTTTAGTAGTTGTATTGTTGCTTTTAAAGAAAATATCCCAGAAGTTAGTGGCTTAAAAGGAAAACCATTAACTCATGGTTTCTGTGGGCCAGGAGTCCAGACCTCCTGAGCTGGGCCCCTGTGGCTCCAGGTCTCTCCTGGGCTGCAGTCACCTCAAGGCCAGATTGGGGCTGAGGACTCTGCTTCCAGGCACACTCTATGGTGGTTGGCAGACCTTAGAAATCTGCACTCAAGATCAGTTGTGTGGGCATCTGCACCGGGCTGCTTCACACCATGGCCGTTAGCTCCCCCAGGTGAGTTATCCAGGGGACAGCAAGAGGGAGTTTCCGAAATGGACCTGTCCAAAATGCTGTCTTTTTATAACCTGGCCTCAGAAGTAACATCCCGTCACTCCAGCTGAATTTGAGTTGTTAGAAGCAAGTCAAAAGTTCCAGCTCCTGCACAAGGCCATGAGCACCAGAAGGCAGGGATCAGAGGGGTCCTCTCAGAGGCTGCCTAACACACCGGCTAGGAGTCTGGATTCTGGAACTGAAATGCTAGCATTCACTCCTCTGCTCCTCCACTTACAGGCCTCATGATCTTGATTTCTCTATGCCTTGATTCCTTATCTTTAAAAGAAGCACTGGCCTCATGGAGCTGTTAGGAGTAAACGAGTTGTTAAAATGCTGCCTAATATTAAGTACCGTATTTGCCGGCGTATAAGACGATTTTTTTGGCCCTGAAAAATATGTATTTGCCGGCGTATAAGACGACTGGGCGTATAAGACGACCCCCTAACATTTCCACTCAAAATACAGAGTTTGTTATATACTCGCCGTATAAGACTACCCCCCACTTGGAGGCATATTTTTCAGGGCCAAAAAATCGTCTTATACGCCGGCAAATACGGTAATCTTTGTAGAAGTTTTAGTTATGATCACAAGTGTTTACTTTATGCTTTAGATTTCAGAATGTTATAGGGATAAAGATGAGAACTTTCTGTACTAGTTTACATAGGAGGCGACATGTTTGTTAAACGCATTATCCATGGAGACTTTGGACTGAAGGGAAAAGGAAATAGGAAATGGTACAACATCAAGAGTGTCAGAACTGCCCTAGTCAGTGTGCCTCAGCTGGTTGAGCATCACTCAGTACACCAAAAGATCACCAGCTTGATTGCTGGTTAGGGCACATACCCAGATTTCAAATTGGTCCCTGGTTGGGATGTACGTGGGAGGCAACCAATCTTTCTCCCTCTAACCAATGAAAACATTAAAAATAAAAATGATTTGAGATATCTTTCCTTTAAAAAAAAAGAGGAAAGGAAAGAATGGCAGAACTCGAAATCGCTGCCCAAGCAGAGCACAATCAGAGTTCCTCTCATGGCAGAGGCCTCAGATGAGGGGAACATTGGACTGGATGAGCCAACAATCTCACTGAGCAAAGTCCTTCAGGTTTAACTTCTCAGAAACTGAGAAGCAGAAGCTTTGTCCTCTTTCTGATGGTTCCCTGTCGCTCTTCCTAAGGAGAAAATAGGGGGTGGGGAACCTCTTGACTTTGCCCTTCAGAAAAAAATATATTTGAGAACTGTCCATTTTAGCCCAAGGTTACAGAATTCTGCTAGAACTAAAGCCAAAGTAAATATATCTTTGCAAGTCATTATTGACTTTAGGGTACGGCTATGCCTCCCTCGGAGCCAGAAAATCATGCACTTGCCAGCAAAGGAAACATGGAGAGCGCCCTCATGATTTACCTGCTAGGCTGGACAGTGTAGGAAGAGGAGAAGCCAGAGACCCACCTCCCGCTTCTCAAAGGCAATCATCACAGAATGCACAGAGGTACAGTTCCCAAGATCATACAACTTCTTCAAATCACTGCAGTATGAGAATTTTAAAGACTTTAAGACCTCCACTTCATCAATCCATGTGTTCTGGAGAATCCTATATAATAAAAGCCTAATATGCAAATTGTCCCCACGACCAGAAGTTCGACCGCTTGCTATGATGTGTGCTGACCACGAGGGGGCTGCACGGAACATGGTGGGCATTAGTCATACAGCTCTGGCTGCGGGTGGCAGTGGAGGTGCTCCTGACCCCGATGGGCCTTGACAAGAGCGGGACTGTGGTGGGATGGTGGAGCAGGTGAGCAGGTGACGGCAGGCCAAGGCAGGTGCAAGCAGGGCCCAATTACCCTGCCAACTGCTCTGCAGATGGCGACCAGCGGTGGTGGTAGGGGGGCCATCACCTGGCTCCCAGGCACTGAGGGAGCTGGGTGGAGGCTTGGTGACTCAGGTGGAGGGGGGTGACCAGAGGCCCGAGGGCCCAGATGCTCATGCTTCAATCCCCGGCCAGGCCTAGGGGCCCACACCTATGCACGAATTTCATGCACCAGGCCTCTAGTGTATATATAAGTCACCTAGAAGTTACTACAATTAATGAAGTTTTGTGATGACAAGTGACACAGGAATTCTGCTGATTTTCATAGACCTCTTGATTTATTAAATCAGATGGAAGCCTTGAGTGTCCAATCCCATTTAATATTTTGAACTGAGACTAATAATAATAGTGAACTGATTGCATGCTTGTTGTTATGTGTTAGACACTGTGCTGAGGGCTTTTATGTTTTGTCTCATTTAATCTTCATAATCACCTTATAATATGTGAATTCTCCTTTCTTTTTACAGATGAGGAAACTGAGACTTAGAGAGATAAATAACTCATGACCAAGTAATGATCGGAACCCTGCAGGCCCCAAAGCTAAGCCCTGACCACCTCCTGTTGTTGGTGTGGGAGGAAGCGCAGAAGCTGTGCGGATGGGACAGTTGGTTGTAGACGGGAGCAGTTTTCTCTCAGAGGCTGGGCCTGTGCTCCAGACATAGTATTAATTTTTGAATGTCTGCAGTCCCAGCAGGACCAGATCCCTAAATGTAGAGGGCCACCTGGGAAGGCACATGGGCAGTTTTCCTGAATTATGGTCAGCTGAACTCAAGGCATCGGCAGAACATGTTTCCCCAAGATGGCGGACCTGTTGTCAGCTTGGCCTTCATATCAGCCCAGGTGTTGGCAAGGGCGGGACCAGGCATGCCTACTTAAGAATGCAAATAAGTTGGTGATAATTTCCTGGTATTGGGGGTATAAAATAAATGCATTGGGAGGGGTCATTGTCTTCTTCCTGCCTCTCCAGCAGACAGTATGGCGGCCCACCCAGCTCCCAGCTAAAAATCTATCTCTGTGTCTTCTCTCTTTATTTCTAATATTTCTCAATCCCTGGCTGCCTCCACTTAGACCTGGCCCCCTGCCGCATCAGGCCCCCACACCTACAGACCAGCATTAATATGCTAAAGGTGTTGGAAAGCCAAAGGCTACATCCCAAGTCACTAGCCATTGTTTAAATGAAGGAATACTTTCTGAGGAAAGACCTGAGGGATACACCAGCTGGCTTGACAAGACATGCAGGAAGAAAGGAGGAGTGCTGTCTTTTGTCCCTGTCCTAAGCCATCCATGAAAATAATTAAAAGGAAGGAAATTTTGACACCTAATTATAACACATATGAACCTTAGAGACATTATGCTTAATTCCACTAAAATGAGGTACTTAGTCAAATTTATAGAGACAGAAAACAGACTGGTGGTTGCCAAGGTTACAGAGAGTTGTCCAAAGGGTACAGACTTTCAATTTTGTAACATGAAGAGAATTCTGGAGATTGGTTGCACAATGTGAATGTACTTAGCACTGTTGAACTGGTTACTTAAAACTAGTTAACATGGTAAAGAACTTATATGCATACTAGAGGCCCGGTGCATGAATTTGTGCACAGGTGGTGGGGTCCCTGGGCCTGGCCGTCAATCAGGACGATGGGGGCCATCTTACCCAGTCCTGATTGGGGCCGATTGGGGCTGAATGACTAGGGAGAGGGACCACGGGAGGTTGGCCAGGCATGAGAGGTTGGCTATGGGAGCACACTGACCACCAGGGGGCAGCTCCTGCGTTGAGCATCTGCCCCCTGGTGGTCAGTGCACGTCATAGTGACCAGTTGTTCCGCCAGTCAGTCATTCTGCTGTTCGATCAATTTGTATATTAGGTTTTTATTATATAGGACTAGAGGCCCAGTGCATGAAGTTCATACAGGGGTGTCTCTCAGCCCGGCCTGCACCCTCTCCAATCCAGGACCCCTCAGGAAATGTCTGACTGCTGGTTTAGGCCCTCCCCTGCTGGCCTGATCGCTCCTAACCGCCTTTGCCTTGGACCCTAACAATGTGGTTTTGTCAGGAAGGACATCTAGAAGATGTCCAGTCTAATTAGCATATTTTACTATTTTATTAGTAAAAATATGCATAATCACTGGACATACACAATAGTGTGGTGAAGGCCTGGGGCAGAGGGCAGGGTGGGGGTGGGGGTGAGTGTGAGCTAGAAGGGAACAATGGAGGAAAAAAGGAGACATCTGTAATATTTTTAACAATAAATTTTAAAAAACTGTTAAGATGGGAAATTTTATGCCATGCACATTTTATCACAATTAAAAAATATAAACAGGTTAGATAAAATGTTTTGGAACCCTGCTGTTGTTAGAAAACACATATATCTGTTGATGAATTAGTCTAGCTATTAGATAGAATAAATGATCGTCCAACCTGGATACTTAAAATTTTGATGATAGCTATTAGCCAGGTGAGTGTTCTTAAATTTTCCCCATCAGGGTACACATAGAAAATAATTCTATTTTAGGCACATGTGGGTAGCTGGAAGGACCTGCTTGAGGCTGGAGGACATTGGTCCATGGCCTCTGGCTGTTTTAGAATCCAACTGCCTTGCCAAATGCTGACCATCTGCACTCTCGTCATCTCTTCCTGGCACACCTGCTGGGAAGCTCCCACCGGGCATCTGTTCACGTGATAGTGACGTCAGTCAAAGCTGGCACAGCAAGTTTATGCAACCTGCAGCTCTCCAAAGATGGAGCAGTTCTGTTCAGATTGTTCTGGAGCGTGCTGCTTTTACCTGCAAAGCCTAAACATAACAGGCAATGCAGCTGATTAACTATTAGATGATCCTCAGATGTTAGTTAAGAGACTAGGTTGAAACCAGAATAAGCACTAGTCCCTTATTAATGCAGATAAAGCACCACTACCAGACCCCGAGAGGTATTTGTAGCATTCAGTATCACTTTTGAATATGAATGTAAATATTAGTCACTCTTGATAGGATTAACTTTTCTCCCTATCCAGCCATGCATGACTTCTAATGACATAACTTATCCTAATCTGGAGTGGGTACTTTCTGAATGCACATCATTAGGAAAATAGATCCCCCATATAAGACATTACCATTGTGCTACATCATTACCTAGTATATCCGAGTACACTTAATTTCAAAATAAAACAAGAACCTTTCTGTATCTTAGATCAAACACTGCCTATGTCATTATTAGACTGACTCTATGTTGGCTTTTTGAAATGTCATTTTAGGTAAAAATGAGTGATGTTTTTGGAAAACGAGACTGTGGCAGACTACATGTGAAAGAAACTCTTCTCTTTGAAGGCGGGGAGGATGGTGATTTCCCCTCCCCTTGAGTCCGCCTGGACTCTGTGACTTGATTGTGAATCATGCTGCATTATAAAAGGCTAGGTTAGCCCTAACTGGTTTGGCTCAGGGAACAGAGTACTAGCCTGAGGACTTAAGGGTCCTGGGTTTTGATTCCCTCAACATCATGTACCTCAGTTGTAGGCTCCAACCTAATCAGGGTGCATGCAGGAGGCAACAAATTGATGTGTCTCTCTCATACAGATATTTCTCTCTCTCCCTCCCTTCCACTCTCTCTAAATAGGGTGGTGAAAGCCTGGGGCAGGGGACGGAGTTGGGCTAGAAGGAATCAATGGGGGTAGAGGGAGGGACATATGTAATACTTTCA
Organism: Vespertilio murinus; assembly: GCA_963924515.1. Taxonomy (NCBI): domain Eukaryota; kingdom Metazoa; phylum Chordata; class Mammalia; order Chiroptera; family Vespertilionidae; genus Vespertilio; species Vespertilio murinus. The sequence continues at coordinate 27,410,093 of OZ004717.1, read as the reverse complement.
ACAATAAAGATTTAATTTAAAAAATTCAATGTAAAAATATCCTCGTGTGAAGATTAACAACAAAGGCTAGGTTAGCAGAGCCTGATCTCACAGAATTCTGCTTTCTGAGAACAAAGGGTTAAGTACAGCTATGAGCTTGGATATGCTCAGACAGTACTGACTTCTGGAGACTAAGAATATTCTCTGGAGATCAAAACTGAAACAGAAAAACACATTTTAGACATCTCTCACAAAGTGAGGAAAATGGCGAGAAAAGCATAAATGGAGTTAACATTAGCTAAATATAAGACAGTCTAGAAGCCCAGTGCAAAAAATTTGTGCACTGGGGTGTGGGAGGGAGAGAATTCCTCAGCCTGGCCTGTGCCCTCTTGTAGTCCAGGACCCCTCGCTCCTTACCGCCCGCCTACTCGCTGCTCCTTACTGCTCAGCTCGCTGCTCCTTAGCACTGCTATGGAGGCAGGAGAGACTCCCGCCACCACTGCTGAGCTCACCAGCTGTGAGCCTGGCTTCTAGCTGAGCAGAGCTCCCCCTGTGGGAGTGCACTGACCACCAGGGGGCAGGTCCTGCATTGAACATTGGTGCCCAGGTGGTCAGTGAGCATCATAGCAACTGGTTATTCTGGTCATTCCACTGTAATGGTCGCTTAGGCTTTTATTATATAGACAAAGATTCATGCAATTGGCCTTCCTTCCCCTGGCTGCCGGCACCGGTTTTCCTCCGGCACCCGGGACCTGGGCACAGCGGAGCCAAGCCTTTAGCCTTCAGGCTTGGCTCCAGCCACAGAGGAGCCTAGAGTCTTCAGTCTTCGCTTGGGCAGAGCCTTCAGTCTTTGCTCTGTTCCTGTGTATGCAAATTAACTACCATTTTGTTTGGTTAATTTGCATACTCACTCCTGATTGGCTGGTGAGCATTGCAGAGGTACAGTCAATGTGCATCTTTCTCTTTTTGTTAGTGTAGCTAACTCATCCAAAGAAAAAATTAAGTCATACTTAAATAAGAATATAAATGGACTAATATGCTGTATCTATACTTGTTTTACTTCTTGGCATTCTGGTCACAAGCCTCCAGAAATCTTCAAAGCATTCCAAAATTGAAAGAATCTTCACAAGGACCCATCAACATTGAGTTCCTGTTTTGGTTGAGATAATTAGGCTTCCAATCAGCACATTATCATTATGATTAAATGTTAAGAGGAGTTTTGGGAGATGATTCTAAGAATATAGTGACTTTATTTTTCATCACATTTCAAATTTTGTAAAAAGTACTTTTAAGATGTAAATAAATTTTAGAACTAAAAGAAATGATCCCTATTTCACAATAGTAGAGGCAATTTAAGGATTGCCTTAAATCAATTGGTGAGAGGTGCACAATCCTTTATCTTGTTGTATAACACTGTACAGAGGTGAAGCGACTTGTGTAAGGTCTCACTGATGCTAAATGGTGGCATAAGAAATAAGATACAGGTTAGAGTCACTCCCCCCCACCCCAACTAGGGCTGGGGAACAGTTTTTCTGACAAGGGCCATATGGATATTTATAACATCATTCAAGGTCCATACAAAATTTTCAGCTTAAAAATTAGCCTGCTATGTTTGATCACACATTTAATTAACTCACCCCTGATACCTTGGCAGAGTCAGACCAAATGATTTCGTGGGTCTTAAATGGCCCATGGGCCAGATGTTCCCCACCCACCCTGCACCTAAGCCATGCTGCATTTATATACTATCTTGCTCCTAGAGAAATCTATAGGAGGCTCAGACATTTGAGAAATAAACAACTTCAAACATGTAACCTGATGAGCTCATTGCCATAATTGTTTTTAATGTGATTTTACTGATTTTGGAGAAAGAGAAAGGAAGGAAGAGGGAGAGGAAGAGAAACATGGATGATAGAAACATCGATCAGCTGCCTCCTGCATGCATCTACTGGGGATTGAGTCCACAACCCCAGCATGTGCCCTGATGGGGAATAGAACCAATAACCTTCTGGTACATGTGACGATGCTCAACCATCAGAAGCACACCTGCGAGGGCACATTACCATGACTTTAATCTACTAAAACTGAATTGAAAAACTGGTTCAAGCATGTAATACGATGATGGGCCATGCTGTTTTTGTTGACTGGTTAACGGAAGCTCAAAGACAGAGAGAACTTCCTCTACACTCCAGCCTCCAGTTCACCTTGGTTCGTGTTATATAGGCCACTCATTAAGTTCTATGACTTTTGAAAAATATATCTCAAATAAAAGAGGAATAAATCAAAGTTGGTTATACTGAGATGGGTTAATTAAATTTATTTCTCACCTTTTGCTCTTGTTTACTTTAAATGGCCTAATTTTCAAAACTTAGATTTATACAAAAAGGTAGTCAAACTCATAACTGTATCAATAGGACAAGGAGGTATCGGTAGAAATGAAGTGTGAGTTTGTGTGCATATTAGAAAGCTTAGGAATGGCAAGCGTTTTCTCACTGAAGAGCTGTAACGCCTCCAAAGTCAACATGTGCCACTGGGTTCCCTGCAGAGCCTGTTCAGCTCTGGACCCAACAGCCAAGATCAAGGCCGTTTGCTGTAAAGAGCAGACCTTGAACAGTGTTTATCAAGGTCTTTATTTTTTTTTAAAGCACCACAGCTGTTTGGAACATTGAAACCAAACTGCACTTTTACAAAACCTTGTCCTTTTTGGGTGTCCTACTCCTTATGAGGTAGTTCTGTCCTAGATCTATAAGCTCTAGAATAAATGACATTAAAACAAAAAACAAACAAAAAAAACCCCCTGCAATACCGTTGCCACACAGTCACTAAAAATCCAAACCAGGATGTAATGGATGGGAAAATGCTATTTACAACTTGTAAGGCAGGCAAATCCTATTGAATGAACTCCCACCTTTTTTTCTACTGAAAAACTCAGTTGGTTTCACTAAAGGCCCAAGTTTATGATTGTTTGGGTGACATTAATAAAATTATACCAGTTTCACGTGCACAATTCTAATACAGCCTCTGTATAATTGTTTTCACTGCCCCAAGTCTCATTCCATTACAATTTGTACCCTTTACCCTCTTCTACCTGTAAGAACATGTTCATTATATGTAGCCCAGAGTTCCTTATCTACACTGCAGGAGGTCAGGAAAAGGCAGGGCTAACTGATATTGATGTCTGGGTAATTCCTTGCTCTTATCTGAGCAAGTAACTTTTTAAAAAATATATACTTTATTGATTTTTTTTACAGAAAGGAAGAGAGAGGGATAGAGAGTTAGAAACATTGATGAGAGAGAAGCATCGATCAGCTGCCTCTTGCACACCCCACACTGGGGATGTGCCCGCAACCAAGGTACATACCCTTGACTGGAATCGAACCTGGGACCTTCCAGTCCGCAGGCTGACGCTCTATCCACTGAGCCAAACCGGTTTCGGCTGAACAAGTGCCTTTTATCCTCTCCCTTTATTTTATTAAACCTGCCAAGAAGCTAATGATGGACATCCTTTCCCAGGGCCCACACACCCTCTGGTGGAGATGATAAGTAATCAAATCCCACACTCTGGTGTCCCAATGTTAAAATGTCAAAGGTAACTCCAGATTTTTTAAAAAAAACTATCAGAAGCATCTTAATCTTCATAAAGATTAACAGGGCCTGTGACCATAAGCATTCATTGCCAGATGATAACATCTGGAAAAAAAATCATTGCTGCCTCCTCATATTCCTCCCTCTCCACAGTCTGTTTTACAAGATTGGAGTCCTTTTATGATAGAAACTAAATAATAATCAACAATAGCAGTTTTTATATTGTTAATTGCTCCCAAACAGTGATATCTGCTATAGTAATCTCTCTATTTTTTTTAAAAAAATATGTATTTTATTGATTTTTCACAGAGAGGAAGGGAGATGGATAGAGAGCTGGAAACATCCATGAGAGAGAAACATAGATCAGCTGCCTCCTGCACGCCCCCTACCGGGGATGTGCCCGAAACCAAGGTACATGCTCTTAACAGGAATGGAACTGGGACCAGTCCGCAGGCTGACACTCTATCCACTGAGCCAAACTGGTTTTGGCAATCTCTTTTCTTATATTAAAGAAAACCATCTCCTCCCACCCCAACGTTTTAATTATTTTTAAAAGGTTGTATTAATAGCTTTTCCAATTTCTAGGTTTAATAAACTTTCTGGCTTACAGTTAAGAATACCAGATTCTTGCACTAGATAAATGTTAATAAGAATCTGATATTCTCATCTCCAGTTTTTTTTAAAGGACATAATATTCTTATAGAAATAGTGCCAGACACTTTCAAACACTGATTTTTTTGCCACATCATTTCAGATGTATTAAAATTGCAAGGAAGATAGCAAATATTGAGGAAAAATGTAACAAAACATTGAACTGCATTAGAGTATTCCACACAAAAATGTTACATAGGACCAATATTATCAAATCATAAGTTAACATTTCACCTAAGGATATTTTTGGTGGTGAAGCTAAGAGTTACCATATTTGCTGAATATCCTTTAGAAAAGGACTTAACCTTTATTGGTCATCTATAAAACCAGTATCTAGATATTTCTGTGTGTACAATTCAAATGAGCAGTAAGAAGTGAGATGTTGGTTACCCAAGGATTGCAGGATAATGGAAATGCAAACACACCAAGAGAAAGGAGACACTTGCTTCCACTCTACTCAAAATGTGATTGTTCCAAGGCATGTACCTTTTTTCCTCCTGAAGATCATGGGGAAAACACTTATCTGTTTATTTCCCAGGTTTCTCATCAAGGCCTTGCCCTACCAAATCCTGTTCACATGTGGCTCTTCTCACTACATATTTTAGGAGGGAGAACTTATTGTTTGAGAAAAGTTCCCAGTAAATCAGAAAGTTTGGGATGTAATATTTAGAAATATATAGGGGACAAAGAGAAAAGAAAGAAAGAAGAGAAAGGAAAAAGAATGGAAGTGAAAGTTTATGCATTGGGTGGAGATTGTGTTGGTTAGATAAGAAACCTATCCCACACTACCTCCAACCCCCACATACCTATAGTACAAAGATAATACCTTGGCAGATAGTCTATGAGTAAAAATAAGTATCATTATTTATAACAGGAAAAATAATGAGAAAATAACCAAATGTACTTTTATGCACCTAACTATTTAAGCCAAATCTTAACTTTGATTGGAGAATCACCCATAAAAGTGGAATTAGGGGACCAATTTTCAAGTATGAAATAAAAAACTTTAGTGATACAATTTAAAAACCTAGAAATGCAAACACCTTTTTATAATTTTATTTTCACTAAGAGATTATATTTTAAAAATCTTATTTTTAAAAATTTAGAAAAAAATAATACATACAGTTTGTGAATCATCATAGTCCTGTGCATCTGAGGAGGCGAGATCAAATGAATGCATGCCAAGTACTCACTGAGGCATGGAGTGGCATGCAACTTAATCTAGCTTCTTTGCTATTTTCATTACATCTAAAACAAAAGGATTACGGTGTCTCAGGATATAATTCTGCATTAAGGTAACTTCTTATTTGGAGGACTGCACATAGAGAACTCGTGATCATTTATAACTGTAAGCGCTGGTACCATTTTTAATGTCAAATGTACTTAAGGTTTGTGCTTATGTTTTAAAAATGAAATCTAACCCTAGCTCGTTTGGCTCAGTGGATAAGAGCGCCGGCCTGTGAATTGAAAGGTTCCAGGTTCGATTCCAGTCAAGGGCACATGCTGGGTTGTGGGCTTGATCCCCAGTGGGGGACTTGCAGGAGGCAGCCTATCCATGATTCTCATCATGGATATTTCTTTCTCTCTCTCCCTCTTCCTTCTTCTCTGACATCAATAAAAATACATTTTAAAAAAGAAATCTATGCACATTAAAGAAGTACTAGTTGCGTATTTTAACATACATAAAAGGTTGCTATTAAGGAATATCAAAATGAGGAGAACTGTATAACATCATTACGTTTCTGAAAAATAAGAACATTGAAACTCATAGATGTTTGCAGATATCCTTGTCTGCTTAAAGGTTATTTGGAAATCGGTAACTCCAGGTCATTTCTGCTTTCTTTGCTTGCGTGGAAGATTGGGTAATGTCGTTAATTTAGAGAACAAGAACAATATCTAACGACAAGTGAGAATTTTCTTTGTAAGTTCAGCCAAATTGAGAGTGCAGCCAAAGTCAACATCTCCTCAAACTAGTGTGATTTCAAAGGCACAAGTGATAGGTGATTAAACCTCCATTATCATCTTTCTGCAGCTTTTTAGTTCACAAAAGTGTTTACATATATGTTAGCATACTCCCAATTTATTGTGATTAAATTTCACTAAATCAACTTTCACTTTTGGGGGTTATCAAAAGTAAAGTAAATAAATGATGAGGTATTATAAATAAATTGTAATTATAAACAATCAGATTACATGACAAAAGACCAGCATACTTTTCTGAGGAATCAAATACTGCAGAATTTACCAGGTTGAGTCTCCATCATGACTTCACAGAGCAGTGTTCTTTCTTACCCCTACACGGCACCTTCCTTCTTACCAAGATCCGGGCAGTGCAGGCATTTCACACACTGTTAGCATCCCAGGAGGGCATTTCTTAGCCCACTTCACCCACATTTCACCACTGGAACCGCCAGGACCATTCACTTGCAGGTAGAGGTGCTACCACGCCTGGGAATGAGCCAAAGCTGCCACTTCTACAACACTTCTCAGCTTCTGCCTTTACGACCCAGTCGAAATGTACAAATGTTTTCCACCGTCATTGTTAACTTTGTTGGCGCTATTCGGAATCTCCCATTTTTGAAACACAAGTATAGCCTTGGCGGATGTGTACAGTGGTTAGAGCACTGACCAGCACACCCCAGGGTTGCAGGTTTGATCCCCAGTTGGGGTGTGTGCGGGAGGCAACCAATCCATGAGTCTCTCTCACCAACATGTTGCTCCCCTCTTCCCTCCCTCCCTCCCTCTAAAAAAAAAAAAAAAGGAAAAATAATCTTCATATTTTACAGGATTAACAACAACAAAAAAACACACGAATGAATATATTCTAATATTCAGAGGGTCCCATTCTTAAGTCACTGACTTATTACTTTTAACCATTTACTCAGTGACTCCTACATTGAAGATACTGCTCTAGGTTCTAAGGATACAGCAGGGATAAGAAAAACCAAAGCTCTCACAAACTCGCATTGTGAGAATCTTGGTGATCAGATTAATTCATATACTGGGACTCACAAAATGGAGGCCGCCCCACATCACAAATCTAACCCCAAGTCGGCTGCATTTATGGGAAACAGCTCTCAAGGAAACCTAATCTACTACAGCTTAGAGCACTAGTTAAGTATACAATTTTACCTATATGTTCCCAACAATTCTACTTTAGCACTTCTCAGTTGGGATTCAGGAATCTGTATTTTAACAACTCCACCAGGTGATTCTCATCATGAGAGAAGTTTGGGAAACACTGCTCTATAGGAAACAGAGTATGTGACTGAGAGAGACGAGGGGATAATTTCAGGTGGGGCATCAGGGAAGGGTCTCTGAAGAAGTCACATTTACGCTGAGGTCAGAATGACAAACTGTGACACTGACTATAAGCAACAAGCTACGGTCAATAAAGGATTCTGCTCTTTGCAAGCCCTCAATAAATGTGAAACTCAAGTAGTTATCTCTAAGATATGTGCTCCTTATTGTAAACAAATCATAATGCTTAATATTAAAGAATATAAAGTCAGGTTAGTTTACGTTGCCCTAGAACACCTATGTAGACAATATTTCAAACAGTAACATCTACTTACATTATAAATATTTAAAATAGGTCTCAATGGGAAAAAAGACCACCTACTCTTGGCGTCATCATCATTTTATATGATGCACATATAAAACATTTATTTGCATACAGTTTTATCACACTAATAAAAATGTTATGGGAATGCTAAACCTGAGAATGATTTGTAGAAAGGAAGAGCTTTTCTTTCCACAAAGATGTTACTTCATCCTATCACGTACTAGGCTCAGAAGTCCAGGCCCAACTGAAGATTCCATGCTGCTGGGAGCAAGACTCCACTTGTACTCAACCGTGTTCGTGTTTTCACGTTTACCTACTGATGTTTTGAATATTTGTACTTGTTCCTCTTTAAACAACAGATTCTGATAAAAAACTCGAAATTATATTTTTTACTATTCCTGATCCCAGGATAAGAACCTGCTGACATTAGAAGAGACGAGTCCTGACCACTGTTAAAGAGAAACAGCACGCCCAAATGGAGTCACGTGCTATGCAAGCCACGAGTTCACACCTGAGCTGTCCGGGCTTCCTCTGCCCCAGGAGTGTCCTCAGAACTGGTCAGTGTGAAGTGAAAGCCTTTGGCCATCACCAACGAGGTAATCTGTCATGCAGGCCTTTCCCCACCCCTCAGAGGAATATAGAGGAAAGAACATCCAAACCTTCAGAGGAGTTTTGTAAGAGTTTATTTGAGCCACATTTTACAACATGCCTGGAAGCAAGATCTCAACAGACTGAAAAAATGCTCCAGAGAATGGCAGTTCTGCAGTCTCATTCACACACTTAAATTCAAAGGAAAAAAAAAAATATAGGGAAGGAACAGGAAGTCCACCGCTGATACAGTAAGGAGGCAGGAGGAAGCAAAGCAGGGAAATCTCTAGGACTGGATAACAGGCAAAAAGGAGAAACATACTTCTTCCACATTGGTGGGTACAGGGTAGTAAATAGTTAGCATTTATAGCACACAGAGATGGCACGCGGGGAACAGGACAACAACGAGGGGTTCTGTGGTGTGCTCTGCGGAGTCTATAAAACAAAATTACTCGGACATTTCAAAGGAATGTTATCTTAGCCTCGTAAGGACAATGGACATGGCTCACTAAGGTAAAGACTGACTTTTGCTGAGAAAGTGAGAGGCCTGGGCTGTGACCTGCCCCGTCAGGAACATGTGATCAGGCCAGCCGGCGTGGTTACTCTAGGTCGGCGTGTAGCCTGCCAAGTGGCCTCTGAGCTTGGCCCTCATTCTGTTCACAGGATGACTATGTGACCTGCCATACACCCTTTCTGTCCACCAAAGATATGTTACCTAGACCAGAAATAATTTTTTTTGTCCTTGCCTTGCCTTTAAAAACCTGCCCCTTTCTGTAGCCCTGGATGCGGCCTCACTCATGAATTGCTCAAAGAAACCAATCAGATCTTGAATTTTACTCCAATGAATTTTTTGCATCACTGACCAGGGACAAAAACTCAAGGGAAAACACGATGCATTTTATCAACAATATATGGTGTGACAGGTTTTCAGAAATCCACTGTGGCAAAAGTTGATGAAAATTTACACCTTTATTTTTTATGGAATAAAAATAGAAACAGTAATGGGAAATTGAGATAACATTGCTCCAAAATTCATGTTCTTCTCTGCCCATTAAAATGCAGTACCACAGGAAATGTTACTCATGCTTAAAAGACTATTAAGCCACTCAAAGAAAGCTACAAATAAAGGAAAATTTGAAAAAAAAAATTCAGTGAGTTTCAGTGAGAACATTCTTTATTGATAAGCAGACACTTAAAAACTTTTTGATTACACACAGCATGCAAAGTAATTGACTTCATACATGGTTGTCTAACTACTCATTGTGACATATTCTCCTTTGAGATGATTATAGATTTTAAAAGTTACAGTGACTGTACTAAGAAAAAAAAAATCAGGAAAATGACTAAATGAAGCAAAATACTCTATAGTTCATGTAAGTCTTATTCATCCCTTCTGGATGTTTAATTCTCTCTCCTAATGCAAATCTCTATATTTTGCAAGACTATTATCTACAATACTGGCAGCTATTTTATATGTGCTAGGCACTCTACATAACTGATAAAAAGAAATTGTAAGAATAAAATTTCAAATATTATAAGATCTGGTTAATTTCCCCCTGGTTTTGGTAATCCAAAACAGGAAAATGCCTTTATTTAAAACTATAGAGGCCCAATGCACGAAATTCGTGCACAGGGTGTGTGTTTAGCCCAGCCTGCACCCTCTCCAATCTGGGATATCCCTCTCACAATTCAGGACTGCTGGCTCCCAACTGCTTGCCTGCCTGCCTTCCTGATTGCCCCTTACCACACTCCTGTCAGCCTGATTGATACCTAACTGCTCCCTTGCTAGCCTGTTTACCCCTAAGTGTGCTCCCCTGCAGGCCTGGCCCTCCCAACTTCTCTCCTCTGCCAGCCTGGTCATCCTTAACTGGCCTCCCCTGCAGGCTTGATCACCCACAACTGCCCTCCCTTGCAGGCCTTATCCCTCCCAACTGTCTTCCCCTGCTGGCTATCTTGTGGCAGCCATCTTGTGTCCACATGGGGGCAGCCATCTTGTGTTGGAGTGACAGTCAATTTGCATATTACTCTTTTATTAGATAGTATAGAGGCCTGGTGCACAGGTGGGGGCCGGCTGGTTTGCCTGAAGGGTGTCCTGGATCAGGGCAGGGGTTCTTTTGTGGTGTGGGTTGACCGGGACAAGGGGTCTGTGATAGTTTGCAGGCTAGCTATGTCCCCCCGCAACCCAAGCAGAGGCCCTGGTATCTGGGATTTATCTATCTTCTATAATTGAAACATTGTAGCCTTGAGTGGAGGCCTGGGCCTGCTAGGGTGTGCAGAAAGCTTGGCTTCCTCCATTGCCGGGGAAACCCAAGCTTCCTGCTCACTCTGTGGCCTCAGTCATCTTGTTTGGGTTAATTTGCGTACTAGCTCCTGATTGGCTGGTGGGAGTGGGTTGTGGGTGCAGCGGAGTGATGTTAATTTGCATATCACTGTTTTATTAGATAGTATGCTTATTTGTTTCAATAGATTTTTTCCTTAGAAAGATGATTTTGCTCCTGAGACAGTGGTATCCCTGGGCATCTTTTTGAAGAAGTACGAGTGCTCTTTGAACTATTATTTATATATTCTCCAAGTTGTTTTCAATGAGTGGAAAGAAACAGGGCTTCCTATTCTGAGGGGATATAGGAATGATCTTCTTACTCTATGTTATGACATTCAGAAAAAATTTTCTTTGTGGTGATGGGATCAACATTTTATCTGTGGAATTTCTGGTAGCACTCCTAGTATTAGAACCCCTACTATAGGTAAATTCACTGCCTTAAAATAACCAGAGCCCCAACCAGCCAGTGTGGCCCAGTGGTTGAGTGTTGACCTATGAGCCAGGAGTTCACATTCACTTCCTGGTCAGGGCACATGCCAGGTTGTGGATGATCCCCAGTAGGGGTGTGCAGGAGGCAGGTGATCAATGACATTTCTCTCTCTTTAATGTTTCTATCTTTCTCTCCCCTTTTCTCTCTCTAACAATCAATAAAAACATATTAAAAATAAATAAATAACCAGAGCCCCCTGAGAAAGGTGAATTCCAAATCTCCAATTGGCATATCAAGTCAACTGGCAGTGAGTTGGCACAGAACACATTTCTAGATCCCTGAAAGTGGGGTGTTGCCACAGCAAACACCTGAATGTACAGAATGGCTCTGAAATTGGGCAGTGACTAGAGGATAAGAGAAATTTTAGGAGAATGACAGAAAAAGTCAAGAGTTCCTTGAACACTGTTATTAGATATATGGATGAATTCTAGTGAGGGCTCAAAGGAGGAAATGAGCATGGTAGAGAATGATAAACTGTCATCGGAGATAGCTAATTGTCGTGAGAAATAAGGACATTAAAGGTGCTGCCAGTGATGTCTCAGAAGGAAATGAGGACCATACTGTTAGAAACTAAAGAAAAAGAGATTAGAGTTATATACTATAAAATCTTAGCTGAAGTGTGTCCTGTGGTAAGGTGGAAAGCAGAACTTTTAAGTGATAGAGACTTACTTTATTTAGCTAAAGAGATTCCTAAACAAACGGTGCAGGGTGCAGCTTATGGGGAGCCAGCTGGCTGGGGGAAGGGACCCTGAGAGGTTGGCTGGCCAACCCCCCCGATCGGGGCCTATGGGGGGGAGGGGGAGAAGTAGGGGATGAGGGGGGACAGTGACCGGCAGGGACGAGGGACTGTGGGAGGCTGGCCAGCCGGGGAGAGGGCAGCAGTAGGTTGGCCGGTCAGGGGGAGAGACCACACGAGGTTGGCTGGCTGGTGGGGGTGGGAGGGCACTGACCACCAGGGGGCAGCTCCTGTGTTGAGTATCTGCCCCCTGGTGGTCAGTGTGCATCATAGCAATTGGTAGTTCTGGCTGTAACCATGCTTAGGCTTTTATATACAGATGTGGGAGGAGACAGATAAATTGAGAGAAGAATTGTCAAAAAATTTAAAGAAAATAGGACATGATGACTTGGAAATTCTCAGTCTACTCAGATAGGAAAAGACTTTAAAATGAAGAGATTTAGGCCTGGATGGTGTGGCTTATTGGTTGAGTGTTGACCCATGCACCAAGAGGACACTGGTTTGATTCCCAGTCAGGCTACATGCCAGGGTTGTGGGCTCGATCCCTAGTAGGGAGCATGTAGAAGGCAGCAAACTTATGCTTCTTTCTCATTGATGTTTCTATCTCTCTCTCTCACACACACACACACAACAGGAAAGCCTGCTCTAGGGAAATAGATAAGGGGGTAGTTTCACAACTTTTGCTAATATTCAAGAAAGATAAGAAAGGCCTGAGTATTTAGTCACACAAAAGATTCTTTGAAGAGATTAGGGGTATGAATTATAGATCCTCCAGCCATCTCAGAAAAAGTCAGAAAGAGTTGGGATTATCTAGGAAAAATATGTGGAGGAGCCTCTGGTCTACAGTGAACCTCCATAAAATAAACAGAAGATCCACACGTTTATTGAGAATGTTATACCAGCAGACACAGCCATCTTCAATGGAAAGGTATACAGAGTGTGTGCAATGAGAGACGATCAGACCTCCCAGAATTCCACAGGTAAGAAATAAGTTGAGACAAAACTACTCAGCTGCACACATGTGCTGCCTTCATGAAGAAGTTAAGACTCTGAAAGGATGTCCTCTCGGACATCCACAAGCTGAGAGGATGGTGCTGCCAGCCACAGAAGACTATGCTTAGACTTTGAAACTGAACGGAGTGTGCCTGGCTCATTTTCTAAATCGCCTGGCACTGGTAGCTCCTTTTTTTATTCCATTTTCTAATTCTTTGAACAGGAATATCTATAACTGTTGTTGTATGCCTGTCCTCCCTTAATATTTGGGAGAAGATAACTGGTTCTAGGTTCACAGATGAAGAAAAAGTATCTTTCAGGAATCGCACCCAAATCCTTACTCATACCTATCTTAGATGATTAAAATAAGATTTGGAATTTTTGAGAGGGTGAAATTCAGATAAGACAGCGCATTTGAAGTTGATGCTGTAGTGGTTTGAAACTTTTGAGCACCTCTGAATGGGGTAACTTTATTTGGGGTGACTGTGAACTTTTGAGGCAGGAGTAAACTGTGGTAGATAGAATGGCGCCACAAAATGCTCAGGTTCTAATGCTCAAACCTCTGCACTTTGCAGATGTAATTATAGTAAGCATTTTGAGAGAGGGAACGCCAGCAGCTTCTACAAGTTGGAAAAGGTAAAAAACAAATTCACCCCTGGAGCCTCCAGAAGGAATCTGAGATGCTGCTTTACACGGTAAAAGGGACTTTAAAGATGCGGTTAAGGTTACTACCTTGTGGACCCAAGGTAATCACAAGAGTCCTTAAAAGCAGAAAACCTTTCCTGGCTGTTGTCACAGAAATATTATGACAGAAAGGTCAGAAAGATACAATGCTGCTGGCTTTGAAGATGGGAACAGAGGGCCACAGGCCCACCAAGTGGCCTCCAGAAGTTGAAAGGGCCAGGAAATGCTTCTCCCAGAGTCTCCCGAAAGAATGTAGTCCTGCCAGCACCTGACTTTAGCCCAGGGAGACTAGTTTAACCTATAGAATTAGAGAATAATAAATATTTGCTGTTATGAGTCACTAAGTTTGTAGTAACTTGTTATAGCAGCAATAGAAAACTAACCAGGAGTGGTGACCTAAGATAAAATGGTGTCTGGGAAGAAGAACAAGCTTTTCTATCATTCATGATGTGCCTGCCTCACTCAGGAAATCCCTGGCTTCAGCAGGAATGCAAACCTTTCCGCTGGTCTTTTTTTCAGATCCATTGGGCCTGACAGAATTGATATTCCTGTCTATCTATGCTGGTTTTGTTCTGAAGTAGAAAACATTCTGGATTTGACACTTAGCACAGTTTAGGATCTATAGTGGGCCCCCTAGAAAAATGTATTGACTGAATAAATGAATGTGATCAAAGCAAGCTCTGGGAGGAATTGTAATTCCTCTTTTTTTAAAGCGATGTTTACCACATCTCAAGAATAGCTGACCTTTATGTTTGTTTCAAGTTTATAATATTCACAGTTCCATAAAATATAAGACTGAACTGTACTTTTGATACAGTAATATAGCTAAGTCAATAAATAAAAAGGATGTATAATATCTTAATAGGAGAAATAATCATTGCATGATCAAAATATTTCAAAATCAGAATAGAGTTACTCTTTAGTATATATTACAGGTAAATTTTCAAAATATTTGATCAGGAAATTCCTTAATGGATTTTGATCAATGCATCATCGAGAAAATTTACTGCAAATTTTACCAAATTAATCAAAATGGAATTGTGTTAATTTTCTCTGTCAACAAATATTGTTACATGAACTCTGGGCATGTAACAAATTGGTTTGTGTGTATTTAAATGCAATCAACATAAGCCAGCCCTACAAATAATAATTCAAAGATATTTATCTCAAGATCTACTCCTAGTTCAAATTCATCTATACTAAGGGTGGAGGATAAAATAAGAATAAAACCAAAATGAATCTGCATAAATTATAAAAACAATTTGATTTTTGTATAAGTAAGTTTTCCTTATTAATATGGCACATCATCTCTCCTTTGCATTACTGCATGAATAGGAGTAGCATTATTTCAGTTGCTGGAGAATCACAGTGTTAATAATACCTGCTTCTTGCAGCGTTAGGCTTTCATCTGATAGTTCTTTGCTTGGAAATGAAGTTACAAGAATAAAGTCAAGAGTTGCAAATTCAGGACGGGACTGTACAATGAAGTCCCGAACATCCAGGATCCTGAGAAATAAGATAAAAAATAATTTGTGATACAGAAGTCTTATGTGAGCTTTTAGCTAAAATTAGAAGATAAAAAAAAATCACACAATTCTAATCCTTATTTAAATGTGTTGTAATTTTCTTTACACTATTTCAATGGATGGATTTACGTTAGCTTTAAGACAAAATATGAGGATTAACATTGGAGTGTACCTAGTGTCTACTTTTACTATAAAAAAGAGATAATCTTCAGATGAGTTATGCATAAAATAAATGCCAACCATGTTGTTATAATGAAAAGTGCAGGCCCTACTTTTTTTAAGAGTATAAAATATTTTAGCAGCACTCGACCCAGAAAAAGAAAGGAACCTCAAATTAGTCTCTGTCAAAGTGAGTCTGAAACTATGAAAAGTGTCAGTCATAAGAATAGTTTTTAAATATTACTTTCACATAGCGCTTTTGGTCAAGATGATGGCATCAGTAAATGCCACACTCACATTCTCCTACAACAACATCAAAATTACAACTACAGTACCACCACAGCCAACACCCCTGATGGACAACTTTAAATCACATAGAAGTACCACCCAACCACTTTCACAAGGGACAAACTCAAATGGCAGACTCAGCAGGCAACAGAGCTGCACTGAAGTAAGTCCTACTCTGTGAGTGGGTCCCTGCACAGCTGATACTCCATGGTGGTCCCAGCCAGTCCTCGAGGTCTATCGGCTGGAGGTAAATCCTTCCCATTGAGGTGCCAACAGGAATCAAGGCTCAACTACAAGAAGAGGGTGTAATGCATAGGGGCTGCAACTGGACTGCCCATCTCAGGTGAAAATGAATGATAAAATGGCAATAATACATATCCAATAATAACTAAAATTAAAAATAAATGAACCAGCAGAATAGAAACAGATTCATAGATACAGTGAACATTTCGATGGTTGCCAGGTGGGAGGGGGAATGAATGAAAAAGGTGAAGGGATTAAGAAGTACAAATTGGTAGTTACAGAATAGTCATGGGGATGTAAAGTACCGCCTAGGAAATATAGTCAATAAGATTCTAATAACTGTATATGGTGAGAAATGGGTATAGAATTTATCAAGATGATCACTTAGTACGTGATATAATGTCTAATCACTGGGTTGTACACTGAGTGGCCAGATTATTATGATCTCTGAATGCATAATAATCTGGCCACTCAGTGTATACTCTATATAATGAAAGGCTAATATGCAAATTGTCCTCTCGACCAGGAGTTCAACCAGCAGGCAGGCTGGCCAACTGCCCATGTCCCCCATCTGCCGGGCTGGCCGAACCCCAACCATGCACAAATTCATGCACCAGGCCTCTAATATATATATATATCACACACACACACACACACACACACACACACACACACACACACTGAGTGGCCAGATTATTATGCGTTCAGAGATCATAATAATCTGGCCACTCAGTGTACATCTGGAAATAATATGATACTATATGTCAACTGTAATTGAAAAATAAAAAGATGATTTAAAATAAAAAAAGAATTTCTCTCACATATACACAATACTCAACTTAGATCATAAATGTATCCCTGCAAAGGCATACAATAAACAAAAATTGTATTAGCACAAGTGTTAATTTTCAAGTGAATGGTGAAATAGCATTTAAAACTGTTTATTTGAAGTATTTGACAATTAAACTTTACAGCATAAGTTTATATTACAAAGTTAATCAAATCAGTATTACCATAAATTTTTATATGAGTAAAGTCCAAATAAGGTTTTAATATTAAATTAAATCTGATTCCACTTTATGTGGTTTTAGCAACAGTGCAAAACTTCAGCTTTTAATGATTTTGTTTTTATGAGTAATACTTGGATTTGCACTAGAATTTGGAGTTTACAGCCGAAACTGGTTTGGCTCAGTGGATAGAGCATCAGCCTTTGGACTGAAAGGTCCCAGGTTCAATTCCGGTCAAGGGCATGTACCTTGGTTGCGGGCACATCCCCAGCGAGGGGTGTGCAAGAGGCAGCTGATCGATGGTTCTCTCTCATTGATGTTTCTAACTCTCTGTCCCTCTCTCTTCCTCTTTGTAAAAAGTCAATAAAATATATTTTTAAAAAAAAGAATTTGGAGTTTACAAAGTATGTTTAGTTACTATTTCACTTCTTACACATAATTATTACTCTTTTACATTTTTTCCCTTTGTCAAAAACTTGCTGCAAATCTAAAGAATTTCATATTTTTTATTACTCCAGTCACATACAATTTAAACAGACCAGTAACTGTATGTGTAAGAGTAAACTGGAAGCTTACCTGTGAGTACTATTGAATCTTTGTATCAAACGACTCCCATCTGCCAGCCTGATTTGAATCTTTGTTGTTGGCACCGAATCATCAATCAGAACAACTGCATTAAGTATGGACTTCTCCTCCTCTTCCGGGGAGGAAGGTGTGCTGACAATTTCAGGTGTAAGGCTATGAAATAAGAATGAAGAAGTTAGAAAACAAATGCAAATACCAAAGAAATGTAATGAACTGAAGACAGTGGCATCAGCACTGAGACTTATCCTGGCTCTCCAGCCAGCCCCTCCTCTGGCTCTGGACTCGCAAGAACATGGCTCCCTTTGGTCTCCCATACTTCTTTCAAGCTCTGTCATTATGTTACAGTTATTTTGGTTTAGTTTATCCAGTCTCTTTGAAAAGCCTATTTGTGTGATCCTTCCTTCTTTATCCCTTTTGAAATTTCATGAAATTGTTTAGCACATACAAACCTTTAGTCAGAAATCGGAGCAACTTTGAGTTAACATAAAAAAATAACTAAGAGCACACACAGACTTGGTTTCAAATCTCAGCTACGTTCATTGTGTAAACTTAAGTAAATTAATCTCTTTGAATCCCAGTTCTGCCATTTGTAAAATGGAGGAATACTGGGGTATGAAGGTATGTGATACAGGCATGCCTCAGAGATTCAGGTTTGGTTCAGACCACCACAATAAGGCTGGCATCACAATGAAATGAGCATCACAAAAGGCAAGTTGTAATCTTTTCGTTGGCGAAGAGTCTTGCCTTCAGTTTATAAAAATACTGCAAAATCTATGAAGCTCAATAAACTGAAGTTCAATAATACAAAAGTGTGCCTGTACCATTAAGTCCTAGAACACTTTAGCAAACAAAATCTAGTTGCTGGGTACTAAAGTACATGTGTGGGTCTTTAAAAAAGCCAGGTTAACATATGTACTTGTATTTCCTACATGTCTCAGAAATCAGTCTCTAAAAGTAACGCCTTTATAATCAGCTAGTTATTAATAATAGGACAGGAGCAAGGGAAGGCCAGACATTACAGGCACGTTCCCTGTGAAACACCGGGGAGAGCAGACTGGACATAGGGAAGATAGACGCATGCCCAGTAGGGATGGGCTGGCAAAGGGAAGGAACTCGCCGGGCAATCACACCTGGTGACAGAGATGGCTGGCCAGAATGAGTGTGGAAATTTGAAAGTGCATGGAAATTTGGGATGCACAATCACCTAAACAAAGCAGTTCATTCTCTTATACTCTTGGCACACTTGGCTCATAGGTAACACTTGGCTTCCTTGCATTCTCCCATGTGGTCCACGGCCACGTGGACCCCTACATACAATGGACTAATGGACTTCAACTAGCTTGGTACTGAACTGGTCCTGACTCCAACATGGAACAAAAACTCTGGACCCTGGCTCTCATTTTAGCTTTATTGAAACCCCAGCTACTCTTATGTGACTGGTCTAAGGGAAATGGGATTTTGGAAACCCATGGGTGTAATCCCATAGAAATAAAGCTTCCTACTATATCTCATCCTCCTGTGGAAGTCTCAGAAATGCTTATTCCAGCGGTACTTCAAGAACCCCACTTCCACTAGTGAAGGGGGAAGATAAGGAACATTTTTCTCCAATAACAAAAGCAGAAAAGGATATAGAAATGGAGACTAGAGGTATGAAAGACAAGGATAAAGAACCGATACTGAATTCTTTCCTATTTTGAGGAGAGGGGAATAGAGAACCAGAGTGCACAAGGCAAATGAAAAGAACCTAGGAGGGAAGGAATTATATAAAAAGGGATAAAACATGCACAAGAGGGTACATGGGACACATGACTAATGCCTCGATCCCACAGGTCACCTGTAGTGATATGTAGACAAATAGAAGGTAACTTTTACCAACTTATTTTCAAGATTTATGAAGTCTTTTAAGCCAGGCTGTCATAAAGGAGTCCACTCATACACTATACCATGCACATTGGTTCCTGAATTATGCTCAGCAGAACCCAACGGGTTCTTGGGAAATGTCTGAGGTAATTCCTCCTCCTCCTACAACCAGAGGGACTCGTTTTGTATGAGTTTTATATATTGGGCTTCCATAACTTGAAGAAAGACTTTGGCTGCTTAAAATGTATTGAGAACAACCAACTTAAGCACACTACTTTGCTGCAAGAGCTTGGTGGCGCTTGAGCACGCTTAAAGCTATGATATAAGAAATCTATTGTTTTATCTAATCAACAACCCCTTCCAATATCCCCCTGTGACACTATGCAACTAGAAAGAGGCAAGACGGTATAATGGTAAAAGCACAGACTTTGGAGCCATCATTCCTGGTTTGAATCTTACATGCTAATCACTCCCCACCTCAATCAATTTGGGCAAAATACTGCATCTGCAAAAGAAGGAATAAGAGGATCCATAGGGAAAGGTGGTTGTGAAGATTAAATGAGTTAAAGGGCCAAGAATGTGGTAACTGGTATTAGCTACTAATATTGTCACCAGATTTGCATATCTAATTCCTTTAGCAAAGTTTTAGTTTTTACTTTCTAGGTTATTTTATTTCCAAAGGAAATTCATGTTGAACAAACACAAGTATTTTTCTCATTTTAGGATTCTACCTTCCGAGTTTTTGTCCATCTCCACTAAAAGCCTTGAACCTCAATCTGGGTTTTATGTATTCTTGATCCTGATGATCCTCCATATCCAAGTTCACTTGGCCACCATGAACCAGTCGCTGAAGCTCCAGAGGAATTTCTCTTTTAAAAAAGGGGAAAAGGTTTTAGTTAACTTTTTGGAAAAAAAAAGAACCTATACTGTTGAATTTGCTATAGTCAAGTTGAGAGCTATATTGGAAAACCACAATTCTTGCATAAATTTGTAATATAAAAGTTTCTGTGATGATTATTTCCTTATCTATAGATATTTATTTCTTAAAGTTGCATCTCATCATTCCTTAGAGATTCTCACATAGGGATTTTTGTTGTCATAGTGATCTTGGAGTGCTTCTGAAAAATTGTAAGGCAGCAATTCTTATCTAAATTAACACTAGGAAATTCCTATGAGGACATAACAGTTAATGCAGATATTTCTTTCCGAACTCCGGGAAGAAGTTTTCAAAAGGAGAGGGATACTTTGATTGTTGCGTGGCTGTTGAGTGCCGCTGCCCAGTCAGGGCAGGGAGTGAATGATGCTCTGACACGGGGGCATCGTCTTGCACAATGAAGACTTGTCTCGGTTCCACAGAACCACCGAGTGCCCTGCCACAAAGTCACATGATGACGAATGACACTGTTTAAAATGTCTGAGCCTAAAACCTAAGGCTTAGGCTCCGTTTTACACAAAAGCAAGACCACAAAACCTGTTTTTTTTTGTGTGTACTGTTTTAACATGCTTTGCGATTTTCATCTCCCATATAAACTGCGGGAAGACTGTGACTTCTTTTTGTTTAGAACGTCAGCAAATCCCGGACAGCAATGCCACTTACAGTAATGAAGTTGCCAACTTGCTGTACCTCCCTATTCTGTTTTATGCCTGTCACATTTACATGAGAAGGGCTAGACTGCACTTAAGTGCAAATTATCTGGCTGCTTTGTTTTATCTTCTGGTGTGGTCATACTTGGGCATTTAGAAACTGAAATGTGTGTAATTATTTGGTAAATTACTTTCTCTTAGTTCCTCAATATTTTAAAGATAAAATTTAATTTTTTTGAAATAATATACATAGATAGATTTATGAATTTTTCTTTGGAGATACTGAAGATGGAATTGCAAAATATTTGTTATAAAAAGGGAACACTTACATAGCTGACAATCAGTGTTTGATATCAATCACTGTTTTCAAGGAGTCTTTTCTAAAACTTTCTTGATCATCATTTGTTTGAGAATATGGTGTGGTTCAATTAAAAAAAAATAGTATGTCATACTGTGTGAACAGTAGCCTATAAAGTTTATAGATTATTTTCAGTTAATAAATTAGTTTTCATCTATAGTATAGTACATTCATCATTAATAAGTTCTCTTCTCTACCATGTTGAAATAAGCATCGATTTCGATTGTACTGCTGATCTTCACTTGGCAGATGAGCCCTTTTCCTGTTTATCACTCCCGTCTCGTCCAGGGACTCTGCGGGGTTCCCAGGCCATGGCACTGACTTAAACTACCATATCCGTGCATTTACCACTCACCACAGACTGCCTCCCACCTTTCTCAACGACTTCAGCATACTGCCTACAGCTTACAGCATTTCTTGCCTTTTTTTTTTTGATATCCTGACAGTATCTTTGAATTCAAATTAAAAATTCATGCTAATTAATGTTCTAAAATACCCTTTCTCCAGAGCTTTCTTTCAGTATCTCAACTCCAATGACTTTCATCTCTACTCCACTTGGACATACTTCATCACTTGGAAAAGCCCTGTCTTCAATTCCCGGGTGGAATATAACTGCCTAATACAGTCCCTTTACTGCTACTTAAATCTCCCAGTTCATCACCAATATCTCAATAAAATATCTTATTCTTCAGTGAGAAGGGCTAGTGAGTTATGACGTTCTTTAGACGGGTCAGAGTACTGTATATTGGTTTGCTTTCATAAATTATAACTTCAAACTAACCTTTTGAAATCTTCTGCCAGCAGTAATGCCACTTTAAAAGATTTCTAATATAAGCTGCTGAATTTCAGGCATACATGCAATGAGTCACCCTGTCAACAGTAAGCAGGACAGTGGCTTAGTGGATGGGCAGCTACATGCTAACAATTAATTGACTTATTACACTGAGATGATTCTTCTCAGAGCTGGGACCACAGTTTCATCAGATTTTAAAGGGACCAATGTCTTACTGCCTTCCCACGCCCCACAGGTGAAAAGAGTAACTTACGGACAATAATAAGTCCTTTATATACTTAGAAATACCTTTCCCCCAGTAGACACTTACATAATACAACTCTTATATACCAAATAGAGTCTTACTAAATGGCATTCTGTTTAAAAGGAAAAAAAAAAAAAAAGTCCCACCCTGAATAAAAAATAGAACACAATAATACAGCTTACCCTCTTTTAACAGACTCCAGAAATTGAGCATTCACTGGATCATTGTATGGTCTCAATTCTCCATCATCTAAACTGAAACCATTGCTCCATAACTTAAGCAAAATCTGAACCTTTTGAGCACAGAGAAAAAAAAAGATAAAGAAAATTAAAAAATCTATTTGCATCAAACAATCGTAAGTTTCAAATGTGATATTAACCAATTTACTTAATTTAAAATATGGAGTTATTCGTGCTCTCCTTCAGTTAAAATAAAGACATAAGTGAAGCCATGTGTGTCTGCTAAGCAGATTTGTATTTAGCTTAACAAACGGACCGTCGCTGAAAGACCAAAGGTCCCACAGGCCCACACCTGGACCTTGGCGTCAAAGCACAACTGTTTCTAGTTCATTGAGAAAACAAAAGCAATGAGAGCATCCAGCTACACTCTGCACCCACACTCTCCTTCTGTGTCCTTTCCTTCTAATACAGAATTTAAATTTTCATTCCAAGGCGCAGGACAGAATTTCCAGGGACCCGCCAAAGCTAACCTACACATTTAAAATAACTTCGAAATTTCAAAAGGTAACATAAATAATGACTTAGGTATTGCTATGTTTACAACTCAGCTCATTTTATATCATAACAATACACCATTTATAATAATCGTCATCATGCATATATAAGCTTATTTTACAGTGACTCATATAATTCTTTCAACAAATAGTTATGTATCTCTAAGTGCAAGGCACATTAGGGATACAAAATATAAAATTTGAGACTGAAAACTTACAGATTAGGCCTTTTCATCTGTTTTACAATTTAAGAAAACAAAAAGATATTTATATTACTAAATTTTAAAATAAAAAATTTAAAATAAAATAATTAGAGGCAAATATTCATTAATTTTTCACTTTGATTACTCTACCTACATCTTGCAGCTGATTTTCTCCATAGATGTATTCAGACTGTTTACAAGAGGAATTACCCAATCTGTATCCTCCACCTGTAAAGGACTAAAATACAAAGCAAGTGAGTTAAAAGTTCTCTAAGGTTTATTAAGCAGTATGTTGCAATAATACTATATAATAAAGGCCTAATATGCAAAGTGCCTGAATGGCAGAATGAAGGGTCGCTATGACATGCACTGACCACCAGGGGGCAGATGCTCAACACAGGAGCTGACCCCCGGCGGTCAGTGTGCTCCCACAGGGGGAGTGGTGCTCAGCCAGAAGTCAGGCCAGGGTTGGGCAAACTTTTTGACTCGAGGGCCACAATGGGTTCTTAAACTGGATCGGAGGGCGGGAACCAAAGCATGGATGGAGTGTTTGTGTGAACTAATATAAATTCAAAGCAAACATCATTACATAAAAGGGTATGGTCTTTTTTAAAAATTTATTTCAATAGTTTAGAACAGCCGAACCGTCCAGATCCGGCCCACAGGCCATAGTTTGCCCACAGCTGAGCCAGGCTCGTGGCTGGAGAGCACAGCGGCAGTGTGGGAGCCTCTCCTGCCTCCTCTCCAGGTGCGAGATAGTAGTGAGGGGTCCCTGGACTGCGGGAGGATATCTGACTGTTGGCTTGGTTTGTGGGGATCAGGTCTAAGCTGGCAGGTGGATATCCCCCTGAAGGGTCCCAGACTGCGAGAGGGTGCAGGATGGGGTGAGGGACCCCCTGAGTGCATGAATCTCTACTGTGTGATATGTATTTTAAAACTAAATTAATTATAATCAGTCAAACAGGTTTTTATTTTCCAGGAAAACAGCATGTTAACATTAAAGTCTTATGTTACAATACAGAGAAGTGTATTCAAGAAATTATGATTCTTGCGCTGGCCAGTTGACCATGTGGTAGTTTAGGAAACCTCTCCAAATGATTTGACAAGAGAAATCAGGTTGGGAAATGTTAATTATGAGAACATATGGTAATTAAACACAGAAATCTGCTTTAGTATACCAATACTGCACCTAGGAAGTTTTACAGAGACCGAAGAAGGTACAAAAATCTACACTAATAAAAGAGAAATATGCAAATTGACCATAACTTCATGATGCCCACCAGCCAATCAGTAATATGCAAATGAACCCAATAAAGATGGTGGGTTAATTTGCGTACTCAGGCACCAAGCAACCGGGGACAGGGCGGGACGCTCGTGTTATCCCCATGACTACCAAGCAGGCATTCCCCACCTCCCCAGCCACTCAGAGCCTCTGGGCGGTGTGGGAAGGTGGGGCTGGAGAGGAAAGAGGCGGCTCTAGAGCCAGAGTGGAAAGAGGCCACTCCAGGCAGAGGCGAAAAGGCGGTGCAGGCAGCCAGGGAAAAGAAGGCCCATCCTAGCAAGAATCTTTGTGCAGCAGGCTTCTAGTAATACAATGAAAGACAACAAGCCTTTCAACATGGTGGAGCAATTTGTCCTCTGCACAAGTCAAATTAAGAACCTTGACTTAAAATTTATGCTAAATCAACTCAAAATGGGTCATGGGTTTAAATGGAAAACTATAAAATGTTTTTAGATAACAAAGAAAATCTTTGGGACCTAAGGTTAGGTGAAGAGTTCTTAGACAAGATACTAAAAGTATAGTCCATAAAAAAAAGATAAATTGGACTTCATCAAAATTTAAAACTTGTGCTTTATAAAAAACCCTAGTATGAGAATAAAAAGTCAAGCTACAGGAGGAAATATATACAAAAAAATGTATCTTCCAAAGAATCCATATCTATTAAAATAAGGAACTCTCAAATAATTTTGTAACAAAATAATCCAATTTGAAAATGGGCCAAAGTCAAGAAGAGACATTTTACTACTTAAAAAAATAAACAAAGAGAGAGAGAGAAAAATAAAGAGAGTGGCAAATAAGCACCTGAGAAGATGCTCAACATTATCGGCTATTAGGAAAATGCATCATCATTAGCCATTAGGGTACTGGGGGAAACTGGGTGAAAGGTGCACAACACCTCTCTGTATACTCTTTGCAAATTCCTCTCTGTATACTCTTTGCAAATTCAACACCTCTCTGTATACTCTCCGCAAATTCCCAGTAGGATCGGGCCTAAACAGGCAGCAGGGCATCCCTCAAGGGGTCCCAGACTGGAGATGGTGCAGGCTGGGCTGAGGGACACCACCCCACCCGCCCCCACGCTCTCTGTGCACAAATTTCATGCACCGGGCCTCTAGTGTTATATAATAATATAAAAAACTATAGCCCTGCCAAACCCGATTTGGCTCAGTGGATAGCATGTCGGCCTGCGGACTGAAAGGTCCCGGGTTCAATTCCGGTCAAGGGCATGTACCTTGGTTGTGAGCACATCCCCAGTGGGGGGTGTGCAAGAGGCAGCTGATCGATGTTTCTCTCTCATCAATGTTTCTATCTATCCCTATCTCTTCTTCTCTGTAAAAAAAAAAAAAAATCAATACAATATATTTTAAAAACAAAACAAAACAAAACAAAACTATAGTCCTGGGAGGGTAGCTCAGTTGGTTGGAGTGTCTTCCTGAGATTCTAAGGTTGCGGGTTCAATACACAGCCAGGGTATATACAAGATCAACCAATGAATGCAGAAATTAGTGGAACAACAAATCTCTCTTTCTCATCCTCCCTCATTCCCTTTCTTCCTTCCTCTCTCTCTCAAATCAATTTTTTAAAAACCTATGGAGATCAAATAAATAAGTAGCATCCTTAGTTTTGAAATTGAGCATTTACCTTAGTTTTGTCATCACCTGAAGCTCTTGTGGCTTCTTGTAGAGGGACGGCCCCATGTTCCTTTGCCTCTTTGAAAAGCTCATTCACTATTTTCCCAGTTGAAGGTTGAACTAGATGCAATCCACTGTATTCTTGCTCACTTGAATAGAACCTTTAAACATTACAGTTCATGAATAAAAACTTACAATACAGACATAAACTACTTTAAAGTAAAAAGCTACAGTCTTAGAAAATAGCTTTAATGTAAAAAGAATAATTTATATGTCTTCTGTGAAAATATCTAATTTTAAAAATAGGATTAAGGAATTAAAGAGTAAACAGTTCATATACCTAGTTTCTTGTGGAGTTTGCAGAGATTTCTACAGCAAGCTCAGCACACAGCATGAGAACAGGCTTAGTTCTTCCTTATTCACTTTTTGCAATCACTTATCAAATCACTTTCGGAGTGTGATGGGGAGAAGTGGTGGCAACCAAAAGCTAAGTCTCTTCCCCGTGGAATCTATAATCACTAAGGACCTTGTTAGTGAAGAGACCTCAAGAGAGTGCGGACACCTAAATCTAGACTGCAGAGCTGCGCATAGAGGGTTTACTCCTAAGAGTTCCCTGGACTGAAAAATTATAACCCTGTGTTAAAGGTAAATAATTTAAACCACAAACAAATTTTTTAGTGTATTAGCCATGTAGAAACTGATTTCTACTCACTCCAACTTTACAATGGTCTTCCAGAACATAAAAATTGCCTCTACATTAGTTTCCTATTTATCTTTTAAGGTTTTAGCCAATCAAGAATAACAGAAAATATAACCAATGAAATATCAACATGGAGACTTCAAGTATAAGGTGACAATCAGAGCTAATGTTTTTAACTACCTATTCCCTCCAAATCAGTTTCAAATCTGCACTGAACTGACCCACAAAACAAAAAGTAAGTGGGCAAATTATATCAGTACTAGAGACAAAGAATGAAGGTCACCTTCAACTCTTTCTCCAAAATTAGTATGTGCGAAACTGAACAGAGAGGAAGGGCAGACCAGCTCTCACTCCACTGTAAGTGAAGGGAAAGTCCACCTGGAGGACCAGTGGGGACTAGCAAGCAGAACCCACTAACGTAAGCTAACACAGGCTGGCTGACAACTGCTGAGGGCAGGGTTAGGAGGGGAGGTGGGGTTGCCCCCATCCTGCTAGAGCTCCGGGCAATCCACTGAGGCCCAGGTTACCCCGAGCAGGAGCCACTGGAAGCTCTCCTGCCACGCTTATACTGAGGGTCCACATGCTACCGTAGGTGGCTCTTTTTCCTTTTTCTCTTTTAAATTTTATTTTTAAATTACAATTTATATTCAATATTATTTTGTATTAGTGTCAGGTGTATAGCATAGTGGTTAGATAATCATATACTTTACAAAGTTATCCCTCAATATTTCCAGGACCCATCTGGCACCATACATAGCTGGCTCTAAGATCAGCGTTAGTGTTAGGAGCTGTACAACGGGAGACCGGAATGACCAGTCACTATGATGCGCACGGAGAAAGGAAGATGAAGAGAAAGGAGAGAAAATGAGAAAGGAAGGAGGTATTGGTGAGACAGACCTCACTGGAAAACCTAGAAGTGTTTATTTTTAAAAGATTTCAAGGCCATTTAAAGTAATTTGGGATTAGTGAACTAAAAAATGATACAATTTTTGATAACAAGAGAAAAACTTACCTTTGAGGTGGTGTTCGTGGGCTTTTAAAGATGGAAGCTTTAGGTCTATCAGTTGTGGAAGACTTGCATTTCACTTCACCTTTGTACAATTCTGCCAAGGCCAGCTATAAAATAACAAATTTGTTATTCTAGAAATAAACTCTCATACACAACTAGAAATTTTGAGAACATTAACTTGTAAGTGCATAGAAGGCCGCAGCTTCAGAAGATGACTCTCTTTCAAAATAAAACCAATGCACACTCTTCTTTTATGAAACTAACCAACATGTCACAGAAGTTAGAATAAATTAAAGTTACAATAATTATTTAATTATTTTCAAATAACTATTCAACAGTTTCAAAAACAGTATTTGGTAACAGATCATTTTCAAAGCTGACCCTAAATTCTACAATCCTTTTAAAAAAGATGTTTCACAACCTGCTCCCATCAGATGTCAAAAATTATTTCATTTAGCTGTTCAAGTTTTCAAAAATCCAAACACATAGAACAATTTAAAAAGTATTCCTTTTAAAAGTCTACCAGACATATAAGTGTCATAAAGTTTAGGAAATTAAGCCAACTGGAAAATGAAAGACAATGAATTATATGGTTTGTATAAATTTTAGAAAGCAATACTACCAAATTATGCATTATAGATAGATATATGGCTGGCTATCTTCAAAATGAAATAAATGAAACATAGTTCATGAAATTGGAATTTTAAAAAGTTAACCAAATATTTCAGAATTAAGTTATTTTGTTTCCACTTTTGATATTTTTGGGCAACAACTTGAAAAACTTTCCTTAATGCCCCTTGTGGCTGTCTATATACATAAAAGCCTAAGTGACCGCTATGACAGGAGACCGGAATGACCCGTTGCTATGATGCGTACTGACCACCAGGAGGCAGACTATGGACACAGGAGCTGGCACCAGCCTGCAGGCTCTGATTGCCGATCAACCTCCTGGTTCCTTCCCCTGGCTGGCAGACCCTGAATGCCCGATCAGGGTCCGGCCCCGGGCTGGGACAGGAAACCAGGGGTGGGTGGTGGCAGATGTGGACGCTTTCCGAGAAGGGCTGAGGGCTGGCTCCCTCCTCGGGGCCGATGGCCAACCTCCAGGTCCCTCTCCCTGGCCAGCAGGTCCTGATCACTCGATCAGGCTGGATGGGGAAGCAGGGGTGGGTGGTGGCAGGCACGGGCAACGAGGGAAGGAGGAAGGGGGTGGCAGGGAACTGTGCAGTCATGGTGCTCATGGGCAGCAAAGGAAGAAGAAGGCGGGGAACCTAATCGGCCCTGATTGCCAGCCAGGCCTAGGGACCCCACCGGTGTACAAATTTCGTGCACTGGGCCTGTAGTCTCTCTCTCTATAAAATCTTAAGGGACCATTACAACCGGGCGACCAGCTGGTAGCTATGCTGCACACTGACCATCAGGGGGCAGATGTTCAACGCAGGAGCTTCCCCCTGGTGGTCAATGTGCTCCCACAGCCGGCCAACCTCCTGCAGTCCCTCCCCCTGGCCGGCCAGCCCCGATTGGCCCCAACTAGGACTGTGAGACACAACCCCAATTGGCCCTGAAAGCCAGCCAGGCTGAGAGACCTCACCAGTGTACTGGGCCTCCCTCAAGTTCAATTATAATTGGCATGGCCATAATCTTTGAGGGAAAGAAAAAAACAAAAACCAAGAAACAAAAAACCACACAATAAAATAATAAGGTGCTCCTTCTAGAAACACAAGATAAGAAAACTATTCCAGGGTTTCTTTCCTCTGGAGGAAAATAACAACAGGGAATGGGGATGAGTTAATTCTTTGAAGATTCTATTAATAAACTTTTTAAAATATACACATTAGAAAACAAAAATGAATGGCTTTATTTTTCCTTCCTAAATTTTTACCCTCACTCTACACACATACACATCAGCTTCCATATTTCTAACAACAATCTGCTAGACATTACTAATTATAAAAGTGCTTTGTAATCTAAAAGAACTGAATTAAATCCTAACTTAAGCTCCTATTGTGATAGTGGGCAAATATTTTAACTTCTCTAAGAGCTTCCATCATCTTTAAATGTCTATTAAAAAATTACCTTAAAGAGTTGTTTTATAGAACACACAGTGTATGTAAAACACAAGACAAGTACTCATTACTAAGATATGTTATTTAAAAATGTTTAATAATACTTATATTAGCGTTTCATTTTCCCCAAGATTTCTTTTCTTTCAGCAGTGCTATGTGTATATACAGTACCTATGGCCTTTTCCTACTTTATCCCTTAAGAACAATAACAAAAATGAGAGGGAGAGACACACATAGAGACAGAAACAGAGACAGACGCTCTGACTGACAACCTGGGCTCACAGTTTTTGGAAATTTTAAAATATATATATCTTATTGATTTTTTACAGAGAGGAAGGGAGAATAGAGTTAGAAACATCAATGAGAATCATTGATCAGCTGCCTCTTACACACCCGCTATTAGGGACGTGCCTGCAACCAAGGTACATGCCCTTGACTGGAATTGAACCTGGGACCCTACATTCCACAAGTCGACACTCTATCCACTGAGCCAAAGTGGTTAGGGCAAATTTTTGGAAATTTTACCTCCCTTAAATCTCTACAAAAGAATAGCCCTTTATGGATTTCCTCTGGAGCTGACTATATTATTTGGGCTCTGTGAATTACTTTTATGCTATTCCTTTCCCATAAATGGAAATCTTATCTGTACTGCAAAGGCTCATTTAGCCATCATTAATGAAACCTATCTTAATTTTCCTAACTAAGTGATATTTTTTTCTAAATTCTCATGGCTCTCTTAGCACTAAGTTAATATTAAACACTAGAGGCCTGGTGCATAAAACTTGTGCACTGAGTATGTGTGTGTGAGGGTCCCCTCAGCCTGACCTGCACCCTCTTGCAGTCCGGGACCCCTTAGGGCAGTGTTTCCCAAAGTGTGGTACACGTATCCCCAGGGGTACAGGAAGAGTTTGGTGGGGATATGCACTGTACCGTGCTTAGCTGCGCCTAACTCTACATTCTCATGAGTCAAGTCAAGACAGTCTTGTAAGGCGTGAGATGGTCCGGTGTGCAAGTAAATGTTATTTATAATATAACTTTTATTTATTATGAATAATTTTATTTTCATTTATTATTATTTTGTGTATGTACCAAAAAAATAAAAAATAAATATATTTTGATTGTTATTAAAATACATCCATTTTTTTTTTTTTTTTGACGAGGGGTACTCAGCATTGTGAAAATTATAGAAGGGGTACACATATGTCAAAAGTTTGGGAAACACTGCCTTAGGGGATGTCTGCCTGCTGGCTTAGACCCAATTCCCCGGGCAGTGAGCCTAAGCCAGCAGGTGGATGTCCCCCGAGGGGTCCTGAACTATGAGAGGGATACCCCCTCCCCCCGCTCCTTAGTGTGCGGGGCCACTGGTTCATAAATAAACAAAAATCCTGTCTTCTAACTGATGGTGGCGCTATCGGAACATCTGACCATTCATCATAGTATTAGACCACTGGATTATTGGTAAATTTGCCAGCAATCAGGTGACCAATGGTCAATAGCATCACCCCTAGTTTATAAATAAAGGCTGTGAGGGCACACAACTACCAAGATGCTCACGGAAGTTGTTCTGACGGGAATCTCCGTGTTCCCCCAGATCCCATGCTGCCTCTCGGTGAGGGCGGCCCACAGCAGAAAGGAAGGCAGACCACAGCTTTGCTCTCCCTCCATGCTCTTTCCCCCCGCTGAACTGACTGATGGGCCTTGGAGCGACTGGACGCTGGGCTCATCTCCTGACCTGACCTTACCACTCTCCAAGTCCGCATTTTATTTTGGCACTCAATCATACGCCTTCTTAAAGGTTACCCCAAATATATTCCTCTCTTCTTTCTTTTTTTTTTTTAAGTAAAAATGTCTTTTTAAATTGTATCCCTTTCAACGGTGTCCAGCGCCAGCTGAGGGTGTGATGTCCTCTGCCTGCACCTCCGCATGCCCAGCGCTCAGCAGTGTGTCCAGCGGCAGGTGGTCAGCATTTGTTCAGAGAAGCAGAGAATGACGGTGGGACCGTAAAGTGATGCAACTTTTCTACCAAGGCTGTGGATTCAGTGTCATGTATGTTTCATTAGCTAGCTCGATATAGACGCCCACTTGTTGCATTGTATCAATGATCTCATAGAGAGACCGAAAAAAGAAAAAGATGCCTAAAATGAGCAAAGTCGTGTTAAGCATCCGATAAAAGCAGAGTGTTGTGGGGTCGAACCCTGGGTTCAAAATAAGACCACCGGAGGCTGATGATTAATTTAAAAAAGCAGCCAAAGATTTACTGAAATTACTGGCCAGGGCAGCCGCAAGAGCACACATGCAGGCGGCTCCATAGGACTGCGCTGTCCAAGGTGTAGGCAAGTCTTTTTAAAGGCTCAAACCACAGGAATTTTCCTTTGTTTGGATTTTAAAGGCTAAATTCTAAAGACTGGGGGCAGCCCTCATGGTTGGTTCCCAGTCCCAACCTCTTGGACATTGGAATGTGGCCCTACCTTGAGGATAGCCCATACACAGAACAAAAGCAGAGCTCAGCGGTTAGTCCCTAAAGGTTATCTACAGTTTCTATCCCTGAAGCTACTGAGTCAGTGGGAATCGATTTCCTGGTTCTGGTCTCAGGCACTGGATGATTGCCTTGGCCTCCAGGTCTCCACCTGAAAGCTGAGGTTAGTACCCCGTGTTTTAAATCAGACTTAGCAGAGTTAGAATTCAAACAGCAGGCTTTATCAAAATATGACTTCTACCATATTTCACAGAGGCCGGTGCACGCCTCCTGAGCGGCCACTGAAACCATAGTCCGGCTTCAATTCCCCGGCTCCTAGGTGCAGTTCTTAATAGGCCCTGGCCTTTCACGGGGCTGTGCACCCTGAGGATGCGATACTTCAGTGCACCCCTTTAAAAGGGAAAAGCTACCTGATATATATACATATATATAATGGATATATAGATATAGATATAGATATAGATATAGATACAGATATATAGATATAGATATAGATATAGATATAGATATAGATATAGATATAGATAGATAAAAGAACCGTTTTTACATTCAGGACAGAAACAGCACCTAGCACCAAGCAGAAGCCAGCACACCTGTTACCACTTTCTAAGCGCTCGCAGATTCACCCTCCGCCCGGACTCCTGGACACCCACCGCAGAGCCACTCCCCGACCCCGCAGGATGCCCTCTGAACGGCGCGGGGACTTCTCACGGTGCGGGCGGGTGGAGGGGGAACGGACACCGGATCCCGGGAAACACCCCTGGGCGCCGCCCGCCCGGGTCCCAGGTCCGCCTCCAGGCCGGCCTCCGCACGCCCCCGCCCGCCGCCCGCCCCGCCCGCCCGGCGCCGGCCCCGCCTCGGCCGCTCGCCGCACCTGCAGGTCCCGCGCGCTCGGCGGCCTCGGCCCGGAGGGTCGGTCCGGCTCCCCCGGCGCCGCCGCGTCGCCGCCTTCCGCCATCTTCCACCCGCGGGCAGGTGCCCGGGAAGCCCCGCCTCCCGCAACTTCCGGGCCAGTTGCCTGGCAACGCGGAGGCAAGTCCTTGTGCTTCCGGCTTCCGCGCTCGGCCCCGCTTCCTCCTGCGCAGGGGCGCGCCCCTCGGTTCCGCAGCCTCCGCGTTCCCTTCAGTCTTAGGAAATCGGCTCAGTTTCCCCACAGAGAGGCTCTGCAAGCGCTTCCGGTGCCCTGAGGCAATCCTGAAGATTCTGCAAGCCGCCACGGGGGGCAGCAGAGACCTGCAAGTTCTTTTAAGGAAACAATGAGAACGCCCTTTGGATGTTCATCTGAGCCAAGCTGCCTCCTTCCTTTTCTAGGGGACCGGGTGGCATGTCCCCCCCAAAAGCATACATCGGTGTTGGGAATAAAGAACATCATAAATGGTCTGTGCGATCAGCACTAGACACTATTGCCCTGACCGGTTTGGCTCAGTGGATAGAGTGTGTTGGCCTGCGGACTCCAAGGGTCCCAGGTTCTATTCCTATCAAGGGCATGTACCTTGGTTGCAGGCACATCCCCAGTAGGGGGTGTGCAGGAGGCAGCTGATTGATGTTTCTCTCTCGTCAATGTTTCTAATTCTCTATCCCTCTCCCTTCTTCTCTGTAAGAAACTCAATAAAATGTATTTGAAACACACACACACAAAACAAAAACAAAAACAAAAACTAGCGACTACTAAACCCTCCCAGTTCATCTGAGGTTTATTTAAACTCTCCTCGTAACCCAGGCCCTTTTATGCCCCCTGCATGCAATGGTAAAAACCTATTTCCACTTAATATAAAACTCACCATCTAGTGGAGGAAAAGAG
The DNA here is from genome assembly GCA_963924515.1 of Vespertilio murinus. Taxonomy (NCBI): domain Eukaryota; kingdom Metazoa; phylum Chordata; class Mammalia; order Chiroptera; family Vespertilionidae; genus Vespertilio; species Vespertilio murinus. The sequence goes on along the minus strand of OZ004717.1, from coordinate 27,375,957 downwards.
GAAACAGATAATAAAATGCTATTTGCCCTAGAGCTTGCAGGGAATGGTATTGTTACCAGCCAGCCTCCCTTAATAGGAAGGGGTGGAGCTGTCTCTTCTTGGACTAGAAAGACACTGAGGATGAGAAGAGGTTCTATGCCAGTTTCTGTTGAAAGACACTTTATGTAATATATATTCTCGGTCCATTGACCCTGAACTCACAGTCAATAGCACTGTAACTCATGCCTTCTTGTGCTTAGGAACTTGGACTTGCAAACAGCAGTTCTGTATTATGCCTAGGGCCATTTTCAACAGCAAATTTACCAATAAAATGCACAAAAACTATGATATTAATAGACTGCGCATTTATTTACAGTAAAAACGCCGAATCAATGTCCAAGCTGGGACATTTCCTTGCTTGCCCTCACCTGGGAATATACTCGCTGGACAGTTCATTTCCTTTGCTTCCGTGTGCATGTCTGTGAATGACCACGAAAGCCCTAAGAGTATTGACTTGGGGTTACAAATGGATTTGCAAATACGGAATCTGCAAATAGACAACTGACTGCTTTTAGGATTTATAAATCTATTTTCCAATACCTCCTTCTTGACATTCATTTCCAAAGGTCTGTTCAACTGTTATTTTCAATTGGGTGTCTCAAACCCAAACTCCTTTTATTTCTCCAGTGCATTCCCCTGCAATGACAAGCGCCAGATGCTCTGAAGGTGAAAGAGAAAAATGGGTTCCTTCTGTTTGAATCCAGGAGAAAGATGCAACTGCCCAAAGGGAGGGAGACAACCTTTGCTCCCTGGAGGTGGGATGGAGGGGTCTGGGTTCCCACTGGAATTGTTTGGAGAGTAAATCTCTCCCTCCAAGGGCCACTGGAGCCCTGGCGTCTCTTTCATAACCTGGAGCTGTCTCCACAGTCCTGGGCCTCACTTTCCCTTACCATGTGAACACACACCATGAGAACTCCTACTGCTCTCTCTCTGGATCTCTCACTTTCTATAAAGTTGTAAATTAACTTCCCAAGACTTGCTCTTAGCTTAGAACCCAACCATTATTATTATTATTATTATTATTATTATTATTATTGTTTTAGCAAAATGTACTCAGAAAGCCCCAACTCTGTAGAAACACGAAAAGATGTTCTCTAAGCTCCACTGACTATGGCAAAGCAGATACCATCCTCTTTGACTTACACCCTACCCTCTTTACTCCTTAAAAATGTCAGAGAGATGCCAAAACCAGTTTGGCTCAGTGGATAGGGCATTGGTCTGGGGACTGAAAGGTCCCAGGTTCGATTCTGGTCAAGGGCATGTACATTGGTTGTGGGCACATCCCCGGTGGGGGTTGTGCAAGAGGCAGCTGGTCGATGTTTCTCTCTCACCGATGTTTCTAATCTCTATCCCTCTCTTTTCCTCTGTAAAAAATCAATAAAATATATTTTATATAAAAAAATGTCAGAGAGGTTCCTATCCAAGCTCGATGTTTATGGCTGTTCCTTAGGTGTATTGCAGAGGCGACTATGTTTCTGTCTTCTCTGCTGGAGGCTTGAAGGGTTTGGCATCTCAGGTTACCCAGCGCAGGTCACGTGGACATTAGTTAGCACGTTTTTCCCTGCGGCTCCCACTCTACTATGCAGCACTGTCCCCAGGGGGAAAGTGGAATTTCTCCCTCTCCAGTTTCCAGGTCCAGATTCCCCATGCTTTGTCAATCAGAACAAATGTTTTAAAATAATTATCCCTGAGAAGTCCCTCGCTGTTTTACCTGCCCTTCCGAGCTATTAACAAGCCATTACTTTTAACAAGTTCCTTTAGAAGAATTCTGGTGAATACAATCAGTTCCATCTTATCAGATGCATGCGTATTTGATCCTGCATCTATTTTTTGAGTTTTACTTCCCGATTGGTTTTGGCTTTAGGAGATGTTTCTTGGCCTGTGAATAGAGTGTTCCTGCACTAAAATAAATAAATAAATAAAAAGTATGTGCAATGCAAAAATGGCTCACCAGAGGGAGCACCAGCTCACAGACTTCAACTGTAACTTGAGAATCCAGCTCCACATTCTTCCCAAACTTTATAAAACATGAGCATACAGTATTATATAAAATATACATAAAAGATGCTGAAACCGGTTTGGCTCAGTGGATAGAGCATCAGCCTGCAGACTGAAAGGTCCCGGGTTCGATTCCAGTCAAGGGCATGTACCTTGGTTGCTGGCACATCCCCAGTAGGGGGTGTGCAAGAGGCAGCTGATAGATGATTCTCTCTCATCGATGTTTCTAACTCTCTATCCCTCTCTTCTTCTCTGTAAAAAATCAATAAAATATATATTTAAAAAAATAAAATATACATAAAAGAGGATTAAATATGTCACCGTGATTGTTATGTATAAACGTAAAGTTGAATTTGGTGGCAGAGAGAATGAGCTACTGAAGTGAAAGTCTCAGTGGTTGTTTCCATTCATTTTATATCTCAAGAAAGTTTAAAAAATTATTTAAAGCATCTAGTATAACAATTTTATCAACTGATTTGATTGTAATTTTTAGCCAAGTTATTCCTTAAACCTTCATCTTTTTTTTTTGAGGGAAGCACACTCTCTGGAGATTAAAAAATATATATTTTTATTGATATTTTACAGAGAGGAAGAGAAAGAGATAGAGAGTTAGAAACGTCGATGAGAGAAAAACATCGACCAGCTGCCTCTTGCACACCACCCACCGGATGTGCCCGCAACCAATGTACATGCCCTTGACTGGAATCAAACCCGGGACCTTTCAGTCCGCAGACCACGCTCTACCACTGAGCCAAACCGGTTTTGGCTCTCTGGAGATTTAACAAACATCCAATATTGTGCTTCTCCTTTGCCCGGGCCCTTCCCAACTCCCACCCTTCACTCCTCTCCCTTGGCCTCAAGACAAACACTCCCAGTCCCCACTCTCAGGGTAAAGGGCAAGAATGATGGCAGCAAATATGAATTTAAAAAATCCACTATATGTAAAATGTCACCCTGAATTGACGACGGGACCAAGATCCTCCGTGCCCTGTTGAGTTCACATTTTATAGAACCAGGAGGTTAACCCTCATTGTCATAGTGCAGCACGGATCTGAAAGGGAACGTCTTTGAGAGAGCTAAGATATAAGACTAACACAAAAGTTGTATTCTTAAGTATAAAGAACTGTCTAGCTTTTGCAATTGGGTGAGGCCCGTGTGGGCCTGTTTCTGTTTGACTCTGACTGCAGCCAAGAAGAGACAAGGTCGAGGCTAAGCAGCCTTGGCATCATTCCCGTCTACGCTTCTTTGCTCTTTACCGTGGAGAAGACAGGGGGGAGCTTTTGCTAGTTCCCTCTTTTAACTTAAAATTTAAAAAAAAAAAATTGATTTCAGAGAGGAAGGGAGAAGGAGAGAGAGATAGAAACATCAATGATGAGAGAGAGTCATTGATTGGCTGCCTCCTGCATGCCCTCTACTGGGGATCGAACCTGCAACCTGGGCAAGTGCCCTCCCTGACTGGGAATGGAACCTTGACCTCCTGGTTCATAGGTCGAGATCCAACCACTGAGCCCCACCAGTTGGGCTTCACTTTTTACTTGTCTTTTTTTTCTTGCCAAATAACATGAATTGATTTGATCAAAATTCTTGGCCTCAGGCCCCCATTATTCTTCTGCCATCAACAAAAGCGTCAGCGAGCGCCCTCAGCCTAAGCACCACTCTGTAACTAGTGCCTGTCCCGGGAGTAACAGCCTTAGACAGAGGGGTTAAAGGAACACATCTAGTAAATAAGTAAATATGGCCAGAGTTAAGTGGACGCTTTTAGAGCTGCACAAAGCGGCAGTAATGAGTATTCCCATCGTTGCTGTCCAGGCACAGGTCAGAGATTTTCAAAGAGCATCACTGGCTAGAATGAGAGGTCACCTAGGGCAGTGGTCGGCAAACTGCAGCTCGCCGCTCTGCTGACTAAAGAGTTTGCTGACCGCTGACCTAGGGAGCTGAGGGATCCATAATTAGTTCAGGTCATAATGCTAAATGAAATAAGCCAGAGACATTTAAAACACAAATACTGTTTGGTACCTTATATATGGAATATTTTTTTTTAAAGGCTGAACTAATAGAAACAAAGTTGACAGTAGCTGCCAGGTGCAATGGGTGGTAGAAATGGGGAAAAGTTGGCAAAAAGATACCAACTTTCACTTGTAATATAAATAAGGTCTGAGGATCTAATGAATAACTTGGTGGCTATAGTTGATAACACCATCCTATAGAATAATCCTATAGAATAAAGAAGTAATATGCAAATTAACCATCATTCCAACACACAAGATGGCCGCCCCCATGTGAACACAAGATGGCCACCACAAGATGGCCTGCAGGAGAGGGTAATAAGGGGTGACAAGCCAGCAAGGGAGGGAAGTTAGGGGGTATCAGGCCTGTAGGGAAGGACAGTTGAGGGGGACCAGGCCTGCAGGGGAGGGCAGTTGGGGGGACCCAGGCCTGCAGGGGAGGGCAGTTAGGGGTGACCAGGATGGCAAGGGAGGGCAGTTAGGGGTGACTGGCCTGGCAGTGGAGGTTAGTTAGGGGCAACCAGGCCAGCAGGGGAGCCTGGCAGGGGTGTGGTTAGGGAGTGATCAGGCTGTCAGGCAGAAGTGGTTAGGGACAATCAGGCAGGCAGGCAGGCAGGCAGGCAGGCAGGAGAGCAGTTGGGAACCAGCAATCCCAGATTGAGTCAGATATCCCTGGAGAGGGTACAGCCTGGGCAGAGGGACAACCCCCTGCAGGAATTGTGTGCACCAGGCCTCTAGCATTGTATAATTGAAGTTTTTACCCAGGGCTACCAAATTATCACTTTTTTCAAGATGTCTGACAGGCGTGGGGTCTGATGCCGCTCAGGGATTGGACACAGGCCAAAGCAGTGGTTTTACAACCTTTCTAATGCCTCAACCCTTTAATGCAGTTCCTCGTGTTGTGGTGACCCCCCAACCATAAACTTATTTTCGTTGCTACTTTATAACTGTAATTTTGCTACCATTATGAATTGTACTGTAAGTATCTGTGCATAACGGTAGCAAAATCACAATTATGAAGTGGCAACGAAAATAAGTTTATGGTTGGGGGTCACCACAACACGAGGAACTGCATTAAAGGGTGGCGGCATTAGACAGGGTGAGAACCACTGGGCTAGAGGGTTGTGATGAGGAAGGAGCAGGAGGGAGGGCGTGGCAGGCTCGGCTGTCTGGGCACCTGCTTCTGCTGGCAGCGTGGGGGTTTGGGGTGGCACTGCCATTCCAGATGCCCAAAGGGGCTGATGCAGGACACATGGAGCAGCTTGGGGGTTGGAGGTGAACAAGGGTTGTGACTTATGCAGTGGCCCCAATTTTTATCTTCATGCATATTATAATTCAAAAACTTTGTACATATGAATTTGATTACCAGCTAGACCTTCCAGATGGAAATATGCAAAAAAAATATGTTTTCAATGGATGAAAACAAGGGTCATACACCTAAGAAAGAGGCAGGCATTTTCAGACCAGCTTAGCTTTAGACATTCACCAGATTGAACTATTTTTAAAGAAAATATCCGACAACACCTTTTTACCACAACGAGCAACACAACACATTAAAATTCACTTCCAGAATTATCCAAATTATTTTTAATATGAGTTATTTTTTCACCATTTTTAACTATTAATTTTTCTTTGACACATTTGCCTAAGATAGCACGTGTTTATTTTAGAGTTTATATTTATATAACAGAATGCTCTTAATGGATGTCCACAAGGTTGGCTTTCTCTAGGCCCTAACGGTTTATATCTTCCCTTAAATTCACTTGTCATCCTCAAAGATATTCTGGAGAGGGAAAAAAAAAATCGGAATGAGACACTTATAAAATCGTCTTCATTTCTTGTTATCTTGTAGCAATTTATCATGGGACCCACAGCGGACTGTCAGCTGAGTAAAGAGTTTCTTGTCCCCAGACGTGCCGACTGCGACTCTCGGGGTGACAGCCGGCTAAGCCTCTTCGCTTCTTGAGCAGCTGTCACTGAAACAGGCCATTCTTTGAGTTCTGCGTGCTGGCTAGTGTTAGACTCTTAAGACGGTCTTTTTCTCCTGTACCTGCTTCCCCGGTTTGCTTTTTCTTCATTGAATCCTGGTGTGGGAAGATTCCCCTTCACAATATCATGTTGGAGATCCCGTGAAATGGCCCAGGATCAAGTGATTGAGATTCACGTGCACTGACATTCTTGAAGGTATTTTTCAGGTATGTCCTTTCGTCCAGGTCACTGTCTGTGTGTATCAACGTTTTTGTGCAATTCCAGTTTCCTTCTGTGGAAAAAGCTGGTGTCTCTGAAAGATCCTGATGGTTTTCTTCCTTCTCCTTTCATTCCAAGTAAGACATTCTGTCCCAGGGACTGAATGAGTTGGTTTTCCTTGGTTGTCCTCTAGGTGTCGCCCTCAGAGGTTGTTTTCATGAACTATTCCCCTGGCTAGATGATGGATTGGAACAGGCCTGTGGGGCGCTGGGTAAGGTTACAGCTGAGTCTAATGGACTTTTCTTTTTTATTTTTTAAAAATATATTTTATTGATATTTTACAGAGAGGAAGAGAGAGAGATAGAGAGCTAGAAACGTCAATGAGAGAGAAACACTGACCAGCTGCCTCTTGCACACCCCCTACCGGGGATGTACCCACAACCAATGTACCATAATATCTTCCAGCCCCAGGGCTGCCATGACAAATCATTGTAAACAGGGTGGCTTAAATCAGAAACTTAAGTCTCTCCATTTCTGTAGAAGTCTGAAACCAGTCTGTCCCCAGGACTGGTTCTTTCTGGTGGCCTGATGGGGAGTCCATTCCTGTCTCTGTCCCAGCTTCCGGTGGTGGCCCTCAATCCTGGGCGTCTCTTGGTTTGTAGATGCACCACCTCTACCGCTGCCTCCAAGGTCACATCACCTTCCTCTCTCTGTCCCCAAGTCTTCTCCTTTTCTGGCCCATTTAGGGAAAGTCCTTGGATTTCAGTCCCACCCTAATCCAGGATGAGTTTATTTCGAACTGTACCTTATGCCAAGCAAAGTCACATTCTCATGTTCTGGATGGACACATTTTTTTTTTTGTGGGGGACACTATTCAACTGAGTATACCATATGTATGATATAATTCTGTATACTTAGGGCACATGAATCCCTTTTTTGGGGCATCCAGATGACGTTGAGGGTGATTGCTGTAACAAGGCACATGCCTTTTTGCAAGTTAGAGGTTATTTAGATTGTGAAATAAATGGTATAGAAATGTTTAATTAAGTTGGGAATCCATTTGCATCATCAAAGAAGTTTTAACATTACAGTTATCAATGACAGAAAAGGGAAATCTATTCAATTAAAGATAGACTCTCAGCTACGTGACAATTTTTGCATGGTCGTAAAATATTTTTATTGTATAGAGTGCAATAAAGCTTTCTAAATCAACCAAAGCTATCAAAAGTTAGACTAAATCATTTTTTAAAGTCTTTATTTTATTTAAAAAAAATATATTTTATTGATATTTTACAGAGAAGAAGGGAGAGAGATAGAGAGCCAGAAACGTCGATGAGAGAGAAACATCGACCAGCTGCCTCTTGCACACCCCCTACCGGGGATGTGCCCGCAACCAATGTACATGCCCTTGGCCAGAATCGAACTCGGGACCCTTCAGTCCACAGACCGCCGCTCTACCACTGAGCCAAACCAACCTAGGCCATTTTTCAAAGTCTTAATTAGGAATTACATGTCGCCATTTCAAGAATAAAATCACATATGTATTAAAAATTGTATTAATTGTAGCAAACTTATAAGTACTTAAATATCTGACAACTTTTGAAGCTTAAATTTAGTATTTAATGTCTTTCCAAATACTGTATGGATTTTATATTAATTTTGAGACATAGAAAAAAAATCATGTTTTTTTGTTTGTTTTTGTTTTCTTTTGTACCAACCTCCCTATAGATGTTCCTGAATCCCCTCCAGTTCACCCCAGAGTGTAGGATAAGTATTTGCTATGAATCATTAACTTGAAAAGATGTCACATGCCTTAGAGACCTTTCTAGGAATAAAAAAAAGTATTTTTGTTTATGTATATATACATTATCACCTATAATAATAAAAGGGTAATATGCTAATCAGAACAGATGTCATTCTGGACTTCCTTCCTGACCAAGCCAGGGCCAGAGGAAAGCAGCCCAGGTCGAGGTACTGGAGGGACGCCAGTGCTGGCAGCCCGGGGAAGGAAGGTTTATTCTTGCACAAATGTCTGTGCATTGGGCCTCTAGTATATTTATAAAATTATATATATGTAAAACCATATCCTATATAATAAAAGGCTAATATGCAAATTGACTGAACAGCAGAATGACCAGTCAGTCTGACATGCACTGACCACTAGGGGGCAGACGCTCAACACAGGAGCTGCCCTGTGGTGGTCAGTGCCACTCAGCCAGAAACCTGGCTCACAGCTGGCAAGCACAATGGTGGTGGTGGGAGCCTCTCCCACTTTTGCAGCAGTGCTAAGGATGTCCCACTGCTGGCTTAGACCCGTTCCTTGCAGGCCTAAGCTATCAGTTGGACATCCCGCAAGGGTTCTCAGACTGTGAGAGGGCACAGGCTGGGCTAAGAACCCCCCCTCCCCCGGCCAAGTGCACGAATTTTGTGCACTGGGCCTCTAGTTTTAATATATATTTATTGTAAATATAAAATTATATGGTTTTACACCAGTAGAATGATAGCACACATATAACTGGCTTTTCCCCTTTAAACATAAAGTTTGCTCTTCTTATAAGTACCCATAGAATTATGTCATGTTAAAAAAATAGCTGTAGGTATTTCATATAGTATGGCTGTATCAATGACCTGTAATGTATCTTATCTGTTTCCTGTTAATAACAGGTTGTTTCCAGATTTTTTATTTTTATTTTTGCTATCACTGATAATGTTACAATTGATATTTTCAGAATAAATTCCTAGAAGTGAAATTGTAGCATCAAAGGTTATGTGATCTAAATTCTTGATAGATACTGTGGAATTACTAGCATACGTTAGCACCATTTTAGTCTCTAACATACAGTTTAAGAGGTGGCCTGCTTTCCCACACAATTTCCAACGGTCTTTTAAGTTGTCAGAGAGTTGGAAGGTACTACCTTCTTTCTGCAATTGTGGATGAGAAAATAAGAGATAGGAGAAACTAGATTGTTCATACTAAGTAATTTGATCCATGCTTTCTGCAGAATACAACATAAAAACTTAATAGAAATTTAGCTCTTAATTATTTTATGAAGAAGTAAAAACATGGGAAATTTTGATAAGAAAACCAACTTTGCCTTCACTTCAAAAGTGTTTTAGCCATTATTATAATAAATAATGTCTATCACCCTGGAAAGGCAAATTATAGAACACAGATCATGGGAGTTCAGCCTAGGCTTGTGTATCATTGGTCTTATATAAACATTTTACATATAATTAGTGATGTGATTTGGGGCAAATCATTGAACTGTTTAGCCCTTTTGTGTATATTCCACTTGTTTATAAATATAGGATTTAGAACCTTAACAGGCTGGGCTAAGAGCCCTCCACCCCCAAGTGCATGAATTTTGTGCACCAGGCCTCTAGTTTTAATATATATTTAGTACCTTAAAAAATGTTATGAATCTAGGAATGCTTAAATTCCATCAATACTGCTATTGATGAGGATTTCCAAAGTAAAACTTTCTGATTTTAATTCACCAGTAGGTGGTGATATTAAAACACCCAAAATAATTGCTGATCTAGTAATTGACAGCAATTCTCCTCTTAGGATTCATCTGGATATACTCTTTGTTATTATAGTAAAATTTTAATGTGATAAAAGGAGTACATTTATATAATTTATTATGTTACATTTCATATAGTCACTTAGGATATCAATTAATTGCTAATTTGGTTTTTAGTGGCTAGAAATCAATTTCCAAATCCAGTTACTTCAAATGACATGATTTTCAATCACTCATAGCTTCTTTAATTCAGTTAACTTTATAGACAGTTTTGTTTTTTTATTGATAAATTTATTTAATTAGAAGACTAAGCGTGGGTATAGGTTGAACTTTGTTTATGCAATTGAAACATTAAAAATACTGTATCATAAGGAGAGCCTCACAAGGTCTTCGGATACCTTGTTTGAAAGTCAACTTTTACTGTTTATATAATTCTGTAGAAAAATCAAAGACATCAACAACAAAAAATTGGAAGTTTAAAAAATTAGAAGTTTAAAAAGTTGTAAGATTTTAAATGTAATCTTTAAAAAAATCAATTGTAGCCCTAACCAGTTTGGTTCAGTGGATAGAGCTTGTGTAGTAGGCATCCAATCAATGAGTCTCTCTCATCATTGATGTTTCTATCTCTCTCTCCCTCTCCCTTCCTCTCTGAAATCAATAAAAATATATTTTAAAAACTCAATTGCATACTTACATTAATGACATGTAGTTAGATAATGAAGAAATAAATGTGATAACAACAAAAGCAATAAATACTGATTTATCTTGAAACGTAAAATATATGTTAACAGAATATAACAGAACCTTAGTAGGGAAATAAATTAAGACATCCATAATTACAGAGATTAAATATAGTACATATAAAATACTATTTATGCTATAAATAGATGAAATGCAAATATACATTAAGAGTTCAAATTGACAATAGTGAAAACCTACTTTTCCGATAGGAAAAAATCAGGAAGCAAGTACATAGGATAATTTTTAAAAGATAATAATAGTGAATGAATTACTCTATAAAATTTCCAAACACTTTACAAAACTTTTGTGAAAATTAAATGGTAACTGGAGAACTATGGTAAAGTGACCATTAAAATAGAAAAAACATTTTAGAATAGGTTATTATGATAAAGATTTTTCACTGCCAAACTATAACATTTACAGATCCTTATATAAAATATGTATGTTAATATAAAAGAATCGACACTGATGAATGCCACCAATGCATAACCAAATAATAGTTATTTATATGCAGGTTAGAATGTTTAAGTGGGGGTATTTTGTGCTATTTAGAAAAAATCTTTGACATTTTGCTTATTCTAAAAAACAAAACAACAACAAAAAAAAACCCCCCACAAACTCAGAAATATGTAGATTAGGAATTAGGCATCACTTACAGAGAAGATTGTTACATATTGTTTCCTTGGCAAGACATGCAATCTTGCTGTAAAAATTTTAAGTAGGACAGGCAATCACCTGAGTTGATTTAGGAGGTGTCTGAAATGGAGAATAAGGAATAATCTCAGAGACACTGCAAATTTCAATTTCCTTTTTTCACAGAAAGACATAATACATTATCCTAACTATCAAATCCCTTCATATCTGAACCTAATAGACTAGGATAAATGCTAGCTGAATTCTCATCATTTGGACTCTGGAACAAAACTGAGTAAGATAATACGGGATTCTTATATGTTATTACAGATTAAGCAGAACTGAAAGGAGAAAGGAGCCTAAGAAAACCAGAGTCTCATTTTGTCAAATGCAGAGCATCCTCCTGTCTTCCTGGCACACAGGAGACCATTGATCTCAGCCTGCCTTGAAGGGAGCCGGGCCACTTAGGTGCAAGTGAGTTCAGCCTCCAAACCCAGCCCATTAAAACTTCCTGTGTGCTTCCTCCTCCCACTTTTTCTCACCTCCCAGCCAAAGGCAGAGGGAAAAATTGGTCAAGCACTCACTGCATGGCCTAGGCCAGAAGTCCGCAAACTCATTAGTCAACAGAGCCACATATCAACAGTACAACGACTGAAATTTATTTTGAGAGCCAAATTTTTTAAACTTAAATTTCTTCTAATGTCAATTCTTCAAAATAGACTCGCCCAGGCTGTAGTATTTTGTGGAAGAGCCACACTCAAGGGGCCAAAGAGCTGCATGTGGCATGCGAGCCCCGGTTTGCTGACCACTGGCCTAAGGGATGGTAGAGTCAAAGATGGGAAGGACTTGTTCCTTAGCTGATGTTTACCTGAAACGTTTGTATTCAAGTTTGCATGAATGAAAAACAAACTTTTACTGTGAAATAGTGGGACTTGTTTTACAGCAACTTAGTGCTACTGTTTCTAACTACCCTGTTTCCCCGAAAATAAGACAGTGTCTTATATTAATTTTTGCTCCCAAAGATGCGCTAGGTCTTATTTTCAGGGGATGTATTATTTTTCCATGAAGTAGGTCTTATTTTTGGAGGATGTTTTATTTTCGGGGAAACACGGTAGTACCTGTTAATGAATTTTTAATTGTCAAATTACATATTCTGTTAGTTGAAATGAATGTATACAAGGTATTTTATATGTTACTTTCTTTGTTAATATTTCCATGAACTGATTTTTGTATGTCAAGAATGTTGACATGTTAGCAATTTTTAACACAGTATCCATTTGTATTTCATATTGCTAGTATTCTCTTGTATTACTTATCCATTTTCAAATGTTTGGCATTAGGTTTCTAGTTTTGCACTGTAAGTTATGCTACTAAGCATCTCTAGTTATTATGTTGGGGACTTGATTCAAAATGGAATGATCTGCTCAAATAAATGAATGGTTGAAAAGGATAAATGTGGCCAGTGGTTAACACATAGTCTATGAATTCCTAAAGATCACCGAGTGTGCAAAATGATGCATAACCCACTGGAAAGAGAAAGGGAAGTTGCACTTATTGGAAACTAAAAACTTCTGCTCTGTGAAACACACTATTTAGAGAAGGAAAGCCAGATTTTAAGAAAATCTTTACATATTTCACATAGACCTGTATCAAATATACAAAGACTTCTTAAAATGCAACAATTAGAAAAGAAACAACCTAATTAAAAAAAAGTGTCCCTAGGAAATTGCAATGAAAACAATAAACAATTACAAGACTACACAATTATTAGAATGCCTGCCATCCAAAACACTGACAGCTCCCAGTGCTACCAAGGAGGTGGAGTATTAGGTTCTCCCACTCACTGCAAAATGGCCATGCAAAATGGTGCAGTATCTTTGGAGGATACTTTGGCGGTTTCTTACAAAACTAAAGATATTCTTACCATACGATCCAGCAATCAAGCTCCTTGAATTGAAAACTTAACTGCACTCAAAATGAACTGAAAACTTAGGTTCACACAAAAATCTACACACGCTTGTTTACGGCAGCTTTATCCATAATGTCAAAGAATTGGCAGTCACCAGGATGTCCTGCAGTAGGTGATGGATAAACCAACTAGTGCATCCATACAATGGAAAATTACTCAGTAATAAAATAAAACAAGTTATCAAGTCATAAAAACACATTGTAGAATCTTAAGTGCATATTAGTAAGTGAAATAAATTAATTTGAAAAAAGCTATATACTTGATTATTCCAACTCTGTAATATCCTATAAAAGGCAAAACTATGGATACAGTAAAAAGATGAGTGACTTCCAGGTGTTGGGGGAAGAATGAATAGGCAGATCACAGAGGATTATTAGAGCAGAGAAACTATTCTGTCTGATACTGTAATGGTGCACACATGTCATACATTGGTCAGAACCCACAGAATGCACAACACAAAGAATGAACTATGGACTTTGGTTAATAATAACGTGCCAACATTGGCTCATTAAATGTAATAAATGTACCACATGTTTGCAAGATATTAATAACTAGAGGCCCGATGCATGAAGATTTGTGCAAGAATGGGTCTTCCTTCCCCTGGCTGCCAGCACCACTTTCGCTCTAGCTGGAGCTGCCTTTCCACTCCGGCCAGGAGCCACCTATCTGCCTCCTCACACTGGCTGGTGTAGTGTAGAATGCCTGCATCCTGCCCTGCCCCCAGCTCATGCCTGTATATGCAAATTAACCTGCCAGCTTTGTTGGATTAATTTGCATACACATTCCTGATTGGCTGGTGGGTGTCATGAAGATATGATCAATTAGCATGTTACTCTTTTAATAGGTAGTTAGTGGAAACTGTGTGTTTGGAGTGCTCTGTGGTTCCTGCTAAAATTTTCTGTAGAACTAAATCTCCTTTAAAAAAGTCTTAATTAAAAAACAAACAAGCAAATGCCACAGGCCAAAGATGGGGTTAGGGACATGATACTCAAATACTTTATCAATAACGTATAATGATTTGACACACAATGGTTAGGAAGAGAATACTATTCTAGAAATACTTTATTAAGAGCAAGATTTATAAAAACTAAAATAGTCAATGTTGGTGTAACAAAGAAGAACCGTTGTACTTACGTATTGCTGCGAATCTTTATAAGTAAGATGTCTACATAATAAGGGATGTGTGTGGCTCATACACCTTGTGCAGAGAGGGAGCTGGTAGACATTTGAGGGTGTCTATGTGTGTTTTGTGTATTCCCACCTCGGCTGGTGCAGCATTCCTAATATTTGCTGCAGACAAAATTGCGCATAAGGAAATGCAAAATTTATGGTTGGCTCAAGTTGTTCTCAAATCAATTAATTGCACTAGAAAGAAATTGATTTTCACAGGAAGCATTATCACAAAGCTGACCAGAATGAAAACATTATATAAAAAAAAAACCCAGCAGTCTTCTACTCCACATTTCTCCTTCTCCAGGCATGAGTTTCAATTCCTTTTGTCTGTTTCTTCATGTAATTAGGTCCATCTTTATTTTTTGTAATGCTTTAATTACTATTTGTTTAGTTAGAATGTTAGAAATTAACTACTGCATCCACTTAGCTTTTGAAACTCTCACGCCTGCCTCCCACACTCTGCATGTTATGCCCATGGACACTCTATGTTATTATGGCTTCGTAAATATTGTTTCACATCCAGTCAAGTGGTTTACTGTGAACGCCTTTCCTTCCCTGCAGAATTTCTGTCTTTCACATTTGACTCTTATTAGTAGTATTTATTATGGTTGGTTTTACAGCTGTGTAGTGGTAAGTGAATTTTGATTTACATTTCTTTTCTAATTCCAGTGACATGTGAGCACTGACATTATTTGTATCTGTCCTTTATATGTTCGGAACTTGAGACTTTCATTAGTTATGTTGTCATTTTGGAGTTTCATCGCTTTCTTTCTAAAACATTTATCCATGTCATTTTACAAATGTGTTTTCTATTTTTTTTCCTGACACGTATAGTTCTTAGTGTGTGTTTTACACTGTAATTTATTATGGTGTATGATGTGACATTTGGATCTAATTTATTTCTTCTTCTTACCAATATACAATATTTTAGATGTTTCATTGCCAGTAATTTCCCCCCTCACTGGCCTTTCCATATTTGTTAGTTTTTAGAATTATGTGCAGCTCATTGTTCATGTCATCTGTTCTCTGAAGGCCTGCGCTATTCTCATAGAAATTGGTGCTTCTTCTACAATGTCTACACTGGGATTCCCTTTGTATCCTGTTGAACTTTATTTCCTTGAGTATTTAGTATTGCTAGCTGTATTTCCACTATAATCTCTATTATTTGGTGATTGGATTGCCCCCCCCCTTCTCTCTCTCTCTCTCTCTCTCTCTCTCTCTCTCTCTCTCTCTCTTTCTCTTACACACACACACACACACACACACACACACACTCTGCCATCATCTTCTGGAAGTGACTTTATTGTGCCACCTTAAACCAGTGGTTCTCAACCTTGCTAATGCCTCTACTCTTTAATACAGCTCCTCATGTTGTGTTGACTCCCAACCATATAATTATTTTCGTTGCTACTTCATAACTGTTATTTGCTACTGTTAGGAATCGTAATGTAAATATCTGTGCTTTCCGATGGTCTTAGGCGACCTGTGATTGAGAACCACTAGCTGGGTCGCCTAAGACCATCAGAAAGCACAGATATTTACATAACGATTCATAACAGCAGCAAAATCACAGTTATGAAGTAGCAATGAAAATAATTTTATGGTTGGGGGTCACCACCACATGAGGAACTGTATTAAAGGGTCTCGGCATTAGAAAAATTAAGAAACACTGCCTTAAACACGACTCCACTACTACTATGGACAGCATTGACGCTTACTTTCTGATCTTTTAACTTCAGGGAGGCAAACATTTTAATGTAATTTTGGTTAGTTTTTTCTTTTTAAAATAGCCATGGCTTTTTAAACATTCAGAGTTTGTTGCTTTTAATATATTTGTTGTTGGGTTTAGCTCAGAATAAGCACTATGATTATTCATGCAGCATCTGTTCAGAGGTATGAATACACCTCCCACACTCGGCGTGTTCTCCAGGGAGGTTTTCACTTGGTCCTTGCAAATTAGGAGGGAGGCACTGACGTCAAGTGAATCGAGTAGCCTATTAACCAATTTTTAAAGAATCACAGGACCGAGGAACCTGCCCAAGGGGACATACTAGAATGCAAAGGACTTGCTTCTGACACCAAGGCTCCGGGTCACTCATCATCTCCCTCTGCCTGGCAGTCGCCACGGACCTCTCTGGCTCTAAGCAGTCTTCCGGCGCACGGCATTGCTGTCGGGGCCACTTCCTTGTCACGCGCACTCTGCCTCTGAGAGCTGTCATCTTCCTACGTGTTAGCCTTTTGGGCCCAATTAGGGGAGAAGCTGGCTCCTCAAACGTGGATCCCTAATAAGCTCCTTCTCTCGTTTGCCTTATTGGTGTCTAGATCAATTCTCCACGTAAAGTGGATGCTCAAAAATATCGATCGCAATTAGTCGGCAACTTTTGATCGTAGAATGCCCTAGTGTAAAAGGTTGCCAATAAGCTGTACTTTTATAGTGTTCTCAGACACACACACACACACACACACACACACACACACACACACCTTTTTTGTTTTCTTGTCAGAGATCTCTGCTGACACATTAGGTTTTATGACTCCCTATTTTGCCAGATCGTATGTGACACACCATTGCTAACTCCCACCTCAAGGGACATCTCAGAGGGTTGTGAACAGCAGGTATCAGGGGCCCAGCCCTCTCGCCCTGTTCTGTTCTGCAGGATTGTGCTTGGAGGGACGTGTTTCTCCTCACAGCAGACACACAGGAAGTGTCTGCACATGTGCTCCCCCGAAAACGTTTTGGCACATGGGATTCCTGATTGGAAGCAGGCAGCTCTGCCGACTTGAGGAATATCCCGATTAGACGCCGTTATTTCCTTTGTGGCTTAAAATAACCGTGTATTTATCTGAATTTGAAACCATGGGTCCCTACCCCTTTAATGTTGCTTAGAAATTGCTAACCACTAGCGTAGTCATGGGAGTAGAGCTAAAATCGTCGTTTGTTTTTATGAGGTGGCAGAATAATTGAAACCTCAGAAACGAAAGATAAACTTGGCTCGTGTTGCACTGACTGACAGACATTGTTCAACCCAGTGACGGCAGCAAAAATTCACAGGTAGGGAAGTTCTCGTTGAATGTATCACTTCACCACAGGGAAAACTCACGGGGTTAGACCACAGCCTCCTAAGCACTCAGAGCGGGATTATATTGACAGGGAGTCTCTCCGTTTGTTGTTATTTTAAAAATCGAGATCTTTTGGCTTAAAAAAAATCTTATTATTAAGCAAGGTCTTTGACATTCTGAAAGGAAGATCTTATCACCACGTCTCAAAGAAACAGACTCTTCTAAGACCATTTCGTAAGGCATTTTTATAACTTTATTGAAGCCGACAGCCTGCACTTAGTGGGGAGCGTGTATTTTAATGGATTAACTCATCCTAAGTTAGATTCAGAATCTTTAAGGTTTAATGCTATGCCTTTAAAACAGCTGTTCCATTTGCCCGAAAAAAAGACGGCAATACCATTGTGAAGTGTTTCATATGTTTTAAATGAAGCAGGATGGTCTATTGTTTAGTAATTTATTCTTTTGATGGTGACGGGAAAAGAGAGAGCTGCCTGCTTCATTGCTAGCGAAGTCTCGGGAAGCCCAGAGTAGCTTATTGGCGCTTCGGTCTGGGATATCGCCAGCTTACAGGACAGACTGTGTGAAGCTTGAAACATGAACACTAGAAATGTGCTAATGGGAAGCATCATAATGATCCCACTCTCGTAAAATGCCCCTTTCTCTCCGTTCTGCAGTAACAGACCCCTCCCTTCAGGCTTTCTCCAGCCAAGCTCTCCGTGGCCCCCGGGAGAACAGCTCCACAAAGGGGCAGAAGGATGGAAATTCCTTTAAATGGAGTCATTTTGCTCCTGTGTAAATATCACATCCATTCATTTTGCCATGAAGATGGCTGGCGGAGGAAATCGGGGAGAGGTAAGAAGAAGGAATGGTGGAAAGCTGAATTTTGGCACTTCCGCATGAGTCACATCTGCTTAGACCATGTGAGATGCTTACTCTTGGGGAGGGTTGTCCATGGAGTTTAGAGGGGCATGCTTTCTTGTGGGGGAGCAGAAACCAAGGGAAGCTCTAACCTGTAAATGTTTACAGTCTGAGAGCGGTCTTGGATATCGGAGTGGATAGAAAGAGAGGCTCGCACACAATTAAACGAGTTGGCTCAACACACGTCTCTTGAGTGCTAGGAAGGGCAAGCCATTGTTCTGTTGTCTGTACCTATGAGTTCGTTTGTTTGTTTGTTGCTTTTTGCTTTATATCCCACATATGAGTGAAATCATATGGTTCTTGTCCTTTTCACACTTATTTTACTTAGGATGATCCTTTCAAAATCCATCCATGTTGTTGCAGTGGTAAAATTTCCTCTCTTTTATGTATATCTCTCTATATAAAACCCTAATATGCAAAATAGACCGTGGCGGGATGGTGAAGCAGGTTAGCGGGTGTGCCAGACTAAGGGGAGGCACTGGTTGCTGTCATGGGGGCAAACCTCTGGTGGTTACTGATAATTCTTCGCTCCCATGAGCCACGGTGCTGCCTGGCATTCCCACCCACTGCTGGCACCGGCCCCGCTAGCACCAGCAGCCAGTGCCGGAGCCACTGCTTGCACTGCTGCCTGCACCTGGAGCTGGTCCTGGTCGCTCAGCACCTCCAGTGGGTGCGAGCATCAGCTGCCGGTCCAGATAGCGCCTGAGAGCTTCTCCCCCTCCCCCTGCTCCTGAAGGGCGATTGGGGCAGCAGCTGCTGCTCACACTGGCTGCTGGTGCTGGCCCCAATCACTCCATGCCGCGTCGTAGTGGATGCGAGTGGGGCCGTTGCCATCAGCACATGGGAGCAGTGGTGGCGGGACTGGAATGGGGCTGCTGGAAGACAGGGGACTGGGGCCGCAGTGGGAGGGTCTGGGTGGGGGCATAGAGGATGGACCAAAATCCGGCCCAGTGCCCACCACAGCCTCAAGGCCCACAGTTCCTTTCAAGGTGCACAAATTCCTGCACTGAGGCCCGAGTATACATATATAGAATATCCCATATTCTGTATTTCTACATATCTATATATCTATAAATCTATAAATCTATATATCTATATATCTATATAGCTATATTTCTATATTTCTATATCTATATCTATATTATCATCTTTATTCAATCATCTGTCTAAGGACACTTAGGTTATTTTCATGTATTCTCTGTTATGAATAATGCAACAATAAAAAGGAAGGTGGGAGGAGGATAGAAAGGGTGAAGAAGACCAAATACATGGTGATGGAAGGAGACTAGACTTTGGCTGGTGAGCAACCAATGGAGTGACTATTCAGAGGTCGTATTATAAAGTTACACACCTGAATTTATATAATGTTATTAACCAATGTTGCCCAATACATCTAATTCAGAAAAGGTGCTGAGATATAAAGATCCATTAAACAGAGCTCCTCTCATAAGAAACAAATGTAGTCAAAACACCGTATTCCAATTGCATATAACATACTTTCTTAAAATCCATAATTATACATCACCTTTTAGACACACGTTCCTAGATATATTTGTAGCATTTTCTACACTTTTGTATTTGTTTTTTTCATTCCAAAAACTGAATGTGTAAGTGGTCACTTTAAGACAAATGAGGATGCTATTGAGGTTTTACGTATTTTAATTTCAGCACGATAGTAACTCCACTCTTGTCTTACCCCTTTCTCAACACCATTACTCTTACTTTCTCAATCTCCACCAATTGTTATAAACTCGAAAGCAGCATTCTAGTAGCTGCATCACAAACTATGACTCATGAAAGTGGTAAGTGTACAAAAGAGCAAATGTCTGAGAGACTCCATGGCACTGTGAAGAGAATGGTGCGTCTGGGAGCTGATATGTTTAAACCCAAATTGGTGCAGAAAGAGCGTTTTAGGCACAACGATGATTGAACACAAAAATGTTGGTGGTAAGAAAGGCTAATTATGTAAAGTCAAGGGTCCCCTGTAATGTGGTCCAATATTGTAAGGTGGGCGTTAGAAATGTGCATTGCATACCTCCTGAGAATGGGGAAAATCATGAAAAAGAATAAAATCCCTCACCTCGGAAATTTAACATTTGAACAATTTAATTGGCTGAATGAAAGCAGGTGCCAATAAGGTGAAATCACCTGCAAGTGAACTTTGAGGCTTTCCAGCTTGGCATGAATTTAAAATGTTCAGCTCTAGGTAAGCATTTTGGAGACATTCTTTCTTTTTGCCTATCATTTAGTTGGATGGTTTTCAAACTTTTGAGTATGGGGATTCCTCAGTTGCCAGGGGTGGCACCCTTACCTCTTCTGTCTATGGACACTACCTAGTGCAGGTATACTGGATTTGAGGGGTCTGTGTGCTCATTCTCTATGACCTGTGCACAATGAGCAGAGCCGTATCCTGAAAGAGAAATTTTGACCATAAACTGAAATTGAATTTCCCCCAAATCGGCAGAGAAAATACATGACGCATGAACAGACAGTTTAGGGCCTAAGAATCACCCCCATATTATATGGGAAGGAAATAAAGGAAGAGCTCATGCTTGTGCATCGGATAAAATGTCTCAAAGCCTGAATGCCTAGTGTCCTTGCTTGCCTCAGATGTTATCCATTTTTAAAGCTTTCATAAGATTTGACATAAATATGACAAGGGAGTAAGGAATTTCTATTTTAAAAGGATGTAAGTATGGTTAATAATAATTTGTCCCACCCACTCTTCTTTCATCTCTCTCCCCTTTGAGCTTCCTAACAGGATCACTTACAAAAATTAATGAGAATTCCTGCCTTCCTCTCTCCCTTTCTTCTCTCTGTAAACGTGTACTGAGCACCTACTGGCTCCAGGAATTCTGGCTCAGTGCTCAGAATACAGGGAAGGAGAAAGCAGAGTCCCATGTACAAGTGACCTAAACATAAAAAAATTATAAAACTACAAAAAAATAGTCTTTTTCCCACCTCTTGAATTTAGAAAAAAATGTCTTAAAAATAACCATAAAGAAAGAACTATATAAAAACCCAGAACTTTCATAGAGCAATATAGTAACAACAACACCAACATAATGCTAGGCACTGATACACGTGTTATCAACCTAATCCATAAGGTGGGTTCTATTACTACTCCAGTCTCACAGATGAGAAATATGATATATGTGGATAGTAAGTAACTTCTCAAGGTCACAAAGCCACTACATGGCAAATACCATAACCGAGGTTAAAAGACAAGCAGCAGATTGACAAAAATTACTTGTCGATTGTGTAACAAACAAGGATTAATTTTCCAGTCTATGGAAAGAACTCCTGTAATTCATTAAGAAAAATACTGGCCAATTTGAACACAGGCTAAAAAACAATTTAAAGGCAAGAAAATCCAAACGACTACTATGCATATGAAAATATGCTCAACTGATTAGGAGGAAAATGCAAATGAAACCAGTAATAAGATGGCATAAATGAATATATCTGGCAATATCAAACCTTTCTAAAGATATTTTAAGGCTGTACTTTAATTTGCTGTCGGGCGAGAGTAGACTGGCTGCATCCAGAAAAAAAAAATGAAAACAAGCATTCCCTAACACTTTGTGATTTCACTTCAAGGACTATATATCCAGTGCTGGTTGGAGACAGGGAATTTGATTGGTTGGTTTGCCATTTTCTATGGTGTAAATGCTCTTGCCCTGGTCATCATGGAAGGCAGAGTAGGGAAGATGTGGCCCATTGGCCTCAGGAGTCACGGAGCTGTGTCCAGTGCACCGCTCCAACACATTTTGGCACATGAGCATGAGACACAAGCAAGCACGTCCACTAAAGATCATTGGTGGCAGAAAATATTTAAAGCAAACTACATATCCAGCAATAGACAAGTGAATGTACAAATTGTGACTTGGGATAAGGTCACACACACACTGCAGTTAAAAGCAATGAACTATTCCTCCAGCTATTACTGGAGGACTGTGTCTACCCACATTGCAATAGTACTCAACACCTAATGTGGAGTGGTACAAACAAATCACATGGCAACATTATTACGTCACTCTATAATGTAAATCCACCCAATATTAGAACAGATATTTTAAATTCTCTAGATCTGTGCATGAGCTAGAAGGCTGTCTATCACAGAGGGCTATCTATCGGAGTGATACTTGCCTTCAGAGTGTGGGAGGAGATAATGATATGGGGGGAAGGTGCGATGATGATGAGTAAAGGCTGCATTGGTAATATCGGTAACATTCTTTTCTCACAGCACAAGCTACTTTGAACAGTACATGAAAAAAAATTCTGAAAAGATTCCTGTTTCTTTCATCTATGAAGTTGTCAGTCGAAGATGCATTGTTCTTAATAGCAGCTTTCCTGGAACCCAAGGAACATTATCACCTTAAAAAAAACGCCTATCAATTGTAAGACTTATCTCAACTTCAGAAACATTAACATGTCTGCGCAAGTGGGCTCTAACGGAAGGAATATGGTAATGCAGCTGACTGAGAGAGTTCAGCAGCTGCCACGCATAACAGATACTGTATGTGATTTTTAAAAACAACACGATCATTACTCATGTATGTGGAGGTGTATTAACCAGTCAACATTGGAAGCAAACATCGCTGATTGTATGGACACAGGACCCGGGCCTGACAGGAAGCTGTCCATCAGAGCCTTCTAGAAACTGCCAGTCTCAGCCACTTGCAAAACAGGGAGCAACACAAAAGTAAGTAAAAATACCTGTGAGTGGCATGCTTTGTCACAGGATGTGTGCCTTTCCCAATGCTATGGCCTTTTTTTTTTTTTTTTAAAAAAATATTTTACAGAGAGGAAGAGAGAGAGCTAGAAACGTCAATGAGAGAGAAACATTGACCAGCCACCTCTTGCACACCCCCTACCGGGGATGTGCCTGCAACCAATGTACATGCCCTTGGCCGGAATCGAACCCGGGACCTTTCAGTCCACAGACCGACGCTCTACCGCTGAGCCAAACTGGTTTCAGCAACTATGGCCTCGAAAGGAAAGGAGAGGATGGCAAACAGCACCAAGGAGAAGGCCTGTGACAGCGATGAGAAAGGACAGCAGCGGAGCAGAGAGCACCCTCAGCGCCCACAGCCCCGGCCACTTAGCATAAGTGCAAACCGCGCTCCACGTTGCAATGGCTCTGCAAGCCCTCAACGTAGAAAATCGTTTCATGCCTTTGTTTCTGGTTTCCTTGTTTTGTGTCGCACAGATGGCACGATAACCAAGGTTTTTAATCTTGCCTCAGACTCATCAGGAAAATGCAAATCTTTCCTCAGTACGCTCAGAGATGCAAGATGCAGAAATATCCTTCTAACGTCTTGGCGGATTGTGGCCCGCTCTCTGAAAATGCCAGGGAAATGAGACATCCGTTTATTTAAAAAGCAAGTCCGTACTTATGCATATTCCCTGCCGTCCCGGATCCTTCTGAGAAGTAAGCATTTTTTAAACAACTAGGGTAACGTTTGCTGTTAGATTTCAGGGTTGTTATTTTTTTTCAATGAGTTTCCATCTTGGTCTTGTCATGGTGTTGTTTTCAGTGAGGAGATGATGGGATTGTTGTCAGCTCCTATTGGTGGAATGCTGGGGGCTACCATAACCTTGAGATGACTTGCATTAAGCAGAAGGTCATTGCCAGAGCCAGAAATGAGGCCCAGGTCTTCCCAAGACTCACCTCTTTCCCAGGTTGCTACCTTCTCATGTTCAAAGGCAGGAGGCCATGCAGACTCCTTTTGGAGTAGCAAGTCCCAGGATGTAGTGGGAGTTACGCCAGCCGCTGGGGAGTTGTATCTTCTATGGAGAGCTCAGGATCCAGGTCTCTCTGGGAAAGCTTGGAAGTCATCCTAACATAATCACATACAACAACATGAGACTTTTAAAAATCCACAATGTTGTCATTGATTCAGCACAGAGAGAGATGCGATGTGACAGGTGTAGCATAGAAAGAAGAAAAAAATGGGACTCTGGGAATCCTGAAATCAATTTGAAATTTCCTTCTTGGGAAATTCCACTCCCTCCTGCTTGGGTAGGGTTGCCAGAGGAAATACAGGCCTCTCAAATACAACAGTTGGGACAAATACACTTTGTTGTTTATCTAAAATTCAAGTTTACCTAGGCGCCTTGCTCTGCTATTTGCTAATCTGGCAATGTTACACGAGGGGCCCACTTCCACAACATGATCCACAACATGAACATCCCTGATTGGCAAAGCAGAGGCTCCGAGAGAAGCCCCCTCCCTCCTCTGAGGCCCGATGGTAGGCAGGAGAGGTCCACCGGCCTCTCCCTCTTCCTTTTCCTCCTTTGATGTAGGAAGTCCTTATGTCAACCAAGCCCTGCCTTTACTTGCTCAGGGCTCCTTCCCTGCCCTACTATGTCAGAATTCCTCTCTTTAACAACATAGACCAGCTTTTTGGATGCCTGAGAAACTCCCACGGCCGTGGCATACAGAGAAATGTTTCAAAAATTGTGAGGTTGCTGTTTGCTTTTCTCAGAACAAAGATACCCATTCTCTCTCCCATTGTTATATGTACACATTTACATTCATATGCATAAAGTTGTATCCATACTTGTATTTACGCTAGTAGCCCTCTGTCGCCCTACGGTAGCTCTCTGCCTGCTGCCCCACTCTCCTGTAGCTCTCCCCATCCTCTTCCCTTTCTCCCCCCGTCATAGCTTGCTGCCCTGCGCCCTGCTGTAGCTCTCCACCATGCTTGTAGCTCACTGCCCCACCCTCCTGCAGATCTGTGATCCGGTCATTATTTGGTAGGTCATTATGCCTCACAGCGTAATGCGGCTAATTAGCATATTCCTCTCTTATTATATAGGATACTCATATATACTTTACTAGAAATTATACTTTCTTTTTAAAAAAATATATATATTTTATTGATATTTTACAGAGAGGAAGGGAGAGAGATAGAGAGCTAGAAACGTCGATGAGAGAGAAACATCGACCAGCTGCCTCTTGCACACCCCTTACCGGGTATGTGCCTACAAGCAATGTACATGCCCTTGACCTGAATCGAACCCGGTACCTTTCAGTCCGCAGACCGACGCTCTACCACTGAGCCAAACCGGTTTCGGTGAGAAATTATAGTTTCAATACCAATCAGTAAAATGCTAACCTTTGTGCGCAACGTGTCTCAGCATCTACCATGTGTTCAACGTTGATGAGGTTCTGGGATGTGGACATAGGGCAGACATATTCTGTGTCATCAGAACAGTGTCACAGAAGTGGGTCAGGCAACTTGCAAACTTTACCGTAATGCGTGATTAATAAGAGGACCAGGGAGCACACGTGTGTTTAGTTAGAACACCATTTGGACCTTTTTGTGTGATTAAATTGCATTTCAACTAGCATTTAATGAGTTTTCAAACATTCATCCTCCGTGCCCCTAGGAAGAAGTCGCTAATACGAGGCAGGGGGAACTTGGAATGCAAGTCAATAACGTACAGTCACATGGGGGGTTCTATCTGGGTGTTTGTGCTTGGATTGCAACCCACCAATTAGATTACCAACAACGTTATTTTAGGAATTAAGACAAGTAAGCAGCAAATTACTTTCTCCTTTGTAATCTAGCGAAGAAAGCTGTTTAATTAAGAAGCCCGAGTTAAGCTATGGGATTTCCGTGCTGAAGTACAGGCATGCGTGTGTGTGGTTGTGAGATAATGAGCGCCTGAGGACTGTGGGATGCTAATGTTATTTGCTCTGCTTCGTAGACTTGATCTTGCCTGGGGGTTGCCTTTTATTGCAACACAAAGATCCCTTATAGGGGAGACAGAGGTAAAATGGATGAAATACTATTGTGGCGGTGTAGGTAAGTAAAACGCAGCTGTAACTAGAGTTCTATTCATGGGCAAGTCATTGAAATTCGCCTCACCTTAGCATGTAACTTTGCATTACTCTCTCCAACTATCATCTTTCTATTAATCAAGAAAAAATTTTGAGTGATTCATGAAAGATTGAGTCGGATAATTAGGTACACCTCCAGTCACCCGCTTCCCAATTGACCTATGTTGAAAAGAAACTGGAGGTTTACATAAAGGCAACTTAGTTTTCTGCTAGTCTTGTTCGGCTGTAACCATTGTAGGTCATTTCCAATTATTTTACTTATTTATTCATTTACTAGAGGCCAGAGGCCTTGGCCTGGCCTGTGGGAATCAGGCAGAAATTGGCTCTCCAACATCCCCTGAAGGGTCCCAGATTGCAAGAGGGTAGTTAGTCCTCAGGTGAAGCACCCCAGAATCATGCTCCCTTCTCTCTGGTTCTGGGTGCATCACTGCAGCTTAGCAGCTCCTGCGTTGAGTGTCTGCCCCCTGGTGGTCAGTGCATGTCATAGCTACCAGTCAGCCAGTCGCTTAGGCTTTTATATATATAGATTTTGACAACAAATCTTCAATTTATCTGAAGCAATTCTGTTTCAAAAACTTTAAGTTACAGTAGTCTCAGAAAACACAGGGAACAGAAACAATAAAAGAATAATCAGGGGAATTGCATTTTTTTTTTGGTTTGTTTTAACACTGTCGTGGCTTTATTCAAAACACAGTTGCACAAAAGTATTAACTTCAAATATTTTTAAGGAGTGTTTTGAGGAATTTAATACACTACATACACATTGCCTTAAAAAGAAGCATTAAAATAGGTCTGGAAAAGGTCTGCAATATAAAAGCCACCCATATCTGAATGCAATTATCACCCATAAAGCTAAATGTGTCTTAAAAAGTTATTTGGAAGCTCTTAAGTATTTTATAATCTGGCAAACAATGTGATGAGAATTCTTAGGGACTAAAACAAGGGCTTTCAATTGTTAAAAAGCAATAAAATATTGGCTATTTGGATATTCAAATCTCCCCCACCAAACATATCCCAAGAGTTTTATTTCAGTCAGTTGTGCCGCATTTTTAGTTTAAACTAAAAACGAAGCAGTACTATACTCCTATACTCGGTTATTTTAAAGAATTACATTATCATTTCTGTACTAGCACCTTGTAACATGTGAAAATAGCATTATTATGAAATGGCTTTATTTCTTTATTCCTTTCCCTTAACACACCACTCCTATGCCAAAGCAATATTATCTATGTGTGGCAGCTTTTAATTGCAGATGTTTACAAAAGTTTAGAAAGATCTGATTAACTTGGGAAAAAGTTTTAATGCCTGTTAATTGAGAATTAATCCCTTTTTAAACACACACACACACACACACACACACACACACACTATAGTTAAAATAGAAGATCATTACAAGGAAACCACATTCTGCTGGGATGAAAACGGGCTTTTGCTGAGTGTGCATTACTAGAAAGTGTTCCACTTGAGGGTTTTTTTGTTCTGTTTTAATAACTGGTTTATCTCCAGCACGTAGAATAGTGACTGGCACACAAAAGGCATTCAGGAAATACTTGTTCAATGACTTCTGAAGTGAAAAATGAAAAGATGTACCAGGGGGGAAGAAAAGATGAAAAGTAAGTGCCCTGTCCTTCTTTGCCTCCCTTGCTCTGTCTTCAATAAATATTAAGCGAGTGACTGTCCTACACTTATATCTATATGTATCCTACCCTCTAGAGAGATGGCAGTGAAATGAACAAACAGCATCTCTGGCCTCTGGAGCATCACTCAGTTTAAATCACTATGTGTATTCCATGATTACGTGTCTCCAAGGTTTAGGCTGGCCATCTGAAGATAAGAAGGTGAATGGCACACCCAAACACCTGGGTTGAGCTTCTACAATGCAGCATCATTGAATGGACACCACCAGTGACAACTGTGTGGACAAGAACCTGAGAAATACGTGAGGTTACTCAGCGTTATTCATAAAATATATTTTGTGGCAATCAGTGAACAAAAGAGTGTTTTCATGTTTGCAAAGACATAAAAATGACTTTATTACAGGCACATTTTTAATTTTTCCCAATGGTACCCATTTCCCTAGCTGTGAATTGTTTCCTGTTGTATTCAAGTCAGTTCTTATCTTGATGTAAATTCATCTTCCAAATCTTCTCCCCATTTCCTCAAACTGTAGGCACTGCATTGCCAGGAGGTTCTACCAATTGTTCCCCAAATATATGCCTTGCTAAAATCTTCTCCAGTTTTGTTGTGTGCCTAACATGTATGTTTTGAGGCACAATGATAAATGAGCACTGTGATTCTCTTCCTCTCCCCCAGGACAGTGCCACTGTCTCTACCTGTCTGTTGCTTTTCCATTCCTGCTTCTCAAGTTTTGTGTGTCCTCTTTGTCCCCACCTGGAATGCCTCTTTCTGCTCTTCGGCACTCAAGCCTTCACCACTCAAAGCTGTGGTCAGGCCGAAACCGGTTTGGCTCAGTGGTAGAGCATCGGTCTGCGGACTGAAAGGTCCCGGGTTCGATTCCGGTCAAGGGCATGTACATTGGTTGCGGGCACCCCCCCTGGTAGAGGGTGTGCAAGAGGCACCTGGTCGATGTTTCTCTCTCATCGACGTTTCTAGCTCTTTATCTCTCTCCCTTCCTCTCTATAAAAAATATCAATAAAATATACAGTATTAAAAAAAAAAAAGCTGTGGTCAGGTCCCATCTCCTGCATGAAGCTTTTCCTTATGCAACCCTTCATCTCCCCTTCCCGGAGTCTTTACAGCACCTGTGGGTCTTTCTGCTCATCGGGCATTTCAGTACATGCTGCCTTTGCATGTGGTGCCGCTCCTGTGCTTTGTCCACCAATGAGACAACGAGAGCTCCGTGGGGAAGGACTTTCCTCCTCCCACGGTGGGCTTGCATTGCAATGAACAGTTGCCACTGCCCTAGATGAAAAGATAAACAATGTACTGGACAGAAAAACATTTAATTCTAGCTCCCTGATCCTTACTAGGTCAGTGTAATTAATGTCTCTGCTAATTTCCTGGTTACACACACACACACACACACACACACACACACACACATACACACACACACACACAGAGGGCTCATGGGCTGTTGTGAAAATCAAATGAGAAAATAAGCCTAACAATCTTGCATAAGTGTTATTTATTTATTTACTAGAGGCCCGGTGCACGAAATTTGTGCACAGGGGATGTGGGGGGTGCTTCAACCTGGCCTGCACCTTCTTGAAATCCGGGACCGCTGGCTCCTAACGGCTCACCTGCCTACCTTCTGATCACTCCTCACCACTCACCTGCCTACCTCATTGCTCCTAATTGCTCATCACCTCTGCCTCGGCCCTTGCTGCCATAGCTTTGTCCAGAAGGATGCCCAGAATGACATCTGGAAGGTCCTTTGCCTGTCTGGTCTAATAAGCATATTAGGCTTTTATTGTTATAGATTTATTTATTCCAAGGGGGAATGGAGAGTGAGAGAGAGAAAAACACTGATGTGAGAAACATGGATCAGCTGCCTCCTGCACATACCCTGACCAGGGACTGAATACACAACCTGGGTCTGTGCCCTGACCTGGAAATGAACCAGCAACCTTTTGGTGCACGGGATGATGCTCTAAGTCTAACCAACTGAGCTGCACTAGCCAGGGCGATATATTCATTTTTAATGTTTGCTTATCTGACTCAATGTGCAGTAAGTATAGCCATACTTAGCAGTATATTCAAGATTTTATTGGCGACGGAGGAACACTTGCTGTGACATATGGAACAGCCTTGTGCTCTTGGGCAGACATTTTTCATCTAATCATATCTTTTTAAAAAATATATTTTTATTGATTTCAGAGAGGAAGGGAGAGTGAGAGAGAGAGAAACATCAATGATAAGAGAGAATCATAGATCAGCTGCTTCCTGCACCCCCCCCCCCCCCGCCCAAGTGGGGATCAATGATTTTTGAGTTATAGAGCTCATATTCTCTAATCACCTTGGAGTGCTGGGGATCTACATTTAAGTTTAATTGAACCACACAATTTAAATAAGTAATAAGTTAAGAAAATCGAATAAGAAGTCGGGTTCAGACTTTGGAGTTTCCAGTCAGGCAACCAAAAACAACAGGGACAGAATTTCAAGGAAAGGATTGAGAATAAGTACCCATTATGAGAAATGTGTTCTAAAGATAGATGACTCCCACACATTACATTTATTATATAAAATGTCATCGCATTAAGATGTAAAATTCCTTGTAAAACAGCTGAAGCAGAGATTGTGTTTACATATCCACAAGTGATTATTAATCTCATTCAAAAGATTCATTTGAATTTCAGAATCTTTGAGCTGAAATGGACAACAGATGCTTATCCATTGCGTCAGTTTTCTGAGGAGGACATCGAGGCCCAGGAGGTTTCTGTGGCTTGTCCAGGGTTACAGTCTAAGGCTGAGTCCGAGCTGGATTCCTGTTGTTCTCCATCTGAGCTCTGGGTCCTTTCCATAAGATTCAGATGGCCTGGGATTTCTATTTTTTTTTGAAGTATAGTTATTTTCAAACTTTTTGGGTCACAGAATCACTAATGCAGATGCCAAATGTGTAAAACAGTGAAACCCAGACTTGCTCTATTGGGAGAAGTGTGGGGACTTAGAGCCTTAATCCTCTTTTCTGTCCTAAGTAGTGGAAGCCAAGACAATTCCACACAGAACCGGGTAAAATGTCTGGTTAGGTGTGTGTGGGTTTTTGTGTTTGTGTTGTGTGTGTGTGTGTGTGTGTGTGTGTGTGTGTGTTGAGTATCATTTTGTTTTTGTAGTAGATATTTATGCATATTCTTTTTCTCCACAGTTTTACTGAGAAATATGAGACATATAGCAGTAGTTCCTTGACTAATTTTTGTTCAGCGTTGTTTTGTTAATACGTTAATGAAATGCTGTTGGAATTTAACACCTGTTGATGCTGATTAGCTAATTGGTTTCATTATATGTTGTCTTGCTTAAAGTCACAAAACCTACAGATCATGCTAAGGACTTACTGTACATTACTGTGTACATTTCAGGTGTATAGTATGATGATGGCTTGACTTACATTGGGCTGTGACATGATTTCCACAATTGATTCAGTTAACATCCATCATCTCATGTAGATGCAATGAGAATAAAATACAAATACTTTCCTTGTGATGAGAACTCTTAGGACTCTTAACAAGTGTCCTATATATCACACAGCAGTGTTAGCTATGGTCATCACATTGCACATGAACCCTAGCTCTTATTTATCTTGGAACTGGAAGTTTGAACCTTTTAACCACCTTCCTCCAATTTTCCCTCCTCTCATCCCCACCCTCACCTCTGATAACTAAAAAATCTGATCTTTTTCTATTAGTTTGGTGCGTGTGCATGTGAGTGTGCGTGTGCGTGTGTGTGCGCGTGCGCACACTAGATTACATGTATACATTAGGTCACATACTATTTGTCTTTATCTGTCTGACTTATCTCACTGAACATAATGCCTTCGAGGTCCATCCATGTTGTTGCAAATGCACATTCTTAAAAACACATTTGCAGGTTAGGGTTGATGGGTAAAAACCCTTTTTGTTTGTTATTTTGTTTTTCCATACCTAGGTAAATTTGGTCACTTAGGAAAATAAAACAAGAAAATTCTTGACTGAAAACTAAACACAACGAGTCTAGCATTGCATGTGTTTTCTCCATACATTTACGTCAGTGCATCTCATTTGGTTTTCAAACACTTCTTTTCTAATGCTGGATTCTTGCTAGCTATGGCAAATTGTGTCTACATTAGCGAGATTTGCCGATAGCAATTAACACTCTGAAGGAGTATCTACGGTAACCGGCAGGCGGGAAGGTTTATTTAATCTTCATTATGTGTTGCTACCAGGCCTTCTCCACAAAGCACAGTGTAGCATTTTGATGCAGTTGGAAGTGCGGCGTTCACTTGTGTCTCTCTTTCGGGAGAGACTCTTTGTAGTTGAAGCCATTGGGAGTTGGAAGTCAGCAAAGGAAGTCCCTTTCACACTCTCCAGGTGAGCAGCTGTGCACAAGTCCCGAATCACAGTTCTCTTGAGCTGATGCCTCAAACCTTTTCAAATGACAGGTGCCCGTTCACGTGACAGAAGGAAGCAGACAGCATTCAGAGAGGACAATGTAGCTATGCCAGTCTGCTACTGCTTTCTTTTTACATCCCTTTCAACTCTTTCTTTTGTTAAAAATCTAATCCTTAGTTGAGATTAGTTCTCTTGTTATTTGACAGCTTCATATTGGGATGCAGGGAAAAACAAAACAAAAAACTAAAACTAATACTAGACCACTTTAGAGAACAGAAGATGAAAATTATACAGGATATTATTTTCAAGTTTCAAAAGTAGTGAGAATTTATAGCTCTATTCTTTTAGTCAAAGAATACTTACTGAATGCCACGTATGTACCGTTTACTGGATTTTAAGCCCTGAGGGTTTGAAGATATACTTAGTGGGAGCCTTTGATAGAAAGGAGGAAACACACATAATTAAAATGATTGCAACTGATCAGGGCTGGGGCCACGGCAGTGCACATAGGTTTTGTGAACACCTTGGGGAGAGAGTTTCAGAGAGAAGCTAATATTTGAATGGGGTCTTTAAAAGTGAGAAATACTTTGCCATAACCAACGCTAGGGTCAAAGATCAAAGTTGAGAGGGAACATCACTGAGCTGAGGGCCTTTGAAGCCACTCAGTGACTCAGGGTTGAGGTAGGTGAGCAGAAGCTACGGGTGCTACAGGTTTGGGATGTAGATGCAGGTCTTGGGGGTGGAAGAAATGGCCTGATTTAAGTTGTTGGAAACAATCCACGTGCCCATCCATGGATAAGTAGATAATATTCATCCATATGAATATACACACAATAGACTATTATGCAGTATTAAAAAGAAAAAAATCTTAAGTAAAACGTGTTTTTAAAATTCAATTTCAATGTGGGCTGGGGTATTCCTCACACCACTAATTTTCTTTGACCAGCTGGGTGTCCCACAACTCAACCCCGTTCTGACACTCTCTACCCAGACATAGCCTCGGACCCCACAGGTTAGGGCTCAGTACCGCAGACTGCCCACTTCAGATGCCAATCACCAGCCCAGGTGGCTCCCTGAGCTTCTGACCCACGGGCTGCAGATTATAGGTTCCCACCACACCCTCCTTGGGTTTGATTAATTTGCTCAAAGAACTCAGGGAATCTGTTGACTCATTAGATTTCTGGGTTTTAATAAGGGATATTAAAGCATATAAATCAACAGCCAGGTGAAGAGATACACTGGGAGTGTTTGAACCGTCCATGTTTTCTCAGATCATAGCACTCACCTTGAATCTCCACCAACCTGCAGCTCTCCTAACCCCTCCTTTCAGGGTTTTATGGTGGTTTCCTGATATAAATAAGCACAATTGATCAAATCACTGGCCAGCCTTCTAATCACCGGTTTCCTCGGGTGACCAGCTCCACATGTAGGTGACCCAGGGCCAGTCCAAAAGTCACCTTGTCAACACATCAAAAGAGACCTTTATCCCTTTCAACGTTTAGGAAATGCTAAACAATTTCAGGAGCCCTGTTCCAGGAACCCTGAGTTCTGTACTGTGATCTCACTGTGTGTCCTCCACTTGTCTTTCCAGCACTCCCCCTTCTGCTCTAGAGAACCGGGGCAGGTTTGGAGACAGGCTGGTAAGCCGGGACAGGGAAACTGAGACAGTTGAACAGCAGTTTGCAGCCACCAAGTAAATCCCATGTTCCCTATACCAAGGGCACTTAAGAGTCAATGGTTTGTACTCCTCCTCCTCCACCACCATAGGGCAAAATGCCTAAATCACTCTAACTCAAGGAGCTAGTTGGCAGAAATCCATTTAGTGCCAGTTGCCAAGCATACCCAAGAACAGATGAAGTTAAGAGAATAAATTTCATTTTGGTACATCAGCATAAAGCTGATGAATATTCTATGGATCCTCTCCTAAGGCCTCTTCGAAATGCCCCACCTTTAAAACCCCTCAAAAAGAAGGTACCAGGGAGCCTTTCCCTGCCCCTTCCTTCCCCGCAGGCATGCACCTCCGAAGCTCTAAGGGCCCCCACTAGGCTTGCAACCAAGGAAGCAACGGGTCGTGGTGATTCGTCCTAGGCAACCCCACCCCCCAGCCTGTCCCCAAAGCCTGTCCCCTTTTCTCTGACTTCTCAGTTAATGAAATCAGCCTGGCTTAGGCTCATTTCTCCACCTAGTCCCTCTCCTGGTACCCCATGCCCGTGGTCGGCAAACTGCGGCTCACGAGCTACATGCAGCTCTTTGGTCCATTGAGTGTGGCTCTTCCACAAAATACCACGGCCTGGGCGAGTCTATTTTGAAGAAGTGGCGTTAGAAGAAGCTTAAGTTTTAAAAAAAATTGGGCTTTTAAAAGAAATTTCAATCGTTGTGCTGTTGATAGTTGGCTCTGTTGACTGAGGAGTTTGCCGACCACTGTCCTCGGCCCTTTCTTGTTTCACTGGCCCCAGCTTTAATGAACGTCCTCTAAAACTCACCTGGACTCGTGTTGTGACTTTTTTTTCCTGCACAAAAGTCAAGAACCCACACACTACCAGCCGGCCCCAGGCAGACCTGCCTTGCCGGTAACAGTTAAAGGCTATTTTCCTTGTGGTATAAAATTCCAACATGCACCCCATTTCCTATCAAGATTCAAGAAAACCTTTTGTTCTCTCGTATCACTTTAAACATCCCCTCCAGCCCTGGGCTAGCCTGTCCACTTCCAGGTCCTTTGTTTCAACCCAAAGTCAACAGTGTAACATGTCCTATTAAAATAAATGACTACTGGTCATTTCCTGTTATGTCATTCACTCCCTGCTAGAATAGAGTGCTCTATTCTTGTTCTACTTGGTCTTTTTCTCTTATTTGGAGAAAAAATAAGTCACAGAACAAACAAAACTGTCTTTTGAACTTTTGAAAGGAGGCACAGAACACAGAGCCCATTGTGAGAAACCCACCCAATCGTTGCTAGAATTTGTTCATCTGTCAGACATTTGCTGAGCACCAAGTAAACGCTGGGATGGGGGTCCCAGTGGTGACCAAGTCCTGGGTCTCTACCCTCACAGGGCTTCCCATGTGGGGGGGGGGGCTCCCCAGAAACAGAGTCCACAGTGAGGACCACATGAAAGTGATGAACGTGGAGCTAGCCAAGACGTAGCAACCAAATAAATATCACCTCAGACACATAAGTAAGAAACCTGCCAAACAAATCCGTATTTTTCAGATTGTAATACAGGCTCTAAAGAGAATCAGGAGGAACAGACAGTGAGCGGAGTGGGGACAACTTGAGCATGGTTGGTCAGGACAGACCTCGAAATCCAAATATATTTGTCATGACTTTTCCTTAAATGGGAAGAGGCTATTGTCCTTTGCTCTGATGGGGGGACACGTAAGCCCAGCACAGCACCAGCCTTTCTGGGAGAGGAGGGGACTGTTTCAGGACCCTCCTGGCCTCGGGAGGAGCTCGGTAGCAGCCTCCAGGCCAGGCCTCCACACTCTTCCTCAACATTTAGGACCCCAGTGCCTGCATCCCACGGCTTGTTTCTTGCTTAGACCCCTGTCTGGCGGTTGCTCGGGGATGCCTTATAATTTCTCAGCCCATGTCTTCATTTTGAACACGTCCTCTCCAGCAATAAAGTTTGCTGTTATTTCCCTTGTGCTCCAAAAATTTGATATGGCCACAATTTTTATGGATGATAAAGTCAAACGGATGAGAGTCTGGATGCAATCACAGTGCTTTATCAAACACCGTAGGGCTGTGCTAACCTCTGGCTGGCGCGTGTTAGCACGCCAGGTTCTGATGGCGCTCGATATGAGACACATGCCAACCCTGTCTGTAACAAGTCTTCTCGGCCCCCCAGGGAAATGTCCAAATGTTCAACCTCTGTTCCACCCCGCAGCTTTATATGCCACTCAGCTCCTGAGATCTAGAGTCAGTACATGAATAGATACTATCTTCATAAAGGAAGTGTACACACACACACACACACACACACACACACACACACCTCTTCATGTGAGTTACACTCCACATGTGGAATTGTTTGCTTACCCTGCCTGTGTGTCTGTTCCCAAATGCCTCAGAGCTCTTTCCATCCTAATCTTTTGCCTTTTCTCACTGTTGTAGCCTGTGCTTGTTCCTTAGACATGATGCTTGGGGTCCCTCCCTCCCGTCTAACTGTGTCTCACACCTACCCTCACATTTCAGTGCTTTCTGGTTGCCAAGGGAAACCAGCCTCCCCTGGCAGTGCCCCTTCTGGATGAGGCCCCGGTGAATAACATTGGGTGACACAAGTAAAAATGTATGTCTCCCTGCTTTACATACACTATCTACTCGACTTCTATATTTATCAATGACAGATTGGGGAGCAGTTACTCTTATCCAAAAGTATTTTTTCACCTACAAAAATTTGTCATAGAATTTTTCTCTTAATTTTACGTCTAATTTGAATAACAAGAATTTAACGTATTTAAAGGTTTTCAGAAATACACCATGTGAAATTGCATTTCTATTATTATGCCCTTCAAAAATTATTATTATTATTTAGGTTGAGTGATGAATGATATCTGCTTTATCATATATAGCATGATTACATCTATAATATACTAATAAACCTTTGCTTTTTTTTAAATGGTAGAATAAGTGAATTTTCTCCTCTCTCATCTAAAATGGAAAATTCTGTGATGAATTGGAGGATTATAGCTAGTGGTTTAGTGTGTTTGGGGATACATTGTCTTTCTGGGTAAAAGGATGATTTGAAATCAAAATGGCATATTCTTTGAGATTTAAAGAGTGATAGTGGGAAATTTTGTATTGATCTACGCACTTTCCTACATTATACTCTTTAACATGCCTACATTATACTCTTTAAAATTTTTTAAAAATTAAAGTGTAGTTGCCTACATTATACTCTTTAAAATTTTTTAAAAATTAAAGTGTAGTTGGCATACAATGCTATTAGCTACAGGTGTACAACATAGTGATTCGACATTTATATGCTTACAGTGTTATCGCGGTAACTATAGTAACATCTGTCACCCCACCAAGTTATTTCAGGTTCACTGATATATTCCCTGTGTTGGACATCACACTCTTGGGAGATGGGTGACAATTGTTCAGAGGCGTCTACTCCACCATAATAACCGAATTGCCATGCCAGTGAAATGTAATGCTTTCTGACATTATCTGAGAGGGCTCAGGGATGACACCTGTAGAGGATGCCTTCCTGGCTTTCTTCTGAGTTCGGTTTTCAGGAATCCCTGCATGTGGTCCTTGTCTCCTCAGAGGATGAATCAATGGTGACTTGCTTACCCTTGCAGGATTGGGATTGTGGTGGGATCAAAAGTAGAGACAACGATCTCATGGGAACACATCATCATATAAGTGAACATAAAATGCCTCACCTATTGGTAACCCGCGTGAACTGGTAAGGAACGTGCATCCCAGGTGCAGAGAGCACCGCCTCCGGTTGCAGCCTGTCTCCCCGAGGCCCGGTTTCTGATGCGCTTCCCAATGGTTGTGATTTCCCGTCTGTCTTCTCCCAGGTCAGACCCCCCTTGTGATGTGTCCCGGCTGAGGTGGGGCTCTAGGGTCTGAGCCGCTGGCTGCTGCGGGTGCGCATGAGGAACCACAGCTGCCACGGCTACATCCGCGCTCCGACAGGAGGTATCCGCCAGCTGTTTTCACTCAGCATCTGGAGGCCCGAGCTGCGCAGCAAGACTGTCCTGAGCTCGCTGGATCCCTCGCGGGATGCTGCAATGCTCCAGTCTGCTCCCTGTGGGCATCACGTGGTGAATGAGGTGCCAGCTGCAGCCAACCACTAGGTAGCAGCCTTGTCGGTATTGCAGTCTGTTCCTCCTACAACCTGCCAAGACCCAGGAGGACTTCCCGGAGATGTTCTTTTCCATCAGAGAAAGGAAGAGTGGAGAACCTGATCCAACCCCACAGTATTTTCCTCTGAATCACTGCCAGGATTTAGGGTTCCCATAGGACTCAGCTGATGCTTGCTTTCAGCCAAGGGGCTGTTGCTCCTTCCCTCTCTCAAGGGAAGTCGTGACTTAGAATGTCTCAATCTTTGATTTGTGACTTTGAAATCCTTTCCTGATTGGACGACATTTTTGTTTGCAAAAGAGTTATGCTCAGGCCATTTAAAAAGATAAACAGTGCATGAGAGAGCGAGAGCAGCCACACTGAAATGGAATACAAGTGTATATAGTTCTGTATGGTTGTCTCATCTATCATGTTTTCCCTCCATATCTCTCTCAATGCCTGACCTTCCTTTTTAGTTAACTGAAAAAAAAATATAGTTTCATTAAACATCAGCTTTGTTTTGTTCTGGTCCCTTAAACTGTGTATACGCACCCTTTCACCCCTTCCTTAGCAAGAGAGTAAGAAATCGCCATCTTCTTTTCTAAAGTTAACCCTTTCCTGGGTCCCATGCCTGAATAATTTATTTATTAATTATTTATAAAGAGCCTTGGACACATAAGATAGGAAGCAGAGGACCAATGTGCACAGGCGGGGGAGCACCTGGCCTAGCCTGGCAGATTATTCCTCCTCCCAGTTGTCACCCTCCCATTGTTTCCATTTCCATTTCCTTTTTAACTCCTTCTGCCCTCTCTGCCTTAAAATTGTTCCTATTTAAAAAATATATATGTTTTGCTTATTCCTGACGCTCCATTTAGCTATTTCTCTGTTTCTCTTTCCCCCCTTCTCTCACTCATCTGCTCACTCATTTCTCCTTCAGAAATTTGCCTAATCCAGGGTTAGATTTTTTTTTTTGATGATGCTTGCCTGTTCCCCAGAATAAAAGGAACCTGTTACAATGTCAATTCCTGAGTCCATCTTTGGAAGTTTCTGGTACAAAATGTCTGGCCTGGAACCAGGGAATCATTTTAATGAGCCACATAATGTCCGGTAAGTTGGTTCACACGGGGCTACATGACTTACAACTCTGTTTCCCCCATCTGTCTCTTTGACATGAAGTGGACACTCCCTGTGCTACACTCTCCAGCCCTTGCTCTTCTCTCTCCTCCCCTGCTCTCCTCCAGGGAGCCCGCCCAGAGACCACCCAGATATTAAGGCCCCTGCTTGATGGTCCAATCACTGCTCCTTATCCAGAACCTGAGTCTTTGTTATCATCTCATTTCCCAGACTTCACTTCCCCTTTCTCGCCTGCTTAGTAGGTATTTCCCTGCGTGTTTGTATGCTCCGCCGTCACTCACATTTAGCCTGTTGAAATACATTCATCAATGACTGCATCCCCAGACTGGGTCTCTTGGCTCTCTGATTTCTATTTAAAAATATATATATATTTTATTGACATTTTTACAGAGAGGAAGGGAGAAAGATAGATTGCCAGAAACGTCAATGAGAAACACCGACCAGCTGCCTCCTGCACACCCCACATAGGGGATGCGCCCGTAACCAATGTACATGCCCTTGACCGGAATCGAACCCCGGACCTTTCAGTCCGCAGACTGATGCGCTACCACTGAGCCAAACCGGTTTTGGCTCTCTGATTTCTATTAATGAGGATTCATCTGGGCTTACAAGCTCAGTTATCACCTTTGATTCCTACCTCTTTCCATCTTACGTCCAACCAGACACTGTCCTTCAAACTCTCTCTGCATAGTATCTCTCAGATCTCTTTCTATTTTACTGCCCTTGCCACTATTAAGGTCTTTTTTACTTTTATCACAACTGTGCCATAACTGTGTGCCTTATTCCCCTGATTTCGGACTCTTCAGAGACTCAGATTTATCCCACACTATCCTACTGCTCCATTTTCACCAGGATGCCTGTGTTCTAATTTAAAAGGAGAAAGCAATCTATCAAGGGGACGCGTGCATGCTGTAGTCAGCTAATATGCTTCTCAAAGGCAAGCTACATAGCAGGCTGTTGAGCAAAATAGTTTCTAGTGCTTAATGTGACAACATCATCTTAAGAAGCAAGTTGTTCTCATTGACCTCCCATTCACCCCGGGAGGGGGAGGCCCGTCACCTGAAAGGAATATTCTTACCTAGATGAATAGGCCCATTAAGTTTATTACTTCTTGGAGTATGCAGCTCTTATCAAGTGTGT
The DNA here is from genome assembly GCA_963924515.1 of Vespertilio murinus. NCBI lineage: Eukaryota > Metazoa > Chordata > Mammalia > Chiroptera > Vespertilionidae > Vespertilio > Vespertilio murinus. The sequence continues at coordinate 27,335,745 of OZ004717.1, read as the reverse complement.
GCCACATGGCTATAAGCCAGCTGTGTCCCTAGAGGCTGTATACAGGGGTTAGCAAAAGTAGGCTTACAGTTGTGAGGACGTTGAGTTTATTGTATGATTATTTATTAATGACTGTATTATGTATTTATATTACACAGGTAAAGCTACTTTCGCCCGCCCCTGTGTAAAAAGGCCCCGGCCCCTTTCAGGTGAGTGATCCAGGAGGGCCATTGGCTAGCTGCTGCCCAAGATGCGCTTCTGTTCGTAAGTTTCCTTAATAAACTCTTTGTTTACTTCCGGGGTTGTCAGCCTCTTTCTTCGGTATCTCCTTTGGAGGTCAGTTTCAGTTCAACTTGGGAAAGTTCCCGACAGAAATCTAATTATAATCAGAAGGATGACTGACGTGTGTGGCATCAGAGCAGGGGAGTTAATTACAGAATTGGGCTGTATAATGGCATGAAGGGAAGTTAGCTGGATACAGAATTGGGCTCCACAAGGAAGAGAACTGTACTTACTGCTCAGACTAGACATATGTCCTTGCCCCAGGACACCTTCTCTCTGGACTGTGCTTGGATGGACAAGGCTGGCATGACCTCGGTGAGAGTAATTTTTCAGTGCCTCCATGGTGCCAACCTCTCGTGAGCTGCCCCTTGGAAATGTTAACACATTCATTGTTACCATTAAATCAGGTGGCCTGGGAGCTGACCTCTCATTTATGCTAACTTTACATATCTTTGCTTTGACCCACTACAAATTGGTCGTAATGTTAATTCTTGAGTGGTGGCCTGATTCTCCTCATTTTCAATTCCTTAGTAAAATACAGTATCCCAATAGCCACCATCTATCAATAATAGCAACATAATAATGAAAATAAAATTAGGAGAAAAATTGCCTATACTCTCATGCCCTAGCATGATTATTACTAACGTTTTGTGCATTCTCTAACTTACTGTGCATTTTATCTCATTATAATTATAGTATAACATCCATGGATGATGATTTTACCTTCATTTCACCTTTTCCAAAGAAACACAGTAAAAAGCTGAAAATAGAAACTAAGAGGCTAGAAAACATGAAAGAAAACAAGCTGAGAAACAGGTATCAGGAGGGCTGAACAGGTATCAGAAACAGGAGGGCTGACGAAGGCAGGTATAATGAGGAGATAATAGTGAATTGAAATAAATTGTGCATGAGAGGTGAAACTAAAGTGGTTGGCAAATCCTTCCCACAAAATCAATAACACAACTGGACTAAATTGTCAAAACCATTTCTGGTCATAAAATAAACCAGAAGCAAACAAAACATTGAGGTGCACTTATTGATTTAAAAATCACACACACAAGACCCTCTGAAATTCATGTATGAACAGTAAAAGTCTACAGCATTCTTGTACAACAAGGCTGCCTTCTCCACCCTCCTCCAGCTCGGTAGGTGTGGCAGTTCTCCTGGGATGGGGCCGACCACAAACACCACCAGCTCCACTGGCAGGGGCAGGTTTGACTTTGAGCGGAGGGAGAAAAAGCCACACTCAGTTGCATTTCCAGTAATAGTAGCAAATTTGGTAAGAAATGAGCAGGGCAGACTTGAGGTTGCAGTCCTGGTTAGGGGAACTGCAGACTGGGATTCTACAAATATTTAACAGCGAGATACTCAAACTCAAAGAGCCATAAAGGTGGCAGATAAACTCTCTTTATCAACTGGCTGACTATAACCTCCTCATGATACCTGACCTTATGAACCTTCCCATGCAGGCAGCTCATTGGAAGGTTGCATGCCTGCTCCGGGGAGATATGTGAGAGCCAGTGGATAGTGAAAGCCAGCAGGCAGGAAAATGCCTGAACTTTGAATGTGTTTCCAAACCAAACTTGGAGGTATTGGCATAACTTGGAAATACAATGGGCATAAGATGTTTGAGCTCAGCCTTTAACCAACTATTGGCTAAGAAGTCACGCCATCACTGGAAAGTCAGGCTCGAAAGTAAAAATAAGAATATAAACAATAATCAGAGACATCAACAGCTCCACATCATGGGCCTTATAGATCTGGCAGATTTAATCCCGGGAAAATTAGTAAAAACCAACCAAACCAACCAAACCAGAAAAAATAAATCAGCAGTGACTCCCACAAACCAAAATCAGAATCCAGACCTACTACAATATATTATCTAAAATGCTCAGTATTCAAGAAAATATTATGCGGAGTCACACAGAGAAACAGGAAAGTGTAACCCACACTCGGGGAAGAAAACCGCATAAATTATCTTTGAGTAGACTCAGATGTTGTGTTTAGCAGACCAAGATGTCAAGATGTAAGCTGTTATATAGATGTTAAAGAACTAAAAGAAACTATGCTTAAGGAATTTAAAAAGTTAGCCAGTGTCTCAAATAGTAAATACCAATAAAAACAGAAACTTGAAAAAAGAATCAAGTGGAAGTTCTAGCACTAAAAGGTATTAATTGAAACAAAAAATACACTAAATAGATTCAACAGCAAAATTAAGATGACAAAGTGAAAAATCACTGATCTTATAGATACATCAATAAAATTTATTCAATTTAAAGAACACAGAGAGAAAAGACAAGAAAAATGAACAGACACCCAGAGATCTGTAGGAGAACATCAAGTTTATTAATACATGAGTTATAGGAGTCCCAAAAGAAGAGAAAGAGGCAGAAAAATATTAGAAGAAATAATGACCAAAACATTCCAGATTTGATTTTATATATCTAAGAGTTCAAAAACAGTAAGAATAGAAGTAAACACCCTTCATCCAATAAATAGTACCTATTAAAAACCTTTAGTTAATATTATATTTCATCATGAAAGACAGAATGCTTTTCTCTAAAGATCGTCACAAGATGTGGATGTTTACTATCACCTTATTATTCAGCATGGTATTGGGAGTCCCGGGACATGTAATAATAAAAAAGAATGAAGGAAAGAGAGAAGAAAGGAAAAAGGAGAGAAAAAAAGAGGGGGAGAAAAAAAGGGAGGAGAAGGGAAGGAAGGAAAGGAGGTTGGAAGGAAGGGCATATAGATTTGAAAGGAAGAAATAAAACTTTTTTTTTTTTTTTTACTTTCAGACAACATTATATTGTATGTAGAGAATTCTAATGTCTATGAACTGGTGTCTAGGAGAACAGTGTGGTGTATTACAACAGTGATGGACCTAAAAAACATTTAACCGAGTGAAAGAATCTAGACCTAAATGATTACATACTGCGGATTCAATTTTTATAAAATTTCCAGAGAAGACAATTCTGCTTCTCGAGAAAGTAGATCACCTGCTTTTCAGAAAAGTTCACCCTTTTAGGAAAGCCATACTTGTAAAATAATAAGGAGGGGGAAAAACCCAAAGTCATTTAAACTCTTCTTACATCTCTTCAAGAATAAGTAGATAATGAATTATCTTGAGTAACTGTGTTTATTGAGTTGGAAGAATGGAGCCAGATAGATAGCAAAATGGCATTTTTCTTCCCTAAAGTGAAGTTTCAAAGCTGGCATTTTTTATACAGCCAAACATTTCCTAAAAGTAGTACATAGTCAACTCTGCTGAAATACTGAGGAATCTCCATGTTGTCCTTTCTCTCTGACTCGTGATATGTGCAATGATGTAATGCAAGTGATTATTTCTGCAAATAATATTTCTAGACCTGAATCCCAATTGTTTACAAATTAATTACATCACATATCTATGTTTCACTTACCTGCACAGAGATCATGTAACACTGAAGGAAGTGTGATCATATTCTACCTGTATTAATTCAGAGCACAGTTGTCTGGTCATTAGTTTGAGTTCCTAAGATGGAATCACCAAGAAATGATAATGCACTTCCTATCTTCTCCTAACATATTCTGTATTCTGCTGATGATAAACTGTATTCTGTTGGCAACAAAACGATTGCTCAACCGGACAAATGTGGTATTATTTTCTATTTATAAACTCGAGACCATTCTCTAAGGTTATTTAGTGTACACCAGTACACCAGCCTTCAATATTCCCACCGCCAGCCCTGAGTACTTATGTAACAGTCATCTGTGCCCAATCATTAAGGGAGACTTTGTTCATGACCTTCTGAGACGCATTCTGTTTGATAAGCAGGGTTGGTGGACTCTTGGCCAGAACACAACCGACAGAAAACGCTTCTGTTACCATGAATGCCCTTCTTTGATGCGCAGAGCTCATTTAGGGGTTGAGCTGTCAAAACGGACATTCTGTGGAAGAGTATATTATATTCTGCAGCCCTGATTAATTTATTCCCGAAGGTGCTTTGGGTGGTCAGGTGTGGCTAAGTTGGGTAGAAGAGGCATCGTTGGAATAGCTCATGGTGCTTCCATTGTCAGATGGCCAGCCTGCTTTCCATCTTCAAGTGACAGACTTCTTTCCTGCTGAAACCTAACTGATTAGTTTCACAAGCTATATATCAGGCCATAGTCATAGATATCCTTCCCAAAGAGGGAAGTGGCATGGGAGGGAAAATAAGGGTGGAGTAAAAGCTATAGGTGGCACCTGCTCTGATGGTGGATACTCTGCATTCTGTGCTACTTGGGCTCCACTTCAGCGATCTGCTCAAATGATCTTGGGCAAGTCAACAAACTCTCCACGGCTCAGCTTTCATAATTTCTCATGACAAGTCTGTGTACCTTCTTATTTTTATTTTTCCTAAGAAAACTGTCTCTTTTCCTCTGAATACTTTTTAGATTTTTTAAAAATATATTTTATTGATATTTTACAGAGAGGAAGGGAGAGAGATAGAGAGCTAGAAACGTCGACGAGAGAGAAACATCAACCAGCTGCCTCCTGCACACCCCCTACCGGGGATGTGCCCGCAACCACGGTACATGTCCTTGACCGGAATCGAACCCGGGACCCTTCAGTCCGCAGACCGATGCTCTACCACTGAGCCAAACCAGTTTCGGCTACTTTTTAGATTTTTTTCTGTGTCATTTTGTTCAGTACTTTGACTACAAAGGAGCCTAGATGTGTTGTTCTTTATCTTTATTCTAAGCTTAGGGTTCCTTAGCTTCTTAAATCTATAACTCTTCGTTTTTCACCAAATATATGTGACTCTCATTTCTTCACGTGTATTTCTGCCCCATTTTCCCTCTCTCTCTCTCTCTTTCTGAAACTCCCATTACATTTAGAATGTTTGATGTTGCCCCACAGGTCATTGGCTCTAGATTTACTTTTTCCAATCGTCTTTCTCTCTGATCTTCATATGGTAAAAGTTCTATTGATCTATCGTTAACTTTAAGCATTTGTTTTTGCTGCTTACCGTCTTCTGTTAAACCCATACAGTGAGTTTAAGGGGCATTGAGTTTTGTTTTGTTAGCCAGTTAAATTAAAGGTGAGTCCTTTTGTCCTGTTAGTCTTCTTTAATTTCTTCATTAGGAGAATCTATTTTATTTTAGTCTTGGGGCATGCCTCTTACTCAAGGGTGTGGCCGCTTAGTGAGCAAACTCTACTCTGTCTGAACTGGAGCTCCAATGTCTCTCAGCTCTCCGTAACCTCTGCTCTCACCATCCAGCCCTAAGGCTGGGACCTTCTCTAGGCTTCCTAGAGTCTTGCCTTGTAGATGTGTCCTACAGATGTTGGCCTGGTACAACTCTTGACCAAGGACTCAAGCCTTTGCTGATTTATGGGGTGACCCTCTATGTTTCTGTAAGCACACTATTGGGGAATAGCCTACTGTGCAAATTCCTGCTCCCTCAGCTCTCTAGAAATCTGTTCTGTTCTTTTCGGTTCATTGAAACTGCTCTTTCCTTGGACTCCACTTCCTGGCTTCTGAAGAAATATGCTGCTAGGCAGAAAACTGGGGTTATTGCTGGACTTATTTTGTGAATTTGATCCACTCAAGGATCATAGTTCTGTGCTGCCTATTTTTCATCGCCTGAAAGCAAATTGCTTTCTATATTCTGTTTAGTTTTATAGCTGTTTTTGGTGGGAGGGCAAGACCTCTGGGTACCCTATCAAGGATGGTAGTGGAGGTTCTATATTTAACTTTCATGTCCTGATTCTAGATTATTAAGGATGAGGTTTAAATCTCAGTAATTTATCCTGTCACCTTCTCTGGGCCAATCCCATTCATTGTAAATGTGCTATTAAAAAAAGTGAAAAATATCTTAAAGGTAGTTTTTCAAGAGAAAACAGTTGACAAGATGAATCTATGACCTATTATGAATATCAAAGTCCAGTATTAACTATCTTGCTCTGTTTTATTTCTTGACTCTTAGAGATAATTAAGAATTGACTGTTTGAATACTAAATATAATTTTCTGTATCAGGCCTTTGATCAAATGGAAGTCTCTCTCTTCTTATGTTTGATGATAGAGTTTTGGTCAGAACGCAGTTTTAAATGTCTGTGCACATGAGAAGCATCAAATGAATGCTCTAACATTAACTGTATGCTCCTTTAAGAAGACCAAACTTGGCTTTCTCCAGAATTAATAAGAATCTTAGATTACAAGCTCAATATTTATAGTAGATTTCAGCTTCCAGGCTTAGTAGTGGCATGTACTGGTTTCCTAGAGGTTTCAATAAAGCTTTGTAACCAGCTGTTGTGGTTAATTGTGTCCTTTTGTGTGTCTAAGAGAGGCAGGATGTTAAAGTTTTCATCCCAAGTTTATTTTTCTGCGTTGCCAAACATACTAGGATGAAAGGTTGAATTTCATACACGTTCAGTGCATCAGTTTATTGAATCGAACATGTTTTCTGTCGCTGGAATTGCAGATCTGCTTGGCTTTTACCTTACTGCACTCTTTTTCTTACGAGGCTTTTAAGTGGCTGCCCCCCTCCCTTGGTTCATGTCTTATATGAGCTTTTGGGTCAAGTACAGCTGTGTCTCACTGACTGCCTTGTTCTCTGCCAGCAAGATAAACACTGAACAGAGCCTTTTATCTTAGCAGGGCCTCTCCAGATACCGCTTTAGAACAACTTTTCTCTCTTCAATGTATTATTCATGGGATTTTAAGTTATTCTTTCACTTCGGGTGTGAAACCAAAGCATTCTTATGCAATGTAACAAGGTGTGGCGATAAGTTCGATTACCTGTCTTCCTGTGATTTCATCGGTGGCACTTCCTCCAGTTAATCACTTTCTGGCACTAACATTATGAACTTGGCTTTACAGTCCTTTGTGGCTGAGAAAGAACGTAAACGTGGGTATGTGGAAGGGTGACATACAACTCTATTGGGCAGAGGCTGTTTATGGTGATGGACAACCACCGATTCATTCACAATTGCGCATCATTGTCCATAACCAGTTGACCATACGTGAGTGAAGATTGCCTTTTGCTTTTGGTAGATGCTTCCTTAGATGGCCCCATACCCTTTCAGAAAGATTGTTTATCAACCACCTCCAGCAGAATTATCCTGGGTGCTTGAGCCACCCCCTGCCAGACCTGTATCGAGTCTTTGGGGTTGGAACCTGAATTCTAAACAAGCATTCAAGGTAATTCACATGCACAGAAAAGTTTCAGAACCACTTTCTCAAGAGGAAATATTTTAAGACTCAAACTGGCAGATGTACCAGTTAAATCTATGAGCCGATAAGTTCATATGCCAGATGATTTAGAAAGGCCTTTCTGATGACCCTTCAGAAGTGTGTGTGCCCCCTCCTTACCCCCATCAACTTCTACCCCCATACTAGGCTTTATTTCATAGCACTTCTCAAGCCAACATTTTATTACATACTAGAGGCCTGGTGCATGGATTTGTGCACCAGTGGAGTCCCTTGGCCTGGCCTATAGGATCAGGCTGAAACCGGTTCTCTGACATTCCCCAAGGGGTCCTGGATTGTGAGAGCGTGCAGACCAGGCCAAGGGGCCCTGCTGGTGCACGATCAGGGCCAGGGAGGGACCATGGGAGGGCTCCAGGGCATGTCTTCCCGTCTCATCTCGTCCCCATTGGCCAGGCCCCAACAGCAAACTAACATACCAGTCTCAGCATGTGCTCCCTGGTAGTCAGTGCACATCATGGCGACTGGTCAAACAGTTGGAGGGACAATTAGCATCTAAGGCTTTTATATATGTATATTTACTTGTGTTTTATATTTCTCTCACTTAAATAGGAGGCTTATGGGTTCGGTCTTGTTTACTTCTCAAGAGCAGTGCCTGCCATGAAGCAAAAACTCAAAAAAATATTTTTGAATGGATGGATGGATGAATTATTAAATAAATGCGTAAATGACTCTCAATGGAACCAACCCACTCATACAAAATAATAGGGATAAGAATGTATATTTATTTTTTAAATATATCAATATGGAAAGGGAGAGAGAGAGAGCTAGAAATATCAATGATGAGAGAGAATCATTGATCAGCCATCTCCTGCACATCCCCTGCTGGTGATTGAGCCCACAACTTAATGCCCTGACTGGGAATCAAACCATGACCTTATGGTTCATAGATACTCAACCACTGAGACACACCAGCTAGGTATTGCTTTCTTCTTTTTAATCTTCATATCTAATATATATATATATATATATATTTACATATCATCATATGTGCATTTCTTAGCTCTGCCATTTATTGTGTGACCTCTTTGTCTAAGTTTTCTTAGCCATAAAATGCAGATAACGGGGTTCTTGTGAATATTAAAGTGGTTAGAACAATGCCTGGAAAATAGCAATGAGTTTACAAGTGTTAATTAACTGCTTGTAAAATTATTATCCTATCTTTTTACTTAAAATTAAAATGTATTTTTAAAACTTTAAAAAATATTCTATCATAAATATAGTTTCTTACATAACTACCTTTTGTTTGACCTTTAGATTGTTTCTAGGTTGCTTCACTATCACAAGTAATGCTGTAGTAACATCCTTGGACATAATCTTTTTTGCATATCTGTAATTATTTCCTTGGACCAAAGCCTAGAAATGGAATTATGGTTGCAATTATACATATTTCTATTACTAGGGTGGGCTAACTGCTGTACTAAGTAGACTATAAAAGTATAATGGCTCAAATACAGTGAAAGTTTATTTCTTAGATTTCAAAGTGGGTGTTGCTAATTCCCTCTGTTACAGGCACCCCACAGACACCAGAGAGGGTTACTGGACAGCTGCCTGACTCAGAGAGAGAAGACTGTCTCCAACCTTTGTTCTGTTTTTTTTGCAAGTCATATTTGAAAATATATTCAGACAATATAAAGAATTCTTACAACTCTATAATAAAATGATTACCTAATTTAAAAATGGACAAAGGACTAAGAACAGAGATTTCACCAAAAAAAGATATACAAATAACCAACAAGCACATGAAAAGATGTTTAACATCATTAACCATTAGGGAAATGTGAATCAAAACCTCAATGAGATGCTGCTCACATTTGCTAGAATAGCTGTAATAAAAAAAGACAGACAATAACAAGTGCTGTCGAGGATGTACAGAGATCAACCTGGATTCTTGTTTTCTTATATGAAGGAATTTAAATGAGAAAACTCCAGGTGATTGTGCTGTGATAAAGCCAATTGATTATGAAATTTATTTATTAAAAAGTAAAACATGCACATGTACTAAAGAAGCAAGGCAAGCAAATATATACATCTGGCTCATGATGCACAGATGGGCTCTCAGCTAATCTGAAGAGTGAGTTCGGTGGGAGGTTGAGGTGTTATATACCCTCCTGCCTATAGGTTTCAGAATTCCTTTGCTGAATATTTTGGTACAAATTAATAAATCAATTCTCAAGGTCCCTTTTTACTTTGCTGTGGGCCCTCCCAGAATTCATGAGAAGCACCTGGCAGCTTTCTCTTGCCAAGCCCTGGGACTGCTGGCTTCTTTGCTCAGGAAGTAAAACTGCCCTTTCCCTTTCCCCTCCCCACTCCTCTCCTGCATCCTCTTGTCAGGGAGGCCTTTTCCTACTTGCTCTCAAGTGTCCTTGGCTTGAGGAAGATAATGGCTTGTTATTTACAAGCCAGCTGCAAATTGCCCACTCTGCTTGGTCTTGTTTTAACTTCCCTGTCTCAGTTTTCCTATTCCTCTTGCCCTGGAATTTTGCAAGTTTTTCACTGCCCTGTAACACTGCTTCTGTAGCAACACTGAGCTCCACCATCATCAGTAATCAAGATCCGGTCTCTAGTGTTATCATTCCAGTTCGTTTCAGGCCAGGGGAAGGGGAAACAAAGGGTGAGGAAAGCACACCCCTTAAACTCCATAGGATAGAAATTATGCTCCTCCAGTGGCTCACCTCCCAAAGGTGATAGTGAGTCACATGGCCTCACTTCAATGTTAGGAGATCAGAGAAATGACCTTAGCTAGCTTAGTCACTACCCTGCTTGAGCGGAAGCACGAACTGGTGCAGGACCTGTAACGGTCTCAGCTACGTGGATATTGTTGATAGACCACGTCAAAGAATCCTCCAGAATAACTATACCTAAAGAGAGCAAATCCGTATTTCTCAAAGCAGGGGTGATGTAATTAAATATACATTTATTGGGTCTTGTGATATTTCCTTAGGTTGTTACCCTCCCATTTAGCCATTAAGGCGCTAAACAACTACCTCCTTCTTTCTCTAAATTTCACACCAAATTGAGAGATCCACCCAGAAGACAGGTGAAGCTCATAAGGCAGTAAATCCAGTGAGTTGCATAGAGACTATGTTGGGCCTGATGTGGTAAAAGTGCTTCAACTATCTCCCCACTCCCACTCCTGCTGCTATAAAAGGTTGTGTCTAAAGAGAGGATTTGGTAAGGGCACTTACAGAATCCAGATCTGCCCAAGGAAGGCCAGCCCTGACCTATTTTATTAGCTAGATGCAGGAGTGACTAAAAAGAAGATGTACACCTTAAAACAGAATGGTACCCAGAATGAGAGCCGCCAGACCAGGCCAGGTGTGAGAGTGAATCTTGTGCCTAACTTCCCTGATCAGATAAATCAACTCCCTTCCATTCCAAGAACTTCTGAGCACTAGACACAGAGTGAATGCTTTCTCAGGTTGAATTGTTGAGAACTTAGTCATATGGTCACGCATGATCATCAATAGAGTTTGGCCATGTGCTCAAAGTGAGAACAGGTTTTGGTGGGCACTCAGCTATCTCCCTCACATTCATCTGCATACCATCCTTCCTCCCAATGCACTGATTTACTTTCCTGAATTTCCCTTCAGTAAATACTACCTGCTCAAGAGTGGGGAGGTGGGGAGAAGAAATTAAAAAGTTCACGTCCCAGGATGTTATGTCAGCATTATTTATGACAGTGAAGCAACCTAAAGGTCAAACGAAAGGTAGTTATGTAAGTAGATATATTTATGATAGAATATTTTTAAGCTTTTCCTTCCTCAGGATCTTAGCCAGTGTCCGCACTGACTCAAGGCTGGGGGTGAGGTAAACTGGGAGATGCTGTTGCTGTGTCGTGGCCCCGTTTCACCTTCCAGAGTTAGGAGGTGAGAGGTTTTATTTGATTGGCCTGCTAGCCCTTTCTTGGTTTTCTGCCTCTTAACCCACAGACCTGTGGTCTAGAGTGTTCAGTGCTTGGTGACCGCGCCTTCACACTTAGTCTGACATATTCGTTAGGTATTAATATTCCTGGACCCGAGACATGTGCATTGACTCACTAATGCATTCTGACATATGCACTGATAGATAATTCAGACGAAACCTTTGGTAGTTAAGAATTTTTTGAGAGCTGTGCTGGGCAGTCAATTCCAGCCAGGATTCTTGGAGTAACCAAGGAATTACTATAAAACTCTTTTTTTTTAGAAGAATACATTTTTACTGATTTTAAAGAGAGAGGAAAAGAGAGGGAGAGATAGAAACACCCATCAGCTGCCTCCTGCATGTTCCCTACTGGGGATCGAGCCTGAAACTCAGGCACGTGCCCTGAATGGAATCAAACTAGTGACTGGTGCATGGGATGATGCTCAATCCACTGAGGCACACCAGCCCGACTATTATAAACATTTTAAACAAACCCTAATCCTTTCTCTCAAGCAGCTTAAAATTCGTTAAAATGAGTGAGCTATGGAAAATGTAAAAAAAAGCCGAAACTGGTTTGGCTCAGTGGTAGAGCGTTGGTCTGTGGACTAAAAGGTCCCGGGTTCGATTCCGGTCAAGGGCATGTACCTTGATTGCGGGCACATCCCCGGTAGGGGGTGTACAAGAGGCAACTGGTTGGTATTTCTCTCTCATCAACGTTTCTAGCTCTCTATCTCTCTCCCTTCCTCTCTGTAAAATATCAATAACATATATTTTAAAAATCAATAAAATATATATATAAAGAAAATGTAAAAAAAGCCTGTTTTATACTTTATAAATTCTATAATCTAATCCTACTTGATTATCTTAAATAAGACTATCTTGTCCCCGGGTGAGCCGTGTGCCCCCGGGGGCGGGGTGAACCAGAGGAGGAGCGGATTCTATTAGTATGGTCCTGAGATAGTCACCATAAAATAAGCAGATTGTCAAATGACAGCGGGGAGGGGAAGGAGACCTGGGGGGAGATAAGAGATCAACCGAAGGACTGGTATGCATGCATATACGTACAACCAACGAACACAGAACTGTGGGGAGGGAGGGCATGTATGGGAGGTGGGAGGGGGGCAATGGTAAGCTATGTACACATATAATACCTTAATAAATTTTTTTAAAAATTAAAAAAAGACTATTTTGCTCCTACTTTTGCTATTCAAACTGGGAACAATAGCAATGAATAATTGTATGTCCTTCAGCATTTCAGCCACTTACACAGATGTCTCAAAAGATAAGATATTATTTTGGGCAGATGATATGACAGCTGACTGATTTATAAGCCTCGGGCTCAAGTTTCGTAGGAGAGGCTAAAAATGTTGACAATATTTTTAACTGTGAAATAAACTTTTATCGTTTCATTTGAAATGGTCCCCCAAGCTCATTCCAAATATCTCTGTTATGAAGATGAAACATTTTATCTAGGTGTAAAATTATTTCCCAAATGTAATTTCCCCCCCAAAAAACATAAATCTAACACTAGGAAAAACTTTTCAAAGCTATTTAAAAGTGTAAATCCTTTTGAACATTAAAAAATGCTCACAGGCATGTTATCACTGAAAGTCCCAACTAAAACCTTATGCTTCATCAGTAAGGAGCGAATTCACCCAATTTCCGACAGAGAACAGGTAATGGCCAACTCATTCACGGATGGTGCTGGTGGGATGCTGGATATCTTTGTCAGCTGAGGCTGCTGTAACAGAATACCATAGACTGGTGGGCTTGAATGGCTTTTACTTTTCACAGTTTGTAGGCTGGCAAATCCAAGATCAAGGTGCCAGTGAGAACCCTCTGCCTTGCTTACAGACGACTTCCGTTATGCTGCATCCTTATATGAATATGATTAGGGGGAATGGGGAGAGGGGAGGGGACAATGAGAATGAGAGGGAGAGATGGTTCTCTGGTGTCTCTTTATAAGACCACTAATTCCATCATGAGCATCCCACCCTCTCAACCTCATCTGAACCTAATTAGCTTCCCCAAATCCCACCTCCAAATCCCATCACACTGGATATTAGAGCACCAACATACACATCCTGGGCTCTACAAACATTCAGTACAGATCAATGGGCTGACCGCACCTTGTAATGAGTGTACACATCACTACCCATGTGTCTTTGAGACGTGGAGTCAATATAAAGGCAAGGTTCAGGCTGGAGAAAGGGTCAGGGGCACAAGAAAGAAGTGCAGCCCCTTGGCCCCCACTTACCTCTAATGCCCAGAGCTGGCCGCTTTGTTTTAACATTCAAGGCTAGAAAATACTTCTCTCTATGGTCATGCCTGACTTTGCGACAAGGTTAGAATCTCAAGGCAAAATGTCCAGTGAGGATGATGCAAGCTCTTGGAGTATGTCAAAGGAGAGACTTTAAAGTTACAGCTTAAGAAAACTTGGCCTTTTAAAATTAGGAAGTGATCTTAAGAAAAGTCTTGGGCCTTTCTAAATAGTCCATGTTGTTAGTGTTTTTGAAAGATTGCTTGTATATACAAGAACACTATTCAGTGTTATTCTTCAATTGCTATCATTGCATTATACTTACATAACATAATATATTGAATCTTTTGTTTCACTATCTAGTATTACTGAATTTTAAAAAATGGATTACTATTGGGCTATTAAACATTTGAGTAACATTATAGTTCTTTTCAACTAACTTTAATCACTTTTAGACATTAATGTTATCTGTGCTAGGTATTTACTCAATTTTAAATTATTTGTGGGTCACTGTTAATACACCAATAATATGGGATTTAAATAAGGTGAGGAACATGGCATTATGAAGGGTGACTTTATTTATTATCCAAACCAAGGCACTTTTGAGAGCAAAAGAGGCATGTTAATAATTATACTAAGACATCAGGCCTGTATTGAGACTGTCCTGGTATGTACATGGATCTCCCTGTTTTTTCTTTGTGTCAAACTACTTGGTCTACATATATGTAGAAATGACTGAGTTGGATTAGGTCAGGGGCCTGTGATTTATAGTCCACAGGACCAATTCAGCCGGATGCATATTTTTGTAAATAAAGTTTTATTGGAACACAGCCACACTCATTCTGTGGCTGCTTTTTCTCTACGCTGGTGGTGCTGAGATAGTAAAGCAAAGACTTGAGTGGCGCAAAAGACTAAAATATTTTCTATCTGGCCCTTTATAGTAGAACCTTGCAAGTAAAGAGCTCGCAAAGTTCTCACCTTTTTGATTCTTTATAATTCTTGGTGCTTTAACTAACACAGTTAAATACATTTTTTAAAAAAGCTGTGCTTGGCAAATTTTATTTCAAGATCTTCAGATTAAATCTTAGTACAAAGCAGCTTTCAGACCTGAAACCCTGCAAGTTGACCTGGTGAGGATTTGTTGCTCTTTCTGGGAAGCTGTGGCAGAGGTGAATGTGAGGAGCCCTGAGAAGCCCAGCAGGAGTTGGGGTAGAATCTTTGTTCGGATTGGAAGTTGCCTGGAAGCAGGAATAAGGCTATGACTGGCTATCTTAATAAATCTTATGGACAGGGAGGAAGACTAGAGTGAGGGCAAAGCTGTAATTAGTGATAAAGCATCAGTCCCTCATTTTAGTCAGGATGGAGGGGTGGTGGGGGGGATGTTTGATAGTTTTATGGTTTGCACAGTGGCCTTGTCTTTGTCTCTGTCCTTAGATAAAATTAGGAAGTGGTCTTGTCTTTGTCATGGTCATGGAGTGACCTTGTCTGATAGTGATGTTTTGGGAAACTGTTTACGGTCAAGGAAGAACACCAAGGCCTAGCTGTGAGCAGAGTGGAACACCGCTGTGAAGGGCTCAGTGGGAAGAAGTGTTCGCCCACGGTTGAGTTTTGTCACTGAGTGTTATTTGGGATTTATCTCTTGCTCACAAAACAAAAAAATTAACATGTTTTTTTTTCTTTTTTCTTTCATTATAACATTTTCAATTCTGAGGCTCTATGTTTTGGGGATTAGCATTTGCCCAGCACAGGGCATTGCAAATTTCATATACTGAGCAGAAGATGGTGGTTCATGACATTTTAGTGAAAGCCTTTATGTTGTAAGAGTGAGTCTCATTAGCTTTATAGATTATCCTTTCCAAACTGATCAGTAAAACATACCTGAGAATATTTTCTTGAATATATCAAGGCCCAATGTCTTTGGTTGTGTGATCTATCACACTATTCTCCACTTTCTTTATGATTCATTTTGTTTCTTATGAGAGATGGGCTACATTTTCTGTGTAATTGGTAAACAAAGTCTTACCAATAGATACTAACCTAACCCCTAAGTTTTAGGTTAGTATCTATTACCTGTACTTAATTTTATTTTATAGCAAATAGTTACTTTAAAAAAATCTTCTATTATTAAACTAAATTTGTGCTAACACCATCACATTAATCATAATTTTAGATAACAGATTTTTGTTTCCTTAATACATTTTTGTTTTGAACACTTGGTGAGAGAATCCAAAAACTATATTACAAAAGCAATAATTAGTATAGATTTGCAGAAAATTAGTCCCATGGAAGGTTTAATTTTATCTCCTACAGTGTAGTGATTTCCCCCCCCCCCCCCAGTTCTTTTCCAGTTGGGTGAACCAAGAGAAGTTACCATAACAACTGTGGTTATTACCACTGAGAGAAGTGGTCTTTTCTTACACCAACACACTTATCAACATGTTCATGGTAAGAATGTTGAAAATTTACAAGGTAAAAAGAAAGCCACACTATCTCCACTCCCTCAGCTTATATCTGTCACACAGTGTGTCAGTGGTTGATGACATAGGACTGGGCTATCTGCTTAGTCAGCTGCTGGGAACAGAGCCAATTGCTGTCCAAGGTCAAGTACTCTGTCTCAACCAGAGGTCCAATAGCATGACTGAAGCTGTTTATCAAAAGGCCTAGAATTCTCATTGCATATGGCATGGTCTTGCTATAGAAGGCAAGGCATCTGTGTGGTGATGTTCATAAAGAATTGACGTAAATGCTCCATAGCATCCTTTCCCATTTCTGACACCTTTCCTATATATAATAGCCAAGTCTGCTAGATCATGTGGCCCAAGTGGAAGAGCTGTGTGTCCCACATTGTGAGCCTACACCGAGCCCTTTGTTCTGGCTCCACACAGAAAAGGAAGCCTCTGTGTCCCCTGAGTATGAGCTGGAACAGTTGTTCAAGGTGTGGAATAAGCTGTGTCCATAACCCCAACAGGCCTATCAGGCACTATGCTTCCTTCCTTGGAGGCAGGAGATGAAGGGTGCACACAGCTCCAGGCATACCATGAATCAGATGTCCATGCTATATATGAGTGACTTGTAGGCTCTGCATTCTGTTCCATTGATCTATTGTTCTCTCTCTGATCCAATGCTACACACTTCTTTCTAACCACTGTGGTGTTGTAGTAATTCTCGATTTCCAGTAAAATGACCTTCTACCTCGTTCTTCTTCTTTACTCATGGTTAGACTATTCTTGGCCCTTTAAAATTCCTTATAAAAGTTTTGGACTTGCTTATCAAGCTGCAATACACATAGCTACACACACACACACACACACACACACACACACACACACACACAGTGTCATTGTGATTGGAATTGCTTTGACTCATAGATCAGTTTGGTAATAATAGACATCTTTAAATACTAAGTCCTCCACATTAGTGGAATACTTTAAAAGTCAGGTATTCTTTCATTTTTCTCAATACTATAATTTCTGCATGAGTAGTTGTACATATTTTGTTAGTTTTACCACCCACGTATTTGATATTTTATGTTATTGTAAATTGTGTCTTTTTACATTTTGTTTTTTCACTGTTTATTGCCATTATTCAGAAATGCAATTAATTTTCTACATTGACTTATATCCAGAATCTTGTTTGAATGTTCTTATCCATAGACAGGAATACTGAATATCGTAAAGATATCACTTGCTCCCAAAATTATTCATAGATGCAATGCAATCCTAATAAAAATTCCAACATGCCTATCTTGAAACATAAAAATTTGCACCTGAAAGTTATATGGAAGAACAAAGAATGACTAGTAGATCAGAAACTTTTGAAGACTTACTGATATGGTCAGGTAGGGTAGGATCTGTCCTACCAGAGTGAAAGAGTTAGTAAAAAGCTACAGTAATTAAGAGATAACAATAGCGGTAGTATTATTAAAAACACACACACACACACACACACACACACACACACACACACACACACACGGCAACAGAAACAGGAAAGAAAGTGCCTCACGCTGGCACACAATAACAAAATTTAAGTGTTATTTAAATATAAAAGGTGGAGTTCACAATAAATACCTAATGATTTTTGAGAACCTACCTGCCACCTAACATAGTTTTAACATTAATAAAACAAAGACAAGGCACGGAAAATGGACAAAAACGTATTAATAGAAAGGCATTATTCAGCCGAAACCGGTTTGGCTCAGTGGTAGAGCGTTGGTCTGTGGACTGAAAGGTCCCAGGTTCGATTCCGGTCAAGGGCATGTACCTTGGTTGCGGGCACATTCCCCGGTAGCGGGTGTGCAAGAGGCAGCTGGTCGATGTTTCTCTCTCATCAACGTTTCTAGCTCTCTATCTCTCTCCCTTCCTCTCGGTAAAATAGCAATAAAAAATATATTTAAAAAAAAGAAAGGCATTATTCAATTAAACTAATTTTATTTTTATTAGGTGGGTAAAACCAAAGATTATAAAACAAAAATACAATCATATAGCTCTATGTATATATGTAGATATGCATATCTACATATTTACACATACATATAATGAATAGGAATTCTTTTTCCATGTTGTGGCTGTTGTCATTTCATCTTCTATTCTATGCTGTGAGCTCCTTGAAAGCAAGGAAAGTCTTTTCTCCATCTTTGCATCGAAGTCCATAGCACATACTTTGTTTATTTTAATATCGAAGGAGGTGAAGAGCAGGGGCACGCTTTGTTGGTTGAGCATTTGGAAGTGTTTCTGCAAGAATCTTCCAAGGTGAGTCGAGAGTGTTTTGGGGAATACATTTCATGTAGCGTTCTCACAAGTAACTTGCAGCTTGAAGCCATCTGGACAGAGGGAGTAGCAGGGATGCTGAGGGGGCCAGGTGGTGCCGCTGGGGGCGTCTTGATGGGCCCTGTTTCTTGGGAAAGCAGCTACGAGGATTAACTCCCTTCTTCTGTGACCTCAAATGCAAATGATTAACGACAAGGGAGTAGGAAAGAATCTTCAGTTATCAAAACACAGTAACCGGATCCCTCAGAGAAACAAATGGGACGTGGATTTCAGAGGGCTGGGTTTCCAAAGCACCGGGGATAAAACGGTGCCTTGCCACAGTTGTTCAGTTTTCACACGTTCCCGCTGCAAAAATATCAGGGGCAGCTCTCCCGTGCTTGACTCAGGCTGTGTCATATATCTCTCCCTTCAGATTCATTTTGCAAACCGAGTCAGTCCTTTGCTATTTCCGGAAAGCCTGCGTAGTACAGATAGGATCTAGTGCATGTTCTCGAACTTTCCACTTCTGTTTTCCTTATGCATCTTTATCAGCTAGCTTTCATTTGTGGCCTATTTGCTAGTTTCCCAGGCATGCAGTACTTAATTGGTTGTAGGCATTATACCTGGCAGATTTTGAGAGTGTCGGGGAGCTTTCAGAAGTGGAGGGTATGCTAAGAGGATGGTAAGCTGAAAGACTGAAAAGGTATGGTTTATCTATGAGGTCATACAGACTGTACATAGACAGTCCTGGGCTAGACTTCTGACTACTATTTGCTGTGTTGACCTCTGATAAGTTACTTGACTTCTCTGAGCCTCAGAAACTGTAAACTGAAAATAATATGGCTTACCTTGTAGTATTGCAAAGATCAGGGATGCAATGAATGCCCTCAGTGAATGGGAGCACTCAGGAATTGTGAACTCTGTTTAATATTGTCCCTTGTTGGCCCATTGTCCTTAAAAGGCATTTATTTCTGTGGCAAGGATGGATTAAAGATGACTAAGTCGCGTAGGAAATCTGGAACACAGAGGGACCT
The DNA here is from genome assembly GCA_963924515.1 of Vespertilio murinus. Lineage (NCBI taxonomy): Eukaryota > Metazoa > Chordata > Mammalia > Chiroptera > Vespertilionidae > Vespertilio > Vespertilio murinus. The sequence goes on along the minus strand of OZ004717.1, from coordinate 27,316,306 downwards.
TGAGAAACTGTTATTTTCATTTAGAGGAATGTCTAAATCATTTATGATAGGTAGTTTTGATTTTCTCTTTGAATGTCCCTGGGAGTAGAGACTGTAATGCTTTGCAAGGAAGTTTATGCTAGCGTTTCATCATCATAATGGTGAAGCAGTTCCTTACATTCAGCAGAAACCTGTCTGGTTTCAATGCAAGCTCGTTTCCTCATCCTTGGGCCTCCGGGGAAAGGAGGAAAACCGTGGAATCTCTCTGTTGATAAAAACCTTTCCATATCAAGTCATCACTCCCTTTTCACTTTTCCCTGAGTTTGAATGACCACGGTCCTTGAACAGTTCCTCGTGGACACTGGTCCCTGGTCCTTTGTCATCTCTGATCCTTTTATAGGAGGCGTATTTATTTTCTTCATATCTGGTTAAACATTTGTCTCTGTCCTTCTTGGTCGATCAGACTCCTCCAGAAGTGAAGAGAAAGATGTCTTCTCAAGGCTGCAAAACAAACCAACCAACCAACTAACCAACAAACAAACAAAAAACACCCCAAAACAAACAAAAACTTACTACAATGGCATGCTAGCAAACCCCAGAGCTTACTAGAAAAGAGTTTCCTGTCATGAACAAGGCCTTTAAGAAGGATTCTAGTATCTTCTACGATGAATCATAATCACACAGCATGGTGGTTAAGAACTTGAGTTGTGAAATCATATGGCCTTGGGTTGGAACTCCTGCTCCTCCTCTTGCTATATCTGCGGTCTTTAGCAAGTAATTTAAGTTCCCGAAGCCTCAGTTTTCTCCTCTCTACAAAAGGGGCAGCACACCGAAAACCAGTTTGGCTCAGTGGTAGAGCGTCGGTCTGCGGACTGAAAGGTCCCAGGTTCGATTCCGGTCAAGGGCATGTACATTGGTTGTGGGCACATCCCCGGTAGGGGGTGTGCAAGAGGCAACTGGTCGATGTTTCTCTCTCATCGACGTTTCTGGCTCTCTATCTCTCTCCCTTCCTCTCCGTAAAATATCAATAAAATATATTTTTAAAAAAACAAAAGGGGCAGCACACACACAGACCTCCTGGGCTCCCCAAGCGGCCGCATGTTCCAGTTACCAGTGCGCTGCCTCTCAGCTCCAAGCTCACCTTCCAAATAAGTTGTGTAACGGACAGCATTCTTCAAGCTCTTCTCCTCCACAGCGAGCATAATGGTGTCTTTACTTCCCTTGCCTTTGGGGTCAAATTCACAAAATGTCCTCTATGACCAAGGTCCATAGGTTTAGTACTTTTGCTTTCTTCTATGTACCTTATTGTTTCAAATCTTATATCTAGGTCTTCGATCCATTTTGAATTAATTTTTGTACGTGGGGACAAACTGTAATCTAGTTTCATTCTTTTGCATGTGGCTTTCCAATTTTCCCAGCATCATTTATCGAAGAGGCTTTCTTTTCCCCATTGTGTGGTTTTGGCTCCTTTGTCAAAAATTATTTGCCCACACACCTGTGGTTTAATTTCAGGGATTTCAATTCTGTTCAGTTGGTCTGTGCGTCTGTTCTTCTGCCAGTGCCATGCTGTTTTGATTATCATAGCTCTGTAGTATAATTTGAAGTCAGGCAGTGTAGAGGGCCACCTGGGAAGATACCTGGACATTCTTTAGATTGCCCAGGATATTGGCAGAATCATGTCACTTGCACTCCCGCTCTGGGAGTGCGGAGATGTTCTTAGTTCCTGGCTTGTGTTTGTCCAGGAGGAAGGAGTGGTTGGGACCTGGGCCCTCCCAGGCTCTATGTTTTCCTGTGAAACCCCCTTGGTGGATTGAAGAATAAATAGATGTGCTTTGTGGCTCCGGAGGTCATCAGTCTGTCTCTCCAGCAAAGGAGTTCGGCTGCCCTCCCAGCTCCCAGCTTAAAATCTATCTCTGTGTCTTCTCTGTTTATTTCTAATATTTTTCAATCCCTGGCCACCTCTACTTAGAACCGGTTCATTCATCTCATTTTCCGTGCGGGACACAGAAAAGGGAGATCCCGCCACACCAGGCCAGTGTATATCTGGCTTTGTTCTTCTTTCACAGGATTGCTTTGGCTCTTTGGGGTCTTTTGTAGTTCCATACAAATCTCACAATATTTTGTTCTATTTCTTTAAAAAAAACAGTGTTGGAATTTTGATGGGAATTGCATTAAATCTGTATATTGCTTTAGGAAATATGGAGTTTTTAATTATGTGGATCCTTCCAACCCATGAACATGGAATATCTTTCCATTTCATTGTGGTGTTTTTTTTTTAAATCTCTTTTCACAATGCTTTGTAGTTTTCAGTAGGTTGGTCCTCCACATCTTTGTTAAGTTTATGCCTAGGTATTTTATTCTTTTGGCTGCTTACGCCTGATGGTGTACCTGTTGCTATATCCATATAACTTACTCCTGGTGTGTGTAAGGCAGGCTGCACGGAAGCCTGAGACTTAAGAGACATCATCATCCCAGGCGTTCGACCCACTGGCAGACCTTCCATTGGGGGCATCATTTGCAGCATCCTTCATGAGATACGAGGAGGCATATTGGTTCTCTGACCATAGGTGCCTTCCCATTGGGGCAAAATGCATGCCAGGATGCCCCATCATGAGGCCTCCACGCTTGGCCCCATCCCTGGCCTCATTGTCTGGCTCAGACTGCTCCGCCACAGACACTGCATATACCAACAAGAAGGGCTCTGAGTGGCCCTCTTACTTTTTTACATAGTAGAGAAAAATATGTTAGTTGTTCATAGCATTTTTGAAATTTGCTTTTAAAAAATCACCTTTTTCGTGGTTTAATACAGAGTTAGCAATAATCGGTGCTTTCTTCATCTCTGCAAACGGTATACTGAGCTGAGTGTCCCTTTTGCATGGAGTTTGTCTTTCCTCATGGAAGGAAAAATAGACAAGAAATCTGAGACAGCTCGTCTCGTCGCATCCTGTTTAATGCGAGTTTGATACATGACAGCAATTGGTTTGTCATTCTCAAGACTTCCCAGTGTCTGGCTTTAAAAGACGCATCATACGTCCTGACTGGTGTGCTCAGTGGTTAGATCCTCAGTCTACACACAGAAAGGTCTCAGGTTTGATTGCTAGTCAAGGGCAGGTACCTGGGTTGCAGGTTTGATCCCTGGTCCTGTTGGGGGCACACGAAGGAGGCAAACAACTGATGTCTCTCTGTCTCTCTGACTCTTCCCCTTTTTCTCCCCTTCCTGTCCATCCCTCCTTTACTTCTACTCACTCTAAAAATGGATGGAAAAAAGATCTTCTGGTGAGTTAAAAAAATTCTCATCAAGGACCCAAGCCATTGAAGGTTGTGTAAAAGCTTTTCCTGCCTAATGCTGACATGATTTCTTATGCTTGTGACCGAACAGTATTTGGTACTGAGTGCTTTGGTGGCCTGAACATGTGATGCATCACATGGTGCCAATTTTCAGTAAGGAACTGATTGCAAGAATATTTACTGTAAGTGAATAAGAAGCAATTTTATAGGGTTTTATTCTCCAGGGAGCCCACCTGAGCCCACCTGGATGCATTTGGGACTTTCCAAATTAATTCAGAGCTAAAGCCAGAGAGGGAGGCTAAACATTTTGGCTGATTCAATCATGGCCCCGAGTGTTGTGACTGGCAATATATATTCTATAACCTCAATTCAAAGAGCAACAATTTAACCTCAGAAAGCTAACCTGAATGGGGTGTGCTGCTAGGGTAATTTATTCTTTCAGTTATGTTCTTATTGCAGCAGGAGAGATGATTTTGGCGATTGAAAATGTTTCTAGACTTGTATGCTCAGACACATCCACCATTAACATAAGTACGCCTTTTCACTCGGGCCTTGGAAATAGTAACTGTGCTTAATATGCCCATCCATATGCTTTTTATACCCTTTAAAAGCAAAAGATGGTTTTTAAAAGAATTAAACATGGATGGGAATTCATTCTGTAATCACACTAATAAATGGCATTTTAAAGAACATAGCAGAAAAACATTGTGCTAAGCAGAAATGGCAGCTAAGAAATTGATTTCATATGACACAGAGAAGCTTCTGCCTCCTTATTTTCATCCAAATAGAAAGTTAATTCTAAAATCTCTCTCTCTACATATATATACATATATATATATATATATATATATATATATATATATATATATCCAGTGACCGTTACAGCAGAACGACCGGGATGACCAGAACGACCCGTGGCTTTGACATGCACTGTAGCAGCCAATAAGCCTGATCCCACCGGTTGCCCTCAACATCCCGATCAGGGTGGGGCCAGCCGGCCAACCGCCTTGGCTGGCAGAAATTTGGGGTCCAGGGACCTTGGAGTCTTAAAGATTAAAAAGGAAAATTTCATGATAGAAAAATACATTAAAATATTAACCATGATTGACTCAGTCATTCTCTTGTAGCCCCAAATGGGTCAGAGATCAGTTCTTGCCGAGCTCTCTTGGAAAAGTTGCCTTGACCTGTCTGTGACTCTATTTCACCTTCAAGTACAAAGGCTAAACCTTGGCAAGTATCCTCCAAGTCTCGAGGGGTAGAGAAGCAAGACTGAGGAAGGGTGGCAGCCCGAGGCTGAGCCGTATTCCCAAGGACTGATGGAAAGCCAGGGTGCCTTGGTCTTTCCCCCTGCCCTGCCCTGTCTCCCCAACCTCCGCCCTTCCCTGGGGAATGGAGACATGCATGTACATGAAGACCCAAAGACTCCCCCAGAAATCAGGATTTATTTGCTCACTCACTTATTCCACAAAGACTTATATGCACCCCAGCTACATGCCAGGCTCATGGTAAGCCCTGGTGATAGAGTTTGAAAACCACCAGCTAGGTCCTAGGTTTAGGAAGCACCAACAAATACCCTATCTGTGCTTTGTATCCCTTTGCCAATGGGCAGATCCCAGACTGCACCTCACTCCCCAGACCTTCTGGTGAGGAACTCATGCCCACGCATACTCCCATTTTTGGTTCTTTTGTCTTCAAGTTATTTCAACTGAAAGTTTTACTTCTCTCCCATACCATTTCATTCTCCTCCTCCTTTCCAATCAGTGTCCAGTTACCTGAGGAAAATCTCTTTTGCACTGCCTTAACTATAGCTGATATTAATAATGATTCATTTGTATCAAGGGATAAGAAATTTTATATAAAATTATATATATAAAAAAACACTTAAAAACCTCTGCAATGGACTAAACAGACCTTTATGATTTCTTTACTAATCTGTTTTACTACTTCTGATTAATTTTAAAAATATATTTTTATTGATTTTTTTTTTTACAGAAAGGAAGGGAGAGGGATAGAGAGCCAGAAACATCAATGAGAGAGAATCATTGATCAGCTGCCTCCTGCACACCCCCAACTGGGGATGTGCCCGCAACCAAGGTACATGCCCCTGACCAGAACAGAACCCAGATCCTTCAGTCCGCAGGCTGACTCTCTATCCACTGAGCAAAACCGGCCTTGGCCTGATTAATTTTTTTAATCTCAAGTATAAGCCTTAAACATAAATATTAATCTACCTTAAATACAAATTTAATTTTTTTCTGTTTTGTCATTTTTTAAAATTTAGTTTAAAATATACAGTATTTTGGCAACTCTATAATTTGTTAAGAGTTTTAGGGCTCCTCTGAGGTCCCAGACATCATTTATTACATTACTTGAGTAGGAAAATATGTTTTACATTTGAAATGTATGCCAGTAGCAAGCAGGGTTTTTCACTCATTATAGAATAAAGGGAGAAATTTATTTGAAAATTCATGGCTATAAATCTATAAAATGCTGGCACCTGCATGCTCCTTGATATATTAACTCTTCCGTGTTCACATTCCCCGAACCCCATCAAGCTCCTTGTCCTAACAGCTGGGACGACTGCAGACCCTGGGACCACATGATACCCTGGGATCAAATTTTTCAGAAATTCAAAATACAATCTGCCAGAGAATGTCCCGGATGTCCTCCAGAGAGAAACAGCTGGTTGTGGACCAGCCCTTCTGGATGGATCCTAAACGTTTTCGGACAAACCTGGAGTCCATAGTTTTCTTGCCTGTTTGGTGCCCCTCTCCTCTAAGTAAATATTTAAGTACTCCATAAATCTGTGTTCATTCAAAACTGGAAGCATAAGTGGAAGGCTCATAATCCCTACCAGATATATATTTTTTAATTTAACAGTTTAAAACAGGAGAGGCATTCAAACAACAAAAGCTTATCTTCTGGCATTTTCCTCATTCCCTCTTTCCAGATGGATCCCCAAATATTTGCCAGGAACACTGCTTTATTCATAACCCAGGAAAGAAATACATAGACAACCATAACAATTGGCCCCACTAAAATTATTTTCTGCAGTTACCAACAGAAATACCAGAAATGCTAACTAAAAAAAACCTCATATTCATCAGAATAGCAGATTTTTTTTTGTGTGTGAGCTGTAATTAGTTTCTGTGCCAATTTCCATTCTCTGCATTGCATACTCGATGAAGGCATTTTTAGTTATTTATTTTTTGGTGAGAAAAATTCATGTATTAGCTCATAAGCACATCCTGAGTAGATTACAAATTAGTTTCTCGGGAATGTATAAGTACATTTTTAAAAACTCTTTCTGAAAGAGAATCCTTCCCTCCACCCCCACCCCAGAAATGATGAGTTGGGAACATTAATTTTTACTCTTCAAAAACCTTTTTATTTTTAGTTTACATTAGCCCTTGCAAAATCATGGGAATAAGGGGACCCTTTCTAAATACAATACATATGCATTGCATGTTAACAGAAGTCATTTCAGAATAAAATAAGAATTATTTCATTGCAGTAGTCCTTTCCTACCCCATGTCCCTTTTCCTTTTCATGTTAGTAAACTCAAGTTAATAATTAATATGAGAATCTTGGTTACCTTTTAATGTAAAAATTATTGAGCACTTTCTATCTACTAGATACTATCCTAGGGATTAAAACAAAACAAAACAAAACATCATAACCCTGGCCAGTGTACTCAGTGGTTAGAGCACTGGCTCATGCATTGAGGGGCCCTTGGCTTCATTCCTAGTGAAGGGTCAAGGGTCAAGGGTCAAGGGCACATACCTGGGTTGCAGGTTCACCCCCTGTGGGAAATAACTAATCGATGTACCTTTCTCACATTGATGGGTATATGTGTGTTTTTTCTCTTTCTGAAGGGGACAGGGATGCCCACCACCTCTAGCTCATGGTGCTCTATGGGAATGTTGGTCCAGTGCTGCTAGACTTTCTGGTGTTTGTTTGTTTTTGTCTTAATATAAAAACATAGCATTTTTATGTATAGCTATTGATTTTCAAACATTAACCGTGAATTAAAAATAAATTAAAACCATGTGTGGGACAAACAATATATATCTGTCTAAAAGACTAGTCCAGATCTGCCTTTTAAATTTTTAAAAAAATAGTTATACATGAATATAACTCAAAATCCAAAGGGAACAAATGATTATATGGTGAAAATAAGTGTCCCTTTCATCCCTTCTCACATCCCTCACAGGCTGTTCTCCCAGAGGAGTCTCAATTTACCAGTTTCTTCTAGCCATATTTGCTCACATACAAACATACGTGCACGGAATCTGTATGTGTACATAAACAGTGATGTTCTATTCACACTTCTTACCGCTTGCCTCTTTCACTAAAATACTGTTGCCCGAGTGGTATGGCTCGGTAGTTGAGTGTTGATCTATGAACCAGGAGGTCACAGTTCGAATCCTGGTCAGGGTACATACCTGGGTGTGGGCTCAATCAAAGGTGTGTGCAGGAGGCAATCAATGATTCTCTCTCATTGTTGATGTTTCTATCTCTCTTTCCCTGTCTCTTCCTCTCTGAAATCAATATGTATTTTAACTGTACATATAGGTGATTGCTCCAAGTCAAAGTATATAGAATTGCCATCTGCATAGTTTTCCATTATGGGGAGGGGCCTGGGATCATGTTGTGGGTCCCCACTGCTGTTTACTGTGTTGGGTTGCCTGTCTCTGCTACTGAAAACAACTCTTCCGAAACAGTCCTTTCGGTGTATTATTTTCTGTGTGTGGGTATGTCTGCAGAGCCCAGACTCTGATGGAGACTGTCTCTTGCTTGAAGGAGGAGAGACATGGATCTCTACAAGTAAGTTTCCACTTCCATCTGGGGCTAAGTGTGGTCTGCATGACTCTCATAGCAGCGACAGGGGCATATATGAAAAATATTCCTTTTTTTTTGCCTGCAAAAACCAAAGTAAAGCCAGGAAACTGAATGCTGGAGAGAGTGGGATTATCCTAGAAGGGAAAGAGGCAGGAAAGGGATCCCCAAGCTCTGTCCACAATATCTCTCACAGACCCTAAGTACTTAAGTGCATGGAACAGGCTCAAACCAGCTGAGCTGAAGACAATAGACCTAAACTGAAACAACTGCTATCCAAAAAACAATTTGCAATTCAAAGGCAGCCAAGAAAATTACCTGCTAAAACCAAGAGAATAACACAGTCAGAGAAAATAACAGTATATAGGAGCTGTTCACATTCATAACATCTAAGATACAATCCCAAATTATTCAACATACCAAAATCCAAGAAAATGGAACAAATTCTTAAGAGAAAAGAAAATGATTTGCATATTATCTGGAAATGAACCAGATATTGGAACTAACAGATAAAGACATTAAAGAAGTTATTATAACAATAGCCAATGAAGTCAAACAGAACATGCTTTCAGTGAATGAGAATCTCATCAGAGAAATAGGAAATCTCAGCAGAAAAATAAAAACAATAAAATAAGGAGAAAATGGAAGTTACATAATTGATAACTAGAATTGTGTTTTTATAAAAGACATTAGAACAAACTAACCAAATGGACATAACTGAAGAAAGAGTAAGCAAACTTAAAGATAGAGCATTAGAACGATCAAAGGTGAAGAACAGAAAAAAATAGGCTTGAAAAATGAACAATGTCATGTTAGATTGGATAAAATGATCAAACATACTTATAGTAGGACTATCAAAGGAGAAAAGAGAGAAAATTGGGCAGAAAAAAACATTTCAAGAAGCAATAGCTGAATGTTTTCTAAATTTGATGAAAGGAATATTTAGATATAAGATGCTATACAAACAACAACTACAATGAACAAGAAAACCCAGGGTTAAGGCGCATCATGGTAAATTGTTAAAGGCCAAAGGTAAATAATAAATCTTGAAAACTGACACAATGCATATAGTGAAACAATGATGATTAATAGCTACCTTCTCATCAGAAACCGTGAAAGACAGAAAATAATGGAATAATTTTGAAAACACTGAAAGAAGAACAGCTATCAAACCAGAATTCTATGTCCATTGAAAATACCAGTTAGAAATGAAGCCAATAACTCAGAGCAATGGTATATTCTCCCAGACCTCTTCATTTTGCCTTTTGCCTAGGGCAAGAGCAAGGCATTGTTTCAGGGCTAATGGACGTGTTTCTGGAACTCTCTTGCTGACTTTTCGATTCCATTGGACATTCTGTTCATTAGGATTGTCATTGAAAATATACTATCTAGTACTAACTATTTAAAAAAAAACTAAAGAGGTAGAACATATATATAAATATGTTCTATAAGAAAGGTAAAAGAATGCAACATATCTGCAAACAAAAACCTTACAGTGACAGCAATGGAAAATCATATGAAAAATTCATTAGTGGAGGTCACATAATTGGATCAATAAACAAAAGATAACCAGTTGTATATTGAAATTCTATGTGGAGAGTAAATAGAATTGAATATAAAAAGAAATGTTCAGATAAGATGTGTCCTCACTTAAGATATCCTCACCATTTGTGATTGCATTTTGCTCTTTTCCTATTTAAGATTTAATTTCCTATATAATAAAAGGGCGATATGGAAATTGACCAAACAGCAGAACAACTGGTTGTTATAATATGCACTGACCACCAGGGGCAGACGCTCAATGCAGGAGCTACCCCCTGTGGTCAGTGCACTCCCACAGCGCACCACTCAGGGGGAGCACCACTCAGCTGACTGAGGGGCCGAGCTCACAGCTCACAGCTGGTGAGTGCAGCTGTGGTAGAGCGAGCCTCTCCCATGTACACTTCTCCTCTGTGCCCTCCCCCATCTGGACCAGGACCAGGACTGGGATCAGGATCAGGACTGGCATCCAGACTGACTAGACATGAGCCTGTGACAGCTTCTTGGTCATGGGCACTCAGGTATCGCCCTAGGATGCTTCACGCAGTATTGCATCCATCAGGGGATGCTGGACTGCTGGTTTTGGCCCCATCCACTCAGGCTATGCCTAGGGACTCCACTTGTGCATGAATCTGTGCACCAGGCCTCTAGTATATAATAAATATAATGACTAAGAAAATGTAACTTCTCTGGCTAGCACAGTGGGCAGAACAGCAGGCTCTTCTTAAGGTAATAAAGGAAGACTTCATAGAGGAGATGATATTTGAATGGCATGTTAAATATTTAGGATAAAATTTCCACTCAAAGGACTGGTTGTTAGAGGAAAAAGGACTTAATGTTAAAAAAAAGGGGGAGGGATATGCAAAATACAATGTAATTTCAGGTAAGCAATCTACCTCATAAAGAAGTTTAGAAAGGTAAGACTTAATGTGTCTACTTAATCTGTAATCCTTACACACAATATTTTTCAAAAACGAGAACAAAAAAGACATTTTCTGATAAAGGAAAATGAAAATAATTTGTCACCAGAAGACCTGAATTATAATAAACGCTAAAGGGCACTCTTCAGGCTGAAGGAAAATGATGGCAGATGGAAATTTGGATTCTTGGGATAAAGAAAAGAAAAGAAAAGAGCATTAAAAATGATGAATATCTGAGTGATGCAAAATAATATCCTTTGACCCCCTTCCCTCCAAATTTCTCCATGAACACTTGAACTATTTAAAGAAAAAGATAGTCTTGTCTTGTAGAGTTTATAATTTATATTGCTGTGGCACAGATAGCAACTATTACCTGAAGTAGCACATTTTTAATATTAGTAGACGATGAAACTTTAAAGGGGGTATATTATTATTCTTATGGCAAATACTGCAAAATTGCAAAGAGCACAATAAAGAGTCAGCAGAAATATTAAGGTATGATTTTTAATCCCCAAAAAGCAGGAAAGGGGAGCTAGGAGAACAAAAATCAGAAGAGACCAATAGAATGTTTAAAAAATAGACCAAACCAAACTATTAATAATTATATTAAATGCTAACAGAGTAACATTAAAAAAAATTGTTAGAGATTGTCAGAGTGGGTTACAAAACAAGCAAACAAAACCAACCAAGACACACCTACAGGGTTTCTACCAAGATTACATCCTATATAATAAAGGACTAATATGCTAATTAGACTGAACAGCAGAAGGACTGTCTGGATGACCTTTCGGATGAAGCCAGGCTGCAAGGGCTGGCAGAGGCTGTGAGGGGCTGCGAGGGCCAAGCCCCTTGCACCAATTTTGTGCACTGGGCCTCTAGTTTAAAGATAAAGATATAGAATGGCTGATAGTAAATGGATGGGAAAAGATATGCAATGCAAATAATCAGCATAAGAAAGCTTAAATGTCTATGTTAGTATAAAAATAATTTCAAAGATATTGTGTTACCAGAGATAAACAGAGACAATAAAAGTAAAGGGTTAAATCAATAAGAAATTCATAACAATTATAACTATGTGTGCACCTAATAACAGACCAAAATAATTCTTCGCATGCGTCAATTTTGGCAAAATTAAAGGAAGAGACAGTCAATTCCATCTCATACTTGGAGAATTTAATACCCATCAATAACAATTGATAGAACAACTAGAGCAAAAATAAAAAACTATCAGAATATAGAGTATGTGAATGTTATCAACCACCTTGATTTAATTGAATTCGTAAAACATTCCACCACTACCAGCAGAACAAATACTTCACATTCATTTCTCCCCGTTGCTTTTTAGAGAGAGAGAGAATTATTGATGTGAAAGAGACACATTGACTGGTTGCCTCCTGCATGTGCCCAGAGGAGGGAACCCACAACCAAGGCATATGCTCTTGACCAAGAATAGAACCTGCGAACCTTCAGTGCACAGGCCAACACTCTAACAAATGAGCAATTCAGGCCAGAGCTTCACATTATTTTTAAATGCAGATAGAGATTTACCCAGATAGACTATATTTTGGTTCATAAAACAGGCCTCAATGAATTTAAATAGATTGAAATCATACCAAATACATTCACTTAGCACAATAAAATTCAATTACAAATAATAACAAATAAGGCAACAAGAAAAACCCAAAACATCTATAAATTAAATAACTTGCTTCTAATAAACATGGGATCAAAGAAAAAAGTCACAAGGAAAATTAAGAAGTACTTTGAACCAGACAATGAAAATGCAACATATAAAAATGCATAGAGCTAAAGTAGAACATGGATGAAAACAAGGTTTACAAGCCCATTTTAAAAATAAAGTTCTCAAATAAATGATCTAACCTTCCACCGTGAAAAGAGTAAATTAAATCCAGAACAAGTAAAAAGAAGAAAGTGATAAGAATTGAAATCAGTAAAATAAAAATTAGGAAAACAATAGATAAAAATGTTTATACCAATAGATAATATTTGAAAAGACTAATGTTAATAAACATTAATCCCTGCCAGACTGATTAGAAATAAATAAATAGCTGTATTATTTATAATAACATCAAAACCAAAATATTTAGGATGCATCTTAACAACTAAAATATTAAAACTACAAAGCACCGATGAAAGTAAGAAAAGACAATCTAAAGAAACGAAAGTTCTAACATATTAATGCTTTAGAAGAAACAATATTGTCAGCATGCCAATCCTCCCCAGAACAGATTCAATGTAATCCCAGTCAAAATCCCAAAAGGATTTCTTGAACATAATTACAAGTTGATTCTAAATTTTATACAGAGAGCTAAAAGTATTAGAAAAGCCTAAACAATTTTGAAAAAGAACAATCCAATTGGAGGGCTCGCTCTACCTTATTTCAAGACTTACTCTAAAGCCGCAGCAATCAAAACAGTGTGGTTCAATGAAAGGCTAGACACATAGGTCAACAGAACAAAATAAGGAGTCTAGAAATCTAGCCACATAAATATGGTCATGTGATTTCTGACCTAAAGGGTTATTTCACTTGTCATTACCATGACAAGTTGTACCAAGACAATTGGATATTCACATGCATTAAGAATAACCCTGCAATTATGCCCTGGCACTTAATATAAAATTTAACTTAAAATGGATCATGGACTTACATGCAACATGTAAAACTATAACACGTTTATAAGACAACAGAGGGGAAAGTTTTTGTAACCTTGGGTTAGAGGCAAAGTGTCAGATAAGATGCCAAAAGCAAGACCCATAGAATAAAAACTAGACAAACTGGACTCCATCCAAGTGAGAATATTTTACTCGATGAAAGGTGCTCTTAGGAGAATGAAAGGACAAGCCTTCCAAGATTGGGAGAAAAATGTATGTAAATTACAAATATGACTAGGTATATGTATCTAGAATATATAAAGCACTTTTAAAACTCACCCAATATGCAAAAAACAAAACAAAACCCAACACAAAAAAACCCATAAGCTCATGTAAAAAATGAGCAATCAATTTGAAAAGACATTTCACTAACTAAAATATATGGTAGGTAAATAAGCCCATTAAGATCTTCTCAGCATAATTGAGTTCTCGGGAACATGGAAATTAAAACCCCAAAGACGGAGCACCACTCACACCCATCAGAATGACCACAGTAATAAACAGGGACAACACACAATGCTGGCGAGCGGGCAGGGCAGCGGGGACGCCCAGCCGCGTCTGCTGGACATGCAGAATGATGCAGCCACTTCGGAAAACAGAATGGCTGTTTCTTACACACAATCAAACATGCACTTGTCACATGATTCAGCACACCTCCTCCTAGGTATTTACCCAAGAGAAATGAAAACAGTCACATAAAAGCCTACATGTGAAAGTTTATAACAAGTGGTGGGGTTTTTTTGTTTGGTTTTTTCATTGATCAGAATCAGTACTAAATCTTTTCTTTCTTTTAAAAATATATTCTATTGAGTTTTTACAGAGAGGGATAGAGTTACATGGATAAGAGAAACATTGATCAGCTGCCTCCTGCACATCCCTCACTGGAGATGGAGCCAACAACCAAGGTGCATGCCCTTGACTGGAATCGAACCCAGAACTCTTCAGTTGAGGGCTGAACACTTTAACCACTGAGCCAAACCAGTTAGGACTATAACAGCTTTCTTTATAATCCACCAAACTGGAAACAACTCAAATGTCTTTCAGCTGGTTCACCAATAACCAAGTTGTGATACACCTAAGCAGTGGAATTCTACTCATGATTCTGTGACGTGCTTGGAAAAGCAAAAACATAGAGAACATTCCAGCAGCTATTGGAGAGACAGTCACCACAATGGGTGGCAAGTGGGATTTTTTTTTAGTGTATCTTACGGTGGTGATTATACAAATTTATGCATTCATCAAAACTCAGACTTTTTATACCAAAAAGTTAATTTTACTATAAATCCTATAAATTCAATAATTTTTTTTTTAAAAAGGCATTCAAGAGATGTAACAATCGAATGTAACACGTGGTCCCTGGTTTGATTGTGACTTGAATAAAACAACTGGAAAAAGACATTTTTGAGATTTCTGGAGAAACTTAAGTCTGGAGTCTATATTAAATGACAGCAAGGAATTATTATTGCTTTTATTAGAGGTGATATTGACATTGTGATTGAGTGAAAAAATATCCATATGCTTAAGAGATGCTTACTGTGGTATGACAGATAGGCATTCATTGAACCATTCTATTTTAGGTATGTCTAACATTTTTTCAAAGGTTTAAAAAAATAATCAAATAGAAAAAACTTACGTGTCAAAAATAAGCAAAGATGATTTTTTTAAAGTGATGGATCTAAGATTTATAGTCATTTCTGAATATTGCTCAAGTTTGTACAACTTACCACTATGCTATTCAGCTACCCTGTGTATTCTGTCTTATTTGTTGCAACTTTTCTCTTTCCATATTTGAAAGATATGAATATCTTCAAATAGATAAGAATCTAAGACTGACTATTGTCATTAATGTGACCATACCTGGCTTCATGGATTGCTTTCAGATGCAGTTCTCCACAATGAAAAATCTTTTCCCCACCCAGGGAATGCCGCTGACATGACATTTTTATGTTTCTAAATAATAAAAAAAATTGGCAGGCACTTAAAACTAATTTCTTACAAAAACCTCAGACACTTCCTTGTATTTCCCCTCTGTGGGTGTATCTTACTTAAAAACAATCTATTCAAAAATATTTCCGTGGAGTCAAATAGGTGGTAGATGGTTTGAAAAGTACGAGAAGGAATCCAGTTGTTCACCTGAGGGTGGCGCACCAGGATGTGGAGGGCAGGGAGGCACGCCATCCTGCACTCTTCTCCTGGTCTCCCACCAACATGCCCGTGGCTAACCTGAGCATGGCTCTGCAGACTAGACCAGCCAGGCTGCTGCACTGCCAAGAGGAGGACCCTGCTGCACACTCTTCAAGGTGAACCCGGAAGCTTCCCAAGGTAGGACACAGAGAAGCCATCTGCACCCACAGCACAACCACCATCTGTATGCACCTGTAGGTCCCATTTGCTGCTGCTCAGCCATCAATCTGAAATGTGACCTGGGAAATACTGTAGTAATACAAGCACAAAATCATCTCATAATAGACTTTCTCCTTTGTGAGAGGACAATTCTTTACCCCCATGTATGTAAATATGAAGTATGCATGTATGTATCTGCATGTATTTTTATATATACACTAGAGGCCTGGTGCATGAAATTTGTGTGTGTGTGTGTGTGTGTGTGTGTGTGTGTGTGTCCCTCAGCCCAGCCTGCACCCTCTCCAATCTGGGACCTCTTGAGTAAGGTGACCAGATCATCCTGCCTTTGGCAGGACAGTCCCGATCTTTAAGAATCTTTCCAATCTTTCCAAAAATTGGGACTTTTTTAAAACGCCGCGGGACACGGGGAAAATTGTTAAAGATTGGGACTGTTCCGCCAAAGGCAAAACGATCTGGTCACCTTACCCTTGAGGGATGTCTGAATGCCTGTTGATTGGGCCTAAATGTGCAGTCGGACATCCCTCTCACAATCTAGGACTGCTGGCTCCCAACTGCTCGCCTGCTTGCCTTCCTGCCTGATTGCCCCTAAATGTTTCTGCCTGGCAGCCTGATCACCCCTTAACCACTCCTCTGCCAGCCTGATCAATACCTAACTTCTCCCCTGCCTGCCCAATTGCCCCCAATTACCCTCCCTTGCAAGTCTGGTCCCTCCCAACCACCCTTCCCTGCTGGCCTGATTGCCCACAACTGTCCTTCCCTGATGGCCATCTTGTGTCCACATGGGGGGGGGGGAGCCATCTTTGACCACATGGAGTAGCCATCTTGTGCGTTGGAATGATTGGGGGGGTGTTCTTCAGTCCAGCCTGTACCCTCTCACAGTCCGGGACCCCTCAGGAGATGTCTACCTGCCAGCTTAGGCCCAGTCCTCAGGGGAACAGGCCTAAGCTGGCAATCAGACATTCCTCTGGCAGCTTGGGAGCCCTTAGGGGATGTCCAGTTGATGGCTTAGGCCCACTCTCCAGGTCAGTGGTCAGCAAACTCATAAGTCAACAGAGCCAAATATCAACAGTTCGATTGAAATTTCTTTTGAGAGCCACATTTTTAAAACTTAAATTTCTTCTAATGCTGCTTCTTCAAAATAGGCTGGCCCAGACCATGGTATTTTGTGGAAGAGCCATACTCAAGGTGCCAAAGAGCTCCATGTGGCTCACAAGCCATGATTTGCTGACCACTGCCCCAGCGGATCAGGCCTAAGCTGGCAGTCAGACATCCCTCTGACAACCCATGAGGCCTCGGGGGATGTCCAACTGACAGCTTAGACCCATTCTCTGGGGGTGAAAGGGGGTGGACCTAAGCTGTCAGTCAGACATCCTTAGCACTGCCGAGGAGGTGGGAGAGGCTTCTGCCACTGCTGCTGCATTTGCAGCCCTCAGTCTGGTTTGTGGCTGAGTGGAGCTCCCCCGGTGGGAGCGCACTGACCATCAAGGGGCAGCTCCCACATTGAGCATCTGCCTTTAGTGGTCAGTGTGTGTCATCGCGACTGGTCATTCCCAGCCCTTAGGGTCAATTTGCATATTACTCTTTTATTATATACGATGATATGCAATATACCCATACATCTTTGTAAGACTATCCTATTTTTATATAAAGAAAATTCAAAAGAGTAAGATAAAAATACTGAGATCAAGTAGGCAAGTTTTATCTATAACATTATATTCTTGCTCCCCCTTTCAAATGGACTCAGTGTGGTCTTTTTTTTTTTATTCCAGGTAGAAAGTTCTCCAAGCATATTTAAAATGTTATGCAATTTACAAAATTAGATTGCTGTGCCTTCCCCCCCCCCCCCAAAAGAAATTATGTAAAACTTTGTTTCACCTGTAACAGACTGAATAACTCCGCAACAGATTATGTCAACAGAGGAGGTTTTATGGCAATTAACAGGTGGCTTAAAAAATCTGACAATTCAATAGCATTCCTAACTGTTATTTTTGAAAGAGTTTTAGACATTTTAACAAGCAGCATCGGGGTAATTTTTACTGTCATTTTTAGAAACATGGCAGAGTCTAAGTACCAATTTGTTCTGCTATCTACATATTTATTTGCTCAGTGCCTACAAGTGATGCAATTTACCTGTCCTCACAGGAGTTGTCCTTTGGCTGCAGGTTGGGATTTAGGGCAGAATGGGGAGAGAAAGGGGCCGATTTACACAGGCTGAAACCAGGTTCTCACCACACCCCTTAGTCTATGTGCTTTTTGGAATGAAAATGCATCGTGCCAAACAGTTTCATATTGCATTGATTGAAAGGCAGAATTCTAAAAACATATGTAGAATGCTCTACTCTTAAGAATCCAGCTCTCAAAGTATAAATTCACTTCAGATATATATATTTATAAGACTTCCAGAGGCTGTCCATTCAAACATCTCTTCCAAATAGGTCAGGAAGAGGTAGACTCAAGAACACCAGAACAGTACTTTCTTGTGTTCATCTTTTACTTCTTATCAGTTGGGTTGATAACTTTTGACTGGCCTATCAATTCTTTGAAGCACTGGGGATAAAAATTTTTACTATCTATAATAGTAATAAAAGGGTAATATGCTAATTAGGCTGGAGAGCCGAGCGACCTTCCAGATGACCTTCTGGACAAAGTCAGGGCTGCAAGGGTAGAGGCAGCCACCGCAGCTGCGAGGGTCAAGCCCCTTGCAGGAGCCTCTAGTCTAAAATAATAAAAGGGTAACATGCTAATTAGACCAGACATCCTTCCGGACGTCCTTCCGGACAAAGCCAGGGCCAGAGGAAAGCCAGCCCGGGTCCCAGGTGCCAGAGGGGAGCCAGTGCTGGCAGCCAGGGGAAGAAAGGCCTACTATTGCATCAATTTTGTGCATCAGGCCTCTAGTATGTAAGAAAACAGGACTTGATGATAAAATGTAACAAACAAGTGAAAGTCCTGAAGCAAGAATGAGAAGGATCTACATGTGGGTAGGAGGGAGGCAATGTTGGGCTTGAGAGTTCTGACTCTGTCTATCTTACCTATCATCTATCTCTACCTATCTATATCTATCTATCTATCTATCTATCTATCTATCTATAATCTATCTAATCTGCCTACCTACCTATCTTTCCATCCATCTATCTTCAGAGCTGGTGGATCTGATGGATCTGGGAAAGGCATTTTCAGATGGGTCTCTGTGCAATCCCTGCAAATTGATGTTGTCTGTGACCAAACTTTAGGCGAACAGTAGGCAATGGAAATGAGTGCAGATGCAATTGCACGATCTCTGTGTGTTACAGAAAACAGAACGAGGCAGCCATTTGATTAGGGATGGGAGAAATCTAGTTGCAACCACGCATGCAAGCAGTAGCAGGTGGAAGATATTAGCAAAGCATGCATGGCTTTGAAGAAAATGTAGTTGGGAGATAGAATTTAACTTGAGCATTATACACAAAGCCTTCCTTATTCTTCCTGGCATCTCCATTTGGGTCACTTTAGGCCTGTGCCAATTTCTCTCAATGGAGCTATTTAGGACGACACAAAATTTTCAGTTCAAACAACACAATAAGCACTTGTAATTTCCCATTTTCAAGATTACCTATAGAAAGTATTTGGATTCTTTGTTCAGTTCGGATGTGAGCTCTGTATCTCAACTGTCTGTTTCATAAGATTTGACACATTTAATTAGTATTTAGAGTTAGGTTTTGGACAAAGAGTAAAAATTTTTTTGAAACTATTCCTTCCATTATTAGTAATATATTAGAAATATATTGAAAAATATATTGAGCATACATATTTTAAGTGGCAATTTTTTTTAATAGATTTAGCCATAAGCTTAGTTTCCCAAAACAAGAGGAAATATTGTTATCATAGCGAAGCCCTGGCATTACATCTTAAAAGAAACCTAAACAATTTTGTGTCTATTCCGTTAGTCTGAAACCCATTAAATTCTATTGTGATGTTTTCTATGGGGCTTTTCTTGAATCCATGTTTATATCTAACTAAGCTGTGGTCTCACATATCATTAGTCTCTTGTTGACAGTATCAGGCTCAAGAAAAAGCGACTGCTCATCAAATACACAACACAGCAGGTTAACTGGAGCTGACATGGAAAATATGCAAGGAGACTAGTGAGAGTACAGACAGGCTCATGCCTGCTCTAGAAATGGGTGATGTCTTAAACAATAGCGCTGTCAGACCCTGCTGAAAATAAAGGGGCTTAATCATATCAGGAATTAGTGCACTCGACAGGTGATTGCCTCCTGGAAACCTGCCAGGACAGCTGTGATGCTGCCCATTATTTGTAATCTCAGTAATTGCAGCTTTTGGGGGGAAATTATTGGAGATAAGAAAACTCAGGCTTGGGGGGAGAAGTGAACAAAAACCACATACAACCCATCTATTTCCACAACAGAGAGCTCTGCACATGGGATAATTTCAACCTGTATTATCAGTCCATCCCTTTCTTTCCAATTCAACATCCTAGCAATAAAGTCCAATTATAGTGTCTCCTTGCAAATGACATACTTACTGATTTGAGATGAAAATTCCTTCTAAGATTGTTTAGGCTATCATATCAGGAAAAGGCATTTTTCCATGTTCTACTCTTTAGCTCTGCATAAATATTTGATTACCTGCTGTCGGGGTTTATAAAAAGAGGTAACTCTTTAACTCTGAAACAGTTTGTGGAGGACAGTCCAGTTGGGACCAGTGATTTGGTGCATTCCAGACATGAGAAACTGGAAAGCAAAGAGAAGCTGAAAAGCAATTAACAAAGTTCTACAGTCAGGAAACAGACCTCTAGTCTCATTCTAAACCGAAGGCCAGGAGGCAGAATATCAAAACCAGCTTTGTTTCAGCTCTTGATTTCTGGTCTTATTTATCAACTGCTTTCAATGGAAATAAAACTTGAGAATTTCCTATCTCTTTACCCAAATTCACCAATTGTTTACTTCTGTCCCATTTGATTTATCATTTCTCGCTATATATTTTTATTATGCGTATTTTTGGGAACCTTTTGAGAGTAATGTGGATATATTGAGCCCTTTGCTCCTAAAAACATCAGAATATATGTCCCAAGAACAAGGATATTCTATATAATTGCAGTACAATTATCAAAATAGGGGCATTTAACATTGATACACTACTATTATCTGATTCACAGATAAAATTGCAAATTATCCCAATAATGTTTTTACAGCTAATTGTATTTTCTCATGCAGAATTTAATCCAGGATTACAAATTATCTTTTGTTGTCATGCTAATATAGTCTCTTTTATCCCCAAATACCAGCTTTTTAAAAATCTTTCTAAACATCGCCATTTTAAAGGAGAAAACGCATTCATCTTCCTCACTTTGGGCTGTTTCCTCATGACTAGATTCTAGTTGTGTGTATTGTCAGGCATACGCAGAAGTGATGATGTGGCTGTGGCACAGACCAGGAGGCCTCTGAGTTTGGTTTGTCCCAATATTGATGGTGTTAGCTTTAACCTTTTAATTAAGATGATGTGACCCAGGGTCCCCCACCGTAAAATTACTATTTTTCTCTCTAATTAATTATCTGTGAGAAAACACTTGGAGACTGTGTAAACATCCCAGTCCTTACTAACCTTTATAGAGCTTTAGACTCCATTGATGACTTTCTAACTATTCGATTCCTTATGCATTTATAAACTGGCATTCTACTGTAAGGAAGAGCTTTCCCATCTTCTTACTCTATCTATCTATCTATCTATCTATCTATCTATCTATCTATCTAATCTATCTATCTATCTATCATCTATCTATTTACATATATATGTATGTCAGTATAGAAAGATAGATTCTTACATTTTTCAATAAGTTATAACTCATTCTTTATTTTGATGCCCCAAATTTCCATATTGGGTAAGTTTGGAACCTCTTCAAGCTATGTGCTATATCTATTTCATAGGTTATCACCATTCTGGACTTCCTTACTTATATCAATTAGGGTTATACCAAAGAAACAGAGCCAGTAGGAGATAGATGACAGATCGAGAGGGATAGATAATGAATAGATAGATTGCAGATAGAAGTTTATTGCAGATGATTTTATTATGTAATTGTGGTGCTGCCAGGGCAACTCTGAAACATGAAGGGCACTCCAGAAGACTGGAGACCCAAGTAAGATCTGAAGCTGAAGTCTACTGGTAAATTTCTTATTTTTCTGGGAAATATCATTTCAACCTCTTAAGGCCTTCTAACTGATTGGATTAGGCCCATGCAGCGTCTCCTAGATAATATCTTTTACTCAAAGTCAATTGATTATAGATGTTAATCACAACCACAAAATACCTTCTCCACAACACTAGAGTTTGATTAACTGGGTCCAGCCACAATGATACATGAAACTGACCATTATACATTATTTCCTGACACACGATCTTCCATTTTCATCTTGTTTCTCTGTCAGTCCTGGAATCAACCCTTTATAACTTCTTCAAGTAGACAATGGTATTTTAAAAAACCAAGATATAGGTTCAGATGTGCTTATTGCTTTGGGGTTACAATTGTTTATAGACCCAAGCAGACAGAACTAGGAAATACATGTGTGTTGAGGTGTGTGTGTGTGTGTGTGTGTGTGTGTGTGTGTCCCTCCTTTTCTGAGTTCTTTTGCTTTATTGGATACCTTTTAGAGTTTCATTATACAGTAATTTCTCTATTTGCTTTGTAGCTATGCCTCTTTGCAATGTGTGTGTGTGTGTGTGTGTGTGTGTGTGTGTGTGTGTGTACACCCTAGGGATCACAACATAGTTATAGATCATAATGTACTTAGTGTAAATATTGTACCCCCTTAGGTCAATGTAAGAGCCACACATTGAATTTGTTGCCCCATCCTTTGTGTTTTTGTTGTTGTGTATCTTACATCAAATACATTTTAAATTTCACAATACATATACGGTACACTATTATTCTGCTTTAAACTTCATACGGCTTTAGAATCCTATATAATAAAAGGCTAATATGCAAATTGACAGAACGGTGGAACGACCGGTCACTATGATGCACACTGACCACCAGGGGGCAGATGCTCAACAGAGGAGCTGCTCCCTGGTGGTCAGTGCGCTCCCACAGGGGGAGTACTGCTCAGCCAGAAGCTGGGCTCATGGCTGGCAGGTGTAGCCGCAGTGACAGGAGCTTCTCCCACCTCTGCGGCAGTGCTAAGGATGTCCAGTGTGGGGAGTGGGCCTAAGCCACCAGTCAAACAACCCCGGAGGACTCCTGGAATATGAGAGGGCACAGGCTGGGTTGCGGAAACACCCCCCCCCCAACCCTCGAATGCACCAATTTTGTGCACTGGGCTTCTAGTATATTGAGAAAAGCAAACACATACTTTATACATGCATACATATATATGACAAAAAAAAGGGGGGGGAGTCTTCTAACTGTATCCAAATAATTAGCATGTCAAACAGTCTATTTACTTATATAACACGAATTCTATCTGGCAGCATTTGCTTTCCAAGTAAAGAATTTCTATTAGTATTTATTTATAGTGCAGGCTTGCTGATAAAATTTTCTTTCTTTTTTTTCTGAAAATGCTTTGATTCCAATGTAACTTTTTATATTTTTGCCAGTTATAATATTCTCCACATTATTGTTTCTTATGAGAGAGAAACTGGCCATTATTAATGTCATTGCTCCCTTATATATAACATTTTTCTCTGTTTTCTAGATCTTTTATTTATTTTTTAGTGTTCAGAGGTTTAACCATGATGTGTTGTATATTTCCTTCCTCCATCCCTTTCTTCCTCCCTTTTTTCTTTATAATCACTGTTTTCAGAGCTTCTTGGGATCTTCATTTTGTTGTTTTCACTGCAGCTGAAAATTTAATCATCATTATTTTTTCAAAATTTTTTTGCCTCATTTTTCCCCGCCTCTTTTTCTGGGCTCCAATTACACATATGTCAATCCATTTGCTATTGTACCACTAGCATCAGTTCAAATTATTTTCCATTGTTCTTCTTTCTTATTTTCCATTTGATTTCTCTTCATATTCACTGACATTTTCTTCTGCCATCAATATTTTTAATTCTATACACCATACTTCCTATTTTCTAGAGTTTCCATTTGGTTATCTTTTAATTAAATTTCCATTACTCTGCAGGTTTTTTCTTTCTGTACATTTATAATGACCATGTTTTTTTTAAGTTATTGATATATTTATTATACCAACCATAAAATCCTTGCCTTCCAATTTAAATATTTGGGCTATGGAATCTGTTATTGTATAATACTTTTTTAAAACTCTTGTTCTCATTTTCCCACTCCTCTTGTCTAGTAATTCTTTATTGTGTATTGGACATTTTATTTCTTTTAATTAATTAATTAATTAATTTAATTTTATTTTTTTATTTAAAAATATATTTTATTGATATTTTACAGAGAGGAATGGAGAGAAATAGAGAGCTAGAAACGTCGATGAGAGAGAAACACCAACCAGCTGCCTCCTGCACACCCTCAACTAGGGGTGTGCCCACAACCAATGTACATGCCCCTGACCGGAATCGAACCTGGGACCCTTCAGTCCACAGACCGACGCTCTACCAATGAGCCAAACTGGTTTTGGCTGTATTGGACATTTTAAATGATACATTCATTTGTAGAGACAGTGGCTTTATACCATTTCATCTTATAACTATAGATTTTGTTCTAGTAGTAAGTTAACTTTATTAGAATCAAATCCCAATCTCTATCTTCCCTGGAATGGATAGCAGCTGAAAATGTTCAGTTCTTCCAGCTATTGCTTTTCCCTGGGAATCTTGGTATTTTTTTCAGTGCATAGCCAAGGAATTGGGCCAAGCTTATATGGAGTTCTAAAGATTCCCCTTCTGTGGTTCCCTAATTTTTGAAATTTCTTATTTATTCCCTACATTTCCTACCATCTCCCAATTCAATATTCTGACTCCATCACCCAATAGGACATGTTACCTGTTTTAGTGTTTTTGCCTCATGACGCACTGTCTAGACTGTTCCCTTAAGTAAAAAGTCATAAAAACACAAATTTGTATTCAGCAAAGTCCTTTGAATGATAGATTTCTCTTCATATTCTGGTCACTATCCACTATCTACATATAGTTGTTTGTTTATTTTTTCAAAAGATTTTTCTAGCTTATCATTATTGTCTGTAGGAAGGTCAGCCCAATAGCAAATACTTTGCCATTACCAGAAGTGGATTTTACATTATATATTTTTAAAAGATAATATTTTTGGAGGTTATCTAATGTATTCAATTAAACATATTGATAAAAATTATATCATCTTTTAGTGAGCATGTTTCACCTATTCCATTATATTACAAGTCCAGTGATGGTTGACTTTCTCTCTTCTAGCTCTTTGTCCTCTTATTCTGTGACACTGGTACTCAGCAATGATTTTATGATAATGAAGAATGCCAAGTGCAGACTTTTGGTCTTATTATCTAAATATTCTCTCAAAAGATCTCAGTTCTGAAATGTATGTCAAATTTTACTAATGGGATTAGAGATTCTATAGCTTTAGTCTACAAGTAAGCAAACTATAGCCTGCAGGCCAAATTTAGCTTACTGCCTACTTTTGTGTAGCAATATTTATGGAACAGAGCCAAGCTCTTCCATTTGTGTGTTGTCAATGGCTGCTTTCACACTGCAATGGCAGAATTGAGTAGTTGTAGCAAAGGGTATGGTTGGCCAAGCCAAATATATGTA
Organism: Vespertilio murinus; assembly: GCA_963924515.1. Lineage (NCBI taxonomy): Eukaryota > Metazoa > Chordata > Mammalia > Chiroptera > Vespertilionidae > Vespertilio > Vespertilio murinus. The sequence goes on along the minus strand of OZ004717.1, from coordinate 27,291,005 downwards.
GGGCCTGGCCCTTTACAGCAAAAGTTTGCTGATCTTTGCTTTAGATCAATGCAAAATAGTCATTAGTACATAAAAGAAGCAGTTCAAACTGCATGCTTCATTGCACATCAATATTTGGAGAAGCATCATCTTATTTTGTTAATATGCTAGACAACAGACTCATTGTGGCAGGCAGAATAACAGCCCTTTAAAGATGCCCATGGCCCATTTCCTGGAACAGGTAAATGTGTTACCTTACAGGACCAAAGGGACTTTACAGATGCTTTGAAGGACATGATGTCAAAATGGACAGTTTATTTTGGATTGTCCAGAAGAACCCACGATAATAAAAAATAGCCTTTAAAAGAAAGAATCCTTACTGGCTGTGAGGTGATGATGGAGGAAGGACCAGAGAGATATGACGTTGCTAGCTTTGAAAAAGAAGGGGGCCGTGAGCCAAAGAATGCAGCTGCCTTTTAAAAAATGAAAAAGGAAATGAAATAAATTATCCCTTCGAGCCCCCAGAGAGAAACATCACCCTGCTGACGCCTTGATTTCAGTCCAGTGGGACCTGTCAGGCTTCTAACCTACAGAACTGTAAGATAATAAGTTTTTGTTATTTTAAGCCACTAAGTTTGTGGTGATTTATTATGGCAGTAATAGAAAATGAATGCATTCATAGTCTCTAGTGCACAAAGGAATGAATTCATTTCATAATTATTGAAAAATTATGCTACAAATTAGAACTATATTAGCTAACCACAGCACAGAGCAGAGTATCTCGCACTGAGTCAGCTTTATTTTCCTCAGCAACATATTTGAAGCATGTGTGAAAGGAAGGCAGTTCTTAGGGCTTTCATTGGGTTGTGGTTGCCAGGGAAACCATTTTACTTGGCAATCAATATGTTCAGTATGTCTCTGTTGCTTTGTGCTTAACTTCTAGACATACTATTGCAGAATGGTCCGTGGAAATCACTGGAAAGAATCAAAGGAAAACCCTAAAATATTAATATCAATAAAAAGTCTGAATAACTTATTCCTATTCTTATGACTCTGAAAAAATTAAGAAAGATGAGTGGATTTGTTTTATTTTTGTGCAAACTGAATAGACAGAGATTTATTTTTCAATAGTAAATTAGCAGGGCTAAATAAGGTCCATGAAATTCTCTTGCAATGACATAAAATCAAAGGTGCAGCTCAACTATCACCAAGCCAAGATTTTCTCTTTTAAATTCCCCTCTCTCAGTATCTATGTATCTATCTATGTATCTATGTATCTATGTATCTATGTATCTATCTATCTATCTATCTATCATCTATCATCTATTGTCTGTCTATCTTATCTATACTCCTCCCCTCCACCTCTTCTCTCTCTCTCTCCCTTCCTCCCTCCCTCCCCATTTTCCCTCTTAACTATCTTTCAATTAAGAAATATGAAAATATAAAATAGACTTGTATGTTAAGAACTCTGATCAAAGCAGAGTGTTAAATTCTATTCACAGTCACAAAGACTCATGGGCTACTTTAACAATTCCCTAGAGAGAGAAAGAGGATCATGCTATTATGTGCCCTAGAGAAAAAAAAGGAAGTGCTTATGGAGAGACTTGGAGCACCAAGGGACTATTGATCGTGCTATGTCTTTAGGTCATTAAAGTACTATTTCTTAAACAATGTAAAGTTGACTCTTCTCTGCTTGATCACAGCCTCACAATTTCAGGTTGGTAGAGAGCAACTTGAGAGGATAGTCAAAGCATGATAGACGGACACAATGACTCTTTCCAAATTAGCAAAGGCTAGTTCTGGAGACACACTGTAAGTCTAGAAACCTGAGGGAGGTAGCATTTTCACATCTGTGCAGTTGCTTTTACTTTTTGCATATAAACTATTTTGAAATACATTGCTGTGAGAGCGTATAAATTTGAAACCATCTTGGTCAGAGAGATAAGCAGGCAAAAAGAAAAGACACAGAATGACAAAACAATACAAGAGCAAACATAAAATAGATTTTTAAAATCCTTCTAAGGAAAGTGGAGAATTACAAGTGGATAAATGCATATTTCTATGTTTATTAAATTCAATAAAAATTTTACTTCTGTCTGCATTACTTTTTCTTGAATGCAATAAAACTCTGGAACTGTGCTGTTATGAAAGATGAAGTCTTTCTTTCAAAAGATAATAGCTTATAAATGTGAAAGACTAAATTCATATTTGTACCTAGTCCTAAAAGGGTTCAAAAAGGATGCCAGAAACAGGTTAAATGGAAATAATTAACAATAAGGTTTTTGCACTGTTTAAAATAAGGTGAATAAAATTGCTTTAAAAATATTTAAGAGATATACAGTTACTTAAAAGATAAATAAATAGTTTTATATAGTTTCCACATATTTGCTCCCTAGGATTCTGTTTTTTAATCTACAACATTTATTCTTTAATTTGTGTATTTGAATTATTGATATGTGAAATGATTCTTTATTCTCATGATAAGTCTGCATGGGATGATACTCCAACCAACCGAGCAAATTCCACTGAAATCTACTAGAACTGATAAACGAATTCAGTAAAATAGCAGGATACAAAACAAATATCCAGAAATCAGTTGTAATTTTATATTCCAATAACAAACTATCAGCAAAAGAAACTAACCCCATTTATAATTGCACACAAAAATTTACCTAGGAATAAATTTAACCAAGGATGTAAAAGACCTGTAATCAGAAAATTATAAGGCACTGAAAAAAGAAATTGAAGCAATAAGTGGAAGCATATTTTGTGTTCATGAATGGGAAGAATTAACATCCTTAAAATGTCCATACTACCTAAAACAATGTACAGATCCAACGCAATTCCTATTAAGATAGCAATGGCATATTTCACAGAAGTAGAAGAAATGTTCCAAAACTTCATATGACCACAAAAGACACTGAATATCCACAGCAATCTCAAGAAAGAAGAACAAAGTTGGAGGAATCATGCTACCTGATATCAAACTATACCACAAGGCCTAATAATCAATAAAGCATGGCACTGGCATGAAAACAGTATACAGGTCAATGAAATAGAATAAAGAGCCCAGAAATAAACCCACATTCTTATGGTCAAATAATAAAGACAGTCTATTTAATAAATTGTGTTTGGAAAATTGAACAGATATGTGCACAAAAAGAAAAAAAAAGAAAAAAGAAACTAGACCACCTTCTTACACCATCCATAAGAATAAACTCGAAATGGATTAAAGACTTTAATGTTAGCCTCAAAACCATAAAACTCCTAGAAGAAAACATAGGCAGTAAAATCTTGGACATTTCTCATAACAATATTTTTTTCTGCTATATCTCCTGAGGCATGGGAAACAAACATACAGAAATAAACAAATGGGACTAAATCAAAATAAAAAGCTTCTGCACAGCAAGGGAAACCATCAACAAAATGAAAAGACGAACTATGATTGGAACATCAACTTTGCCAATGATACATCTGATAAGGGGTTAATATCCAAAATTTATTTTTAAAAAAGCTTATAAATGTCAACACCAAGGAAACAAACAATCCAATTAAAAAATGGGTAAAGGACCTGGGTAGACACTTCTCCAAAGAGGGCATAAAGATTGGCCAATAGACATTTGAAAAGATGCTCAGTATCACTCATCACCAGAGATGCTAATTAAAATCACAATGAGGTATCACCTCGGGCCTGTCAGAATGGATATCACCAATAAATCAACAACCAACAAGTGTTGGAGGGTGTGGAGAGAAGGGAACACCGGAGCACTGTTATTGGCAATGCAGACTGGGATAGCCACCGTTGGAAGCATTATGGAGTTACTTCGAAAATTAAAAATGGAACTGCCGATGACCCAGGGATTCCACTTCCGGTAATATATGAGAAGAAACCCAAAACACCAATTTGAAAGAATATATGCACCCCTATGTTCATTGCAGCATTATTTACAATAACTGAGGTTTTGAAGCAGCCCACGTGCCTATCAGTAGATGAGTGGGTAAAATAGCTGTGGTACTTTCACACAACGGAATACTTCTCAGGTGTAACAAAGTAGAAAATCTGACCTTTTTTTTGATGGCACGGATGGACCTGGGGAGTGAAATAATCCAGTCAGAGAAAGACAAGTACCATACGATCTCACTTACCTGTGGAATCTAATGAGCAACATAAACTATCAAAGAAACTCAAGTACAGAGAACAGACTGTCAGAGAGGACGAGGTTGGGGGGAGAGGGTCTATGGAAAAGGTGAAGGGATTAAGAAAAAAAAATCCTCATAGGCAGAGATAACAGTATGGTGATTACCAGAGGAGAAGGGGGGTAGGTGGAGGTAGAAGAGGGTAAAGAGGAGATACTTGTTGATGAAAGGAGACTTGATGTGTGGTGGTGAACACACAGTGCAATATATCGTTAGTGTATTATAGAATTGTACACCTGAAACCTGTGCCATTTTATTAACCAATGTCACCTCAATAAATTCTACTAAAAATAAATAAATAATGATGAGAATTCTCATCATCTGCAGCAACCTGGATGGAATTGGAGAACATCATGCTGAGTGAAAGAAGCCAGTCAATGAAAGGGAAACACCACATGACCTCACTCATTTATGGATAATAAAGAACATTATAAACTAATGAACAGAAAGATAGATATAGTGACAGTAAAGCAACAAGCAGACTGTCCAATGACAGCGCGGGGAGGATAGGGTTATTTGGGGGAGATAAGAGATCAAGGGAAGGACTGGTATGCAAGCATATAAGTACAACCAATGGACACAAAACTCTGGGGAGGGAGGGCATGGATGAGAGGGGGGAGCAATGATAAGCTATGTACACAGATAATACCTTAATAAGAAAATGATGGATTAAAAAATAGATAGATAGGAAATTGACATTTTACTGAATTTCTTTCTAGATTACCAAAGGAAACTGAGAGGAGGTCACCAGCCACACCTTCAGACTCTAACTCCCTTTGAGGAAAACCCTCTTCTGCTGTCACTGGCCCAATCACCCACCCCGCCTGGAGTTCAGAGAATGTGGTTTTCTGTGGTCCTCTGTCAGCTCTCCTTCTGTCACTGTTCCCCGTTTCGAGGGAACACCTTGAACAGCGAACTAGTTCAAGGCAGCGTGTGCTGCGTTGAGAGCCAAGACCTCTCTCTTCACTCTCGTAATGGCATTTTCTTTGTGAGGTGACGTTTCCACTGTTCCACAGAAGTCCCAATTTTTCACTCAAAAAAAAAAGTCTAAAGAAATGCCACAGCTGAGGGAAAAAGTCTCAGGCTGGCACAGCTTTCCTTTATGTGATGCAGGGTCACTAAAAGCTTCAACCCATTTCGCATCTCAGACAAACAATACCTCCTCTCTCCGTGTTCTCTCTCTGTGTCCAGCCCAGCCCCGTCCTCGAATGCCACATTAGAGAATCTGGCTTATTGGGTACAAAATGCATCGAAAGGAAACTGCATTTGCCTGAGCCTTGGCAGAAACGTGCACTGGGACGGGCTGTAATAAAGTTAATTTTTATACACATTGCTAAGAAAGTTGACGCTGAAGGGCTTATTATTAGAAAATTTTTAAAAAATCACATACCTAAGAGGAAAGGGGATTTCCTTGAAACAGCATTAAATATCATTCAATTCCCGTGAACTTTCGGAAGCTGCCAAAAGCGTTGAACAATGAATGTTCCTGGTGTGCACCTGAAATCCGTATTTTTAAAGGCTCCTCTCCGCAGGGAGACTTTACACTATAATCAGGCCAGCTGGAGGAACGCTTTGTGGAAAAGGTTGAAGGGATTTAAAAATTTCTAAGACGATGAACAGGGAGAGGGGTAAATAAAAACTGGCTAATAATCTGTTGGGAGTCTTCATAGAGAAAACTTCAAAGATGATGAATTTTTCTAGGGAAACATAATGTAAAAGGTAAACACGACGCTATTAAGTAAAAGTCGCCTGGCCCCTGACTTACCTGGGACCTTCCTTTCTCCCCATTCTCTCATTGGAGGTTCATGGTCATTACTGGGGCGTCTTCCCAGTGTTTCCCCCCGGGGGGATGGGGAGAGCCGGCCCCTGCTCACGGCTGGAGAAATGAAATTCTCCCCAAGGTCTGCCTGCTCACTTGTGGTTGGGCTCTCACCACGAAATTTGTTAACAGTCCCATATTTCCTAATCACTGGCTTGCAGGCAGCACTGGTTTGAGATAAAGTTTCCACAAAAGTCCTTGAGAAAAAAATAAAATAAATGAGTTTTCATAAAGCCAAAAAACTCATCCAGTTTGAAAGGCTGACCTCTGCATTGCAAGTTTGCCCTTCTTACCTTCCCTAGGAAACTCGACTGTCTTTCTCACTTAGAAAAATAAACGGGGGCTCCAAATTCTTTTTATGGGTCCTTCATCGCCAAATTGGAATATCAATACTGACGCGCCTGGCAATCAGAAGCAACAAAACACACAGGAAAAAAACGCCTTCGTATATCAATAAAGGTAATATTTTGCCTGTTGAGGTTTCTAAAGGCCAAGCTAATATTTACTGCGCTATTCCGCTGTTTCTGGCTGCCGCATACTGAACACTTACCTTCTGCTGGGCACTGGGATAATTGCTGGACAAGGATGATCACATTGAGTCTGAACCTAGGAGGGAAATACAACAATTACTCTCAATGCACAGATAAGGGAACTAAGCCACGTGAAGCGTCATACGGTGAAGGGACACAGAATTCACAAGCAGGCCAGATTCACAACATTCCATCTCACCTGCAACGTAGTTCTACTATTTGACATGTTTATGTGGGAACTATTCAGAAGGTAATATAACCATTAAACAGATTCAACTAAAAAAACCACAATTGGATACGTAACTTATTGTACATCTCTTCTTGTATTTATGGTTCTGTCAAATTCTGGTCAGGAGCGGAGTCAGGGTAGTAATAATAAACATATGTCAACATTCACTGGTCCTTCAATCCGCCAGGCACTGTGGCGATCATCACAAGTAGATTATCTGACAAGTAGCAATTCTTCCAACAAGGCCATGGGTGAGAAACCTTTAATACCCCATGTGCAGATAGAGAAACTGAGGCTGACACTAGTTGGTTGCTCAGGACCAAACCAGAGAGGGTCGGGCCTGCATTGCCATCACCTGTCCATCATCCAGATATCATTGCTGGCATGTACACATAAGGAATTATTTGACATTGAAACTGGGTCTCAGAACTGTTGGACACTGAAATTATAATGTTTTATAATAAACAAACAAACAAATAAATAAATAATAAAATAAAAAAAATAATTTTTTGTTATTATATGTTTATTTCTAGTCTGCAGTTGCAAGATTTTTCAAAGAAAAGAAATGGGGAAAATAGTTATAGAAATAAAGAACCACTGAACAGACTGTCAAACTATAGCAGGAGGGCAAGGGAAGTTATGGGGGGGGAGCTATAAGAGATCAACCGAAGGACTTGTATGCATGCATACAAACATAACCAATAGACACAAGACACGGAGGGGAAGGGGTAAGTGAAGGCATATTCGGGGCTGGGGGGAGGCTGGGGGAAGGTCAAGGGAGAAAAAAGGAGACATATGTACTACTATTTGTAATCCTTCAAAGAAACAAACAAACAAACAAATTTTTTTTAAAGAAACTGAGGCTGCCAGAGAATAACTCGACTAAGATCGATTCCAGTTAATAAAATGAGTGCATGACGCATTTCTTTTGTTTTAAGTCACCCAGTTTGTGGTAATTTGCTACAGCAGCCACAGGAGACTGGCACAGCTTCTAAACTTACTGCTATTTCTACAGTCATTCAAACAAAACACACAAAACAGAAAAACTCTCTTAAAAAGTGGCCCCCTCCAGCTGCCACTTTTTCTTTACAATAACATTCCTCAAGACAGTTATCTATACGTATAGCCTTTAAGTTGTCTCTTCTCATTTGCTCTTAAATCTATGCCAACCAGGATTTTCCATCCCTCGTCGTACTGAAATTGCTCAATATTGCCAATGTCTTCTTCATTCTTGAAGGCAAAGGTCAACCATCCTGACCCCCCAGACAGCTTCCTGGCTTCCTCTCCATTCCTGCACGTCTTCACTGGAACATCACATTCCCCATGAGGCCCTCTTGACTCTCCGGTCAGAAATCCTCACTCCCCTCCCAATTCATCCAAGGCACTCTCCTTGCTTTGGTTTTCTCCTTGGCTTTCATCACGATGTGATATGCTTATGGTTTCCCTATTTCTGGTTCTAACACCCCACTGGAATGTAAGCCCCCTGAGGGCAGGGAATTGGGTTTTACTACCCTGTTTCCCCGAAAATAAGTCAGTGTCTTATATTAATTTTTGCTCCCAAAGATGCACTAGGTCTTATTTATTTTCAGGGGATGTCTTATTTTTTCATGAAGAAGTATACGGTACACATTTATTGTTAAATGAAAATAAAGGAAATTTATTACCTGTATATGGTACGGTAGTACAGTAGTTGTCAACACAAACCAGACAAACTGTGAATCCTACAGTATCAAGAATTTACTCATTTATTCAATGATAATCATGTCATCATCTTCTGGAACATCATCATAACAATCCAATGCCTGAATTTCCTGGTGAATTTCTTGGGACTCCATTTCTTTCAGAATCAGTGGACCAAATCTCTCATGTTTAGCAATAGCACTATCTTTAAATGAGTACTTCTTGTCAAGGTAGCCTGCTCCCAGTGCATTTGCAATGGAACTGTCAGTGATTTTCTCCCATGAATTCTTCACCCAAGTCACAACTTCCTGCATTTTAGGTTTCCCAAAGTTTCCACGCTGATTTCTTTCCATTCACACAGCAGTGACATCACGCCTCCGTGTAACGTCACTGGTTGCTAGACGCCAGTAGGGGAGGCCCTAACAACCAGTTTATGGTAAATTAATTTTCATTCTGAGACAGAGCCTGGGGGCCTTATTTTCAGGGGGGATGCCTTATATTTCACTCAGAAGGAAACCTGTAAGTAGGTCTTATTTTCGGAGGATGTCTTATTTTCCGGAAAACACGGTAGTGCAATGCCTGGGGCATAATAACACTGATACCATATCTGTTAAATAAAAAAGTATATGATCTCCAAGCTGTATGGACTATTAGAAATGGCACAAAACATGGGCAAAATAAATGCACTGTGCATAGACCTTAAGAACAGCTATTACAAAGTCCAATGGAGGAAAGGTGTAATTATCATGCAAACAATGGGATGATTATATACACACACAATCAATTGGGCTTGCACTTCATATAAACACCCATCTATCTCCTAGGTGACGTAAGGGCTTCACATTATTATCTCAAGAGTCCCTGGGAGGTGGGCCAGCAGCGTTATTTCTATTTCTTTGTTTGTCAGAGCTTCTTCAAAAGTATCATTCAGATGGAGGCCTTGATTGTTCCCTTTGTTTTTGTTGCGGAGACAAGGCCAGTTGACTCTTAGTTACTGAAAAGCAGCCCCATCAAGGCCACAGGGGATTTTTATAACCTCTTGAACAGGAGTTTGGATTCCTGCCTCAAGGTTTAAAGACGGTTTTCCCCTGCAGGGGGGCTTCCCCATCACAACACTGCACCCTCAGAAATCAAGCTGCTCCTCTCCCCTGGGTGGGACATCAGGGGGAATACCTTTGTTGACAGAAACTAGCCTCGGTTTCAGTTTAAGGAAGGCCACAGTCAGAGTGATATGGTAGATTCTGAAGGAATATATTGAGAGAAATACAAAACGGCCTGCTTCTCCTGAATAGAGGATACAAATGTAGTCTCTTCTCCTGAATGGAGGATGCAAATAGACTAAAACAAGGTGCGGATAAGCCACTAGGGGACACGTCCAGTGTGTTGCTTGCACTGTGCGCTCTTGGTCAGAGAGGGACAGACGGAGTGTGAGAACACTGGGCGCATGACCGGGCACGTGAGCGGCACCAAGTCTCCAGGCAGAAAAACAGTCTCAGGTTTCATCCAGACTCTCAGGCAGCTTCGCTTTCTGCAGCATCTGTTCTGAGGGCTACATTTTAAAATGCCTACATGAGACTAAAGCGAAATACTGATTATTTCAGGTCAACCTTTTCCCAGTCTGCCACACATCTTACGTTGTTTGTTGTTTCATACACTTAGGTTTCGGGGACTAACGGGTTCATGCCGTACTACAGATACACAACTGTGTAGACTGGACAGTTTTACATGTGGACCCATTTGTTCACATTCAATGGGTTTGCAAGCAACTTTAAAAAAAATTTACAGCCGAAACCGGTTTGGCTCAGTGGTAGAGCATCGGTCTGTGGACTGAAAGGTCCCAGGTTCGATTCCGAACAGGGGCATGTACCTTGGCTGAGTGCACATCCCCAGTGGGGGGTGTGCAGGAGGCAACTGGTCGATGTTTCTCTCTCATCGACATTTCTAGTTCTCTATCTCTCTCCCTTCCTCTCTGTAAAATATCAATTAAAAAAAATATATATAATTTACAACCCACTGTTGGTTATTCTCTATTAGAATAAATAGCCTTGATTGAATGTAAGGGATTTGAGGTTTGCAGATAATTACGACATGTGACAAAGAAAGCAGGTTTATATGATGTGGGTTTTAAGCTCCTTGAAGGGGAGAAATGTATTCAATGCAAGTTTATCACCTTCAACGTGGAAGAGCAGGTGAGGGGGGAACAAAACCCTTATCAGTGTTTTTAAAATCTATAAATGTTGTGTGAAGCATAATCGCATTCCTCTAGGGTAAAAACTGCTGTTTAAACTTTAACCCCACTCTTCTGGCTTCTGTAATCATTTGCTTGCTAAAATAGAGAAGTTTTTTTGATCCCCGTTCAGTGGTATACCCCATCGATTATGATCTTTACCTGGGAACCAGAACAGCAAAACTTTGCTTTAATTGCTTCAGTGGCTCCAGGAATGTTTTCTGTTGGCTCAGTGGCTCCAAGAACGAAAACTATAATTAATCTTTAGAGATAACTAACTTGCTTAATTTAGCTTCTGGACAAAACTGCTTTTGCAGAAACAGTTCCTCGTTCCAACACTAGGGACGTACTTGCTGCCTTTGTGATTTTTGCCTTCATAAGCCTGATGCTACTGCCATTCAGGGCTGTGAGATTTGGAGTGCTATTGCCCCCTTGTAGCCGCTGGCTTTTGAAATAAATGTGGCTCCTTAATTCGACTTCTTGAGGCATCCTTGTGTGATTTGCAGGGTACACTACAACAGCTGTTCCTGAGCCATTATTTATAGCTATTTACCAAGGTACCTCTCTCTCTCTCTCTCTCTCTCTCTCTCTCTCTCTCTCTCACTCTCTCATTCCCATTGACTTTTTCACCTTTTAAAACATTTCAAAGCTTTGTAAACCATGTAGCCTTTAGCAATCATTTATTTAGCCAATATGCAGAGTCCAGAACAACACATTTCTGTTTCTTTCCATTTGGATAATTTCAGTGCACTTTTTTTCTTTTTTTACTGAATATTGGGGTAACATTGGTTAATAAAATTATATAGGTTTCAGCCCTGGCTAGTGTGACTCAGTTGATTGGAGTATCATCCCATACAGCAAAAGGTGGTGGGTTCAATTCCTAGTCAGGGCACATACCCGGATTTTGGGGTTGATTCCTAGTGGGGTTGCATGTAGGAGGCCGCCAATTGATGTTTCTCTCTCTCCCCCTCCTCTCTAAAAAGAAATCAATAAAATGTTTAAAAATTAGATGTTACAGGTGTACAATTCTATAATATATCATCTGTATAGTATATTGTATGTTCACCACCCTAAGCCAACCTTCCACTCTTATTCATGTAATATACTATATTAATAAATTTCAGGGATGTAAGTAAGTAAGGTTCTTACTTAAATCATTATTCTAAATGTAAATTTGAAAATTATTTGTAAAGTAAGAACTGGCTAAAATTGGAACTGTTTAAAATTTGTCTGTTTAAAAGTTTAACAGATAAAAATTATTGGAACAGGAATGTAGAATCTATTGTTTTGCTCTTTCTAACAAAATTATTTTGCTGTTTCAGTACTGGTTTATTTAGCCTGATAACATTTCCAGAGGAATAATGCTCCTAAAGAAAATAGTAGCTTTGTTCTTTATATTTATTATTCCTTGGGATTTCCTATATTTCCTAGAAAAACTAAAATTGTTCTATAGGAAAAATTAAAGAGTAGTTAAATATTTTCAACAACTACAAAAATGTTAGATGATTTTTTGAGAAGTCTGGTGGGTTTTGCATAACCAACTAAATAGCTTTTACTTGCGTACCTGGATAATAATAAATTGGTATTTTGAATACTGTTAAAACAGAATAGCCAATATGTTAATTCTTTCTAAAGAAGACACTCATACTTGACCACATTTAAGAGGTAAATTTACAGCTAATATTCTGTGCAAAGAATTGCTTTGGCTTATTTAAGTATTGATGCACAAGAAAAATGCTTATTTTCTTCCCTTTAGAGATACCCCAAGTTAATTACTCTATAAATATGGGATTGTCCAATTCTGCATTATCCCTTTTTGTGACTGTACTTAACACACAAATATTACTTATTGGAGGCTGTAGCCTGTATATATAATGTGAAGCTCATTCTCTAAAACTTTCAGAGGTGGCAGACTAAATCAGCATCCTGCTATAACATTTTCTGTGGAGATATGTAATCAGAGGTACCATAAAAAGCATTCTTTATTTCTTGAAACTAGGCAGAGTAAGAAAAACTTAAATTGGAATTGTCATGTCTTCAGTAGAAATATGGTTTCAGAGTCTAATTAGTATCATTAAAATACGAGGCTCTGATAAGCGCTACAACCACCGTCTGATTGTTATTACCCGGATTTGTTTTCCAGGTAATATATTCCTTTGATTCATTCTCTTTCTTGCCTGTAAAGGGAGCCAGCCTCGGGGCTGATTTTACTATCTATTTTCAATTATCACAATCACACAACCATAAAAAACGAAGATAAGAAACGTTTCAATTTTAATAATGTCTCTAAAAATGAGCTACTAACTTGCCATGTTCATTTATCATCTAGTATGAGACGTTCAAATTACTATCCTTTCAAATCAGCAAGGATTGTGTTGCAGGGAAAACACGCACAGTATTATAGATTTTGTTTACCCCTTTGTTAAGAGAATGAATATTAGCCGAAACTGGTTTGGCTCAGTGGATAGAGCATCAGCCTGCGGACTGAAGGGTCTCGGGTTCGTTTCCGGTCAAGGGCATGTACCTTGGTTGCGGGCACATCCCCAGTGGGGGGTGTGCAGGAGGCAGCTGGTCGATGACTCTCTCATCGATGTTTCCAACTCTCTATCCCTCTCTCTTCCTCTCTGTAAAAAATAAACAAATAAATAAATAAATAAATAAATAAATATAAAATAATAAATATCAGCTGCTGTGTCAGTTGGGAGAGATGATTAAGTGTATGTGGGGTCTCCAGGAAACAAGAGGAACCTTCACCTGAGCTCGCAGACTGATGGCTGTCCCCTCTCATCTGGGAGCTGCCACATCCTCAGGCCCTCAGTCATCACTTGACTGCTCTTTGCTGTCAGCTTGGGTTCAAGTTGTAGTCTGATGGGCATTTGTGAAGACAGATTTAAAATCATGAATGGAGTTCCGGGTCCAATATGAGGCACTACAAAAGCTGCTAGCACTTTCTAAAAGAAACCTGAAGGACTTCTGGGGTAGAAAGAATGTTTTCCTCCAAATTGCTAGGGAAAGCTTACATTTTTCTTTAGAGAAAAAAAAAAAACAGCACTCTTCTTCGACAATACTGTCTTTCTGGGGAACACTTTCTAGATGGAGCATTTTCCTTTAGAACAGCTCAGAGGACTGACTTTTATGCTTTCTTAGAGGATTTAATAGAAAAAAGAAGGAGTTATTAAGGATAGAGTGTTTTGTTTGTTCTTGTTCCTCTCTGGGGTTTTGGTTTGGAAGAACTAAGGCTTTGAGGAGGTAGAGACCTTCAGATGAATTGGGATGGTACATACCCCAACATACATCAGATGTATTCGTTTGTGCAAGTAGGACTATAAGGACAAGAGTTGCAGAATGTCTGGCAGCATAGCTCTCCCTGTGCTATCACATTAGATCCCCAGGGCCCATGGGAATCACTGGCACTCACATACTGACTGCCGGGTGGCACACCTGAAGTGCCAGCTCAGTGGTGACAACTTATGGGACGGGTGCAGTGTGCACTGTGCATTAAACATCTTAACGTGGTCTGTGTCACCAACAGGAAGACTGCACGGGTCCGGGAACCAAGGATGGACTTCAAGTTGGCCCTGCTGTCCATCACTTCCAGTGATCCCCGTAGGGAACTGGTGCTTCCGGTTCCCATGACTCTTGGTTATGGTTGTTCAGAAGGCCCAGTTCCTGAAAGGTAGACTATTTCCACTGGAGAACACAGTAAGTTTCCCAATGAGTGATAAGCTGCTACTGCCTCCTGGACACTTAGACTCCTTGTGCTCCTAGAAGAGGAGTCACCTTCCTGGAAGGGGTCATGGGCCTTGGTCATCAGGAGGCGGTGGACTGCTGCCACACCACAGAAGAGAGAGGATACATATGGTGGTCTCTTGGCTCAACCTTGATGGTAAATGGACTAGTGCGGCGGCCATGGCCTGACAGGTGTAGGTTTCCCAGGGGCTTTGGCCTCTCGGGGAAGAGAGTCCTGGTCATGCCATCAAGTACACCACCAAGAGCAGCGGAAGTGCTACTTGAAGGTAAGGGGGGTCTAGGATGGAGAGTGACAGAGGGAAGATGAGTCATCGGCTGCAGCCCTGAGACCAGCGGTAGCGACAAGCATTATAGTTTATGCAGCTGACCTCTTCTTCCTCTTCCCCGAAGAAGAAAGGACCTCTAAAATCCCGAAAGAGCTTCTTCCTGGATGACAGGAAGCAGTGGGACTAAGTGGCACAAGGCAAGGGCTGCAGGGAACATACAGGGACACTGCCTAGAAGACTCTTGGACAAAGGACGGTGTCCAATTATCGCAAACCATCTCCAGATGTCAGCTCCTAAAGGGTTTGCCTCAGCTGCAGAGTCGCTACTCCCAAAGGCATGCCCATGCAATGAACGCCTGAGGGCAAAAAGGCCCAGCCATTTCCTCCCAATACCAAACCACTGTTAGTCCATGTATATGTATATGCTGTGCAGCTTTCTGCTGGATTAGCTGAGGCTTTGCTGTGCCCTCACCGCGCTCGACTTTTCCATCTGCCCAATTCTGTTTCCTGTTCCTCATGCCCACAGGTGTTGATCTCAGGTAAGTATCCTTCCTGCCAAACTCCATCTCAGCATCTGTCTCTGCATAATCTGACCTGCAACAGCTGATGTCGCAAGTGGCATTTAGCATGTTGAAAAGTGGTTTTAAAAATCTCTAGTGAGGATTTTGATTTCAAAGGGCACCTGATTATCATGTGCTTAATATGGACTCTCCAAAGTTCCCTTAAAATAACTGGGTAGCCCGGGTTGATGTGGCTCAGTTGGTTAGAGCATCACCAGTGCACCAGAAGATCAACAGTTCAATTCCAGGTCAAGGCAGGTACTTAGGCTGTGAGTTTTTATGGGAGGCAACCAATAGATGTCTTTCTCACACATCAATGTTTCTCTCCCTCTCTTCCTTCCCCCTGTCTAAAAATCAATAAAAAAGAACACACACACACACACACACACACACACACACACACACACACACAACTGTGCAGATGGAACACATAACATTGATGATCAAGCTCACAGCATTGATGGTCAAACTCTTGTGGAATTCTACTGTGAGGCCAATGAAATTGGATTAAAATATTAGGCTGGTATAATTCAAAACCTAGCACCATTTTTCTTGGTTATAAGCATGGCAAATTGCTCATGTTAGTGATGTAACTACCATGTTTCCCTGAAAATAAGACATCCTCCGAAAATAAGACCTACTTACAGGTTTCCTTCTGAGTGAAAATAAGGCCCCAGGCTCTGTCTCAGAATGAAAATTAATTTACCATAAACTGGTCACTAGGGCCGCCCCGACTGGCGTCTAGCAACGAGTGACTTTATGCGGAGTCCTGAAGTCACTGCTGTGTGAATGGAGAGAAATCAGTGTGGAAACTTTGTGAAACCTAAGCTACAGGAAGTTGTGACTTGGGTGAAGAATTCATGGGATAAATCACTGGCAGTTGCATTGCAAATGCACTGCGAGCAGGTTACCTTGACAAGAAGTACTCATTTAAAGACAGTGCTGTTGCTAAACATGAGAGATTTGGTCCACTGGTTCTGAAAGAAATGGAGTCACAAGAAATTCATCAGGAAATTCAGGAATTGCATTGTTATGATGATGTTCCAGAAGATGATGACATGAT
Organism: Vespertilio murinus; assembly: GCA_963924515.1. Lineage (NCBI taxonomy): Eukaryota > Metazoa > Chordata > Mammalia > Chiroptera > Vespertilionidae > Vespertilio > Vespertilio murinus. The sequence goes on along the minus strand of OZ004717.1, from coordinate 27,274,706 downwards.
TGTCATTGGATAAATGAGTAAATTCTTGATACTGTAGGATTCACAGTTTGTCTGGTTTGTGTTGACAAATACTTTACTACCATACCATATACAGGTAATAAATTTCCTTTATTTTTATTTAACAATAAATGTGTACCGTATTCTTCTTCATGGAAAAATAAGACATCCCCTGAAAATAAGACCTAGTGCATATTTGGGAGCAAAAATTAATATAAGACACTGTCTTATTTTCAGAGAAACAGGGTAGTACATTCATGGCATAGTTGTATAGCTCACTGACATTTCAGCCAATTTTTCATGAGCACTAGATCAGGTAAATTATTAAAACAAATACCCTTCTCAGCCTTACCTTGATAAACATGATGGACAGTCCTATTGCAGAAATTGGGGGAGGGACATGGTGTGGGTGGTTGGGTCCTAATAGAGGTTTGTTAGTGGGGGTGAAGAATATTGTCTCCATTCCCTTTGAAGATGTAATAAATGTTCTCAACCTCAGCCTTAGACAAATGTCCAGACTCCCCTACATTCACATGAAATTGAAGTTCATCAATGACTTCCAGGTATCCATAGATCCTTGCTTAAAGAATGCTTGCAATGGGGATTTAATAAGTTCAAGTGTAATTTCCCACTAACCAGATATTTATTTAAAAAAAATACCAAATCAAGTAATTATGTATTAGATGCTATTTTCCTTTTGATTATTTCTACCCACTTTCCTGGATTACAGTCCTGACTCCACCATTTACTTATGGCATGACCTTGGGCCAGTCACTTAACCTGTTGATGCCTCAGTTTCCTCATCTGTAATATAGTGGTAAATATAATTCCAATCCCAAGGGATATTGTAAGAATAAATAAGCAATTCACAGAAGGTCTTAAGACGTCTTGGATGCATAAGCTCTCCAAGGGTGTTAGCCACTGTTGTGGCTGGGGGTGGGGTTAAGTAGTCTGCTGTTACTCCCTCTTTGTCCCTGTGAAGAGTAAAATTCACTTTTTATGTCTTATCTATGACTATTTGTAGGAAAAGGCAATTTTAAATTCCATACTTCACTGCAATGTTTTTTTAAATTCACTTGCTGCTCAGAGACACTGTAAAAGCAGATTCTGAGAGATGGCACATGCAATACCATCATTACCAGAAATTACCATCTGAGAGATGGCACATGCAATACCATAATTACCAGATTTATTCTACTCCACTTTCCATGATGCAAGTTCAATGATTTTGCACGGTGACCTTGTAGGTCTCATGAAATCAAAATGAAGGTAGGGATTAGCCATTTACTAAGTCCTCAAAGATAACATAAAGCCATATAAGGAGGGATTTAGGTGGTGGCTTGTCCATTTAATACAACCTCTAAGAAGAATCCCTTACTTCAACTTGTCCTTGGTATAATTTGGAATGTAGCTATTAATATGCAGTTCTTTTGATTGAAGAAAATCACCCAGAATCCATTTGGTAAATGGAAAGAAATGGAGATTAGTCATAATATCAATTAATAAAATATAGTATAAATTTAATTATTTATTTAGTTCTCCCCCCTCCCCTCCTGAAATGGTTTATATGGGCCAATTTAGGAAAATTGAACAAAATAAAGGTTTCTAAGGTCTTCAGGATTTCCTCAGAGAAAGAAATGGCCAAAATACTATATCCATGTTTACCTCCAGAGGGAAATGGGGGAGACAAAATTGCTATAATTGGATTTTCTCCAAAACATATCAATGTACTTGCTTTTGCAAAATTGTTCATGGGTCATTAATCATAACTTAAGAAATGCATCTCATCTGAAAACCGAAAGATCCTCCTTTGGCCACAGCTCAAATGAACTCCAAATGGCATAGAATATTTAGTTTTCAATTTTCCACAAACTTATTATTGACCCACCTCTGAACGTGTCCAGAAACAAATTCCATTTCCCCAAAACAGTGAGAATGATTGAACTCTAGACTACTTTTTTCTCTTGGTGTCCATAGCACAACCATGCTCTCTTCAAACGACCCCAATGGATTCCCTGGCACATGAAGCACTAGAAGCAGAACAAATCCTTCTAGAATGTTCTGACACTAAAGAGCTTGCATGCTCAGAGCTGTGGCAGGATCACAGCCAGAGGACATCACGTTCCTACCTTTCAAGGTCAAAGAGAGGCCCCAATGCTTTCTTTGAGGCTGTGCCTTGCTCATGAGTTTCTCTTCAGGATGTTCATCGAATTCTAGAGACAAAATCAATGTCTAGGTTCTGGAGAATTTGGCTACTACCTTTATGCCATACCTCTCACAGGGCAGGGCCTGGGTAGAGGGGAATATTTTAACCTTTCATTTACAAGCTGTGTGTCCTATAGAGCAGCAGCTTTTTTGCCGGGCATGATTTTTGCATTTGTTTAAAGCCACATACTTTAAGCTCCCTGCCAATATTTTTTTGTCTGACAATATGCCTACACTCTTAGGATATAAAATAACTTACGTGGAACATTAAAGTATATATTCTTGATTTCTATAAGAGGAAGAGAGAGGGAGAGAGAGATATAAAAATAAAAACATCGATGAGTGAGAAACATTGATTGGCTTCCTCCTACATATCCCCTACTGGGGATCAAACCCACAACCTGGCATGTGGCCTGACCAAAAATCACCGAACTGGCAATCTCCTGGCGCATAGGCCGATACTCACCCAGGTGGATGAGACCTACTATATTTTATGGTAAGAACATAGTTTTGTATCATTCTCTTAGAACTTGTAGAACTTTCTATAGCTTATTTTATAACCCCCAAATATTTAATAATATGAGAAATCTCCTTTCATATGCATTTTGTACTTGTGCAAACGGCATGTAGAACCAAAAATAGAAATGTGCCTTTGAGCTTTCTCCTTGAGGTTTATTCCACAATGTGGCGATATATCACAGAGTGTCACATTTTCCTACAGATCATCTCAAAACGCCTCCTACAGACCCAACAGGAAGGCAGTGATGAGAGAAAATGTCAATATTGTACATTTTTGCTTACATATCATCTTCACCGGAACCCGGGGTTTCTGGCTGTTCCGAGTGCATTCCCAGCAGTTGGAATTTGCACAGTCCTTGGGTTCAGGTCTCTTGGTAAACAAGAACTAGCAGCTTCGCCACTCTGATTTATAAGGAGGCAGCGTGTCTTGTAAGAGCAGAAAACACCTAGCCCTGCATGCAGTTGAGGACGTGATGAAATGCTCTTGCTCCAGATAAGATTGTGGATTTATGGGTTATGCTCTCTGTGCTCAGCACAGGGTCCCAGAATGTGCAAACAGCAAAGAAGATTTCTTCTGTCCGACCCCGAAGGAATGAAGTGATTTCTCCTGTACAGTTTGTGGCCTAACTACTCTATGTCAGACCAGAGTCCATTCCGGGATATTTCACCACCCATGTCCCTTTGGTGTGAGGATGGCAAATAGTACTAGTCATACCCAGTAAATGTCAATCATCCCCCACGCCCACCAAGTGAGGCCTTGCACTTTTGTGCCCAGTCTTATTCAAATGAGCCTTAAAATGCCCAGCTGTGTTGCTAATATGGCTGAAGATATTGATTCCCTAGGTTTGGGCTGTGAGTGGCTTTTTATGGAAAGCATCGACTCAGCTGTTCAGCTCGGCTGCACTACTTTGCATGCTCAGAATGTGTTGCTTTTGCTGCTGAGTAGTGAAAATCAAAGAGGATCCTTTAGTCATTGGAAGTCTATTCAGATAACTGTGGAGGTTTTAGTCCTTCCTTGCAGAGCTGGGAAAAGAAAAAGAAAAAAAATGACTGCTTTCGTCGTCAGGGGGTCCTGCCCCATGCTCCCCTCCGCACAGAGGCGTGAGATACCTTGTGAAGAGACGGCACCATTTGCGATGTCATCATAAGCTTTCAGAGCCAGTGTTCACAAAGCGTTCCTGGAGTCACTGACCACCATGCTTGTCTGGCAATAGCCAGCTTAGCCCTGCGGGCGAACGGTGGTGACTTTCTTTGATTGTCTTTTTTTCATAATCCGAACATTGCTGATTAAGCAGGGTGCAGAGATCTTGATAGACAGGGCTCCACAATGTAAATAAATCAACAAAAAACCCTCCACTCCACACACCATTTACTTCTGGAATGCAGATTGCAAACTTCCCCGGGCCAGAGATGGCTGAGGTTAATGAGAGTCAGTAATCATTGGAGTGCCGCCGGGGGGCTCAGTAAGCATCTTTATTATCAACATCATGATCAAGCTCTTAAAGTCCTACTCTTGAGACCCAAAGTATCCTCTGAGGCGTCAGTAACCATTAACCTTCTTTGGGAACCAAGCAAGGGCAATAAATTCCTCCTAAAACATTAAGTGACAGTGAAACAGACTGTATGACATCAGAGACTCTAGGCGTTCATTGACCCCACATGGCCACGCACTGGCTTCAGGTCCGCAGTGACTTACCAATAATGTCAATAGTCCTAACGTGCTGGAGAGGGTTGTTTGCTCTTCCTTATCATGGGGGTTGTGTGCTTCAGTGCTAAAAGTTTTCCCACTCATGGCACTCAACATAAAGTGCAGGCAAGTCCAATCTCAGCAATGCATATACATTTCCAAAACTGGAGAAAGTAATGTGCTTTAATGTTCAGACTGTGCCATAGGATTGGATGGCAGCGCCTGGCATAGATCTGTGCACACCTTTGCTATGTCTGGAACAAAGCAGATTCTCCAACATTAGAATAATTGTTGTGATAGTGGCTGCACTATAGTAATCTACTCCGCGGTACTTCAGAAGTAGGCCCTCCAGAGAATGGGGTACGCCCACAGGCCAGGCCCAGTGCAAAGAGTTTTACATACAGCACTTATTTTAATTCTCACAAAACTCTAGCAGTTAGATGCTATTCTCTCCATCTGATAGAGAGTTAGAACTCTTAGCCTTTATGCTAAACCTGTGCTCTCTTGTGTGGGAGCTACATGACCAACAGTTACATATGGCTACGGAGCACTTGGAATGAGAAATATGGCTAGTCCAAGTTCACATGTGCTGTACACACTGAATTCAAAGACTGAGTATAAAAATACAGAAAATATACCAATGATTTTGCATATTGATTAGATTTCAAAATGATATATTTAATCAGTGGGTTAAATAAAACATAATATTAAAATTTACAATTTTTTTGCCAGAACTGGTTTGGCTCAGTGGATAGAGCATCAGTCTGCGGACTAAAAGGTCCCAGGTTCGATTCTGGTCAAGGGCATGTACCTTGGTTTCGGGCACATCCCCAGTAGGAGGTGTGCAAGAGGCAGCTGGTCAATGTTTCTCTCTCATCGACGTTTCTAGCTGTCTAGTTCTCTCCCTTCTTCTCTGTGGAAAATCAATAAAATATATTTTTTAAAAATTTACATTTTTTTAAATATAGCTACTTAAAAAATCTAAAAGCCATATGTGCCTCTCATTAACTTTCTAAAGGACAGATCTGTGCTAATCTGTATTCCTTTTTGAAGCATCTTCACTCTTACAAATAAACAGTGTATTGGACCTGAGAAATTATTTTTTTACCTTTAAAACAAAACAAAACAAAACAAAACAAAACAAAAGAACCTGTGACTTAAAATAAAAGGAAGAGTGATAGTCTAGTCTTACAAATTCAAATTATATTATTTACAAATTATACATTTATAAGACAAGGATGAAAAATAATTTTTCTTATAACTTTCCTCTTTTAAGACATTAGTATAATTACCTTATAATGTAATTTTCTTTTTAAAAAATATATATTTTATTGATTTTTTTACAGAGAGGAAGAGAGTTAGAAACATCGATGAGAGAGAAACATTGACCAGCTGCCTCCTGCACATCCCCTACCAGGGATGTGCCCGCAACCAAGGCACATACACTTGACCGGAATTGAACCTGGGACCTTTCAGTCCGCAGGCTGACGCTCTGCCACTGAGCCAAACCGGTTTTGACTAATGTAATTTTCTTCAAATGTCCAGTTTGTTTGTTTGTTTGTTTGTTTGTTTGTTTGTTTGGTAGACCAAGTCCAGGAGTATGGGAAAAAGTCTTTTACCTTAGTACAATGTTTTTCTCTTTCAAGGTGTCTTTTGTAATCCATTCATTCATTTGAAGAACATGCACAGTCATAGGAAGCCTTTCTGAATTGTTGGCAAAACAAGACAGAAGACACATAGCAAGAGACACCACAGCAAATATTTAAAGTCTGTAGGTCTTAACTTTAGGAGCATGACATTCAGAATATTACATTTTTAAAAAATACATTGCACAGTAGCATTTCTCTGGTGGCTATCATTGTGTGTGCTGGCTGGAAACAGAGTTCTGATATTAAAGCACATGACAGCCTCAGGTGTTCTACCTCTGTCTGTGCTCGCTCTGATGTCCCTTTATTGCAGTCAACAGAGGTTCTGCACCTCAGGACTGAATGGGAACCACCATTTCCAGGTATCTGAGAATGGCATATTCAAAAACTGCTACAAATTTTTCAGACCAGAAGTCCCACTAGGTTAAAAATACACACATAATTTTAAACCCTTGCTGGTACCACTGGGAGACAGGCAATAAAATTCAGTGTCCGCATTTGCTTACTTCTGAGTTGGACATTCTGTTTTCAGAGACAGCTTTAACCTGATTCTTAGAGAAAAAAACACCCCCTCCCCCTTCCAGGTAAGGCACACCAAAAAAGCATTGCTCTCAGCATCCAGGCCAGCCATGTTCCAGTCATCACAAATTATTTTTTTATTGTTTTCAGAGAGAGAGAGAGAGAAACATCAATGATGAGAGAGAATCATTGATCAGCTGCCTCCTGCATGCCCCTTACTGGGGATGAGCCCATAACCCAGACATGTGCCCTTAACTGTAATTGAACCTCGGACCCTTTAGTCTGCAGGCCAAAGCTCTATCCTCTGAGCAAAACCAGCCAAGGATCAATCATAATTTTTAATGTGTGAGGAATTTGGGTTTCTTTATTCTCATGTTGCATTTTTTGCGTACTGTTTATTGTTGTTGATCAAATGATTTCATCTTTTTTCCAAATTCAGCTACAGAATCTGCATCCAAGACCTCAGTGGCAATGGATTTTCCAAGTTCCACAAAATAGAGTATATACTCCTTACCAAGAAGTAATGTGGTGAGGCAACCAAGTCTGTTATATGACAAACCAACAAAAACAGAGACCCACCATCATGGGTTCGGTACAAAAGACTAAATTGCCAGGTGACTCTCTAAGCCTATTCTCTTTGCTACCTGGGAAAAGCCATATGAAATAAGTCTTCTCTTTTTGTTTGTTAATTCTTACCAGAGGATATTTTTCCATTGGCTTTTAGAGAGAGTGGAAGAGAGGGAGGAGTTAGAGAGCGAGAGAAACATGGATGTGAGAGAGACACATCGATTGGTTGCCACCTGCACTGGAATCAAACCTGGGACTGACTATTCAGTCTGCAGGCTGACACTCTATCCATTGAGCCAAACCGGCTAGGGCGAGTCATTCTTTAAGATACCAAAATGGAAATAATTTTTCTCTCTTATATATTGCCCTTTTATTACAGGAGAAATTGAGATAATGGTGCCACTGGTGCCGAAATGATTTTCACAAGCAACCAGGAGCGTGCATTGATTCTTTGTTTTTGTGACTTTCATTAATTATTTTCCAGGGAATGATACAGACCTCATCTTTTCCTATGGGAAGCACATTACAATCACACTCTTTGCTTTCCATGTGTGTTCCAGGAGCCCTGCAATCTGTTTTCCTTCTCAAATAATCTGAGGACACAAAACACCCGTAGATGAGCTTTCTTGTCTTAGAATTTGGTGGGATGCTTTTGAATTCCACCTAAGAAAAAGTGCCTTTTACTACTGGAGCAGGTTCCGAATATTTGAGTCTTTACAGTGACTTCATTCTTTACCTGTTTGCCTGGTGTGTGTGTGTGTGTGTGTGTGTGTGTGTGTGTGTGTGTTTAATCAAGCCGTGAAGCAAAACTCATCACTGCAATTTACTAGGGCACATATCCCATGAATAAATTCACAACTATTTTATGAGAATGCTGACATCCAAGAAACATGGCAGCATGGTGTTAGAATGAATGATAGGTAGAGTGTAGGTGCGAAGTGGGACTTCTGGTCTGAAAAATTCGCAGCAGTTTTTGAAGATGCCTGGGAGAGACAGAGAGTTGAAAAGACACCCGAATCAGGAGCAACTTTTAGCTTCTGTTGCTCATGTGAACTAGAGAAAGCTGGGAAACAAGACCGCAGGGTTTCTCGCCTCACATATGTAAGCGCCAAGATCTTTAATCTTTGCAGATCTGCTCCTCGATCTAGGAGATCCCACAAGAAAGCACCAATGTTAAACATCTGTCAGAATGGCTTTAACTGCGCCCACAACCTAGGGAATCAGTGAGCCCTCTTGGATAAGATTCTAGACATTTCTCCTTCTCTGTTCATATCTTTCTCTTCTCTCCTCTCAACCACTACTAAAACAATTTGTGATGTGAATGGAATTAGAGAAAGGGAGTTCTTTTTTTTTACCAGGTATATGCTATTAGCATTATGATATAAAGAATTTTTATAATCTTTGCAGCAATAGAATGTATTACAGTAAATAAATTAGGATAATTAAATTATAAGCTCTTACTTCAAAAGGAGCACCTATTAAAGTAATTCCATGCCAGTGTACTAGCTGCAACACTTTGTTTATTCCTTCCCATATATTAGAATTAATAAATACATTTTTGAAAGCAAACTAAAATAAAAATTACTTTGAGACTTTCAGAACTGTCACTATTAATACAAGTTATATACCTTAATAACTTTATAAAGCCTGGATTATCTCTTCCTATAGAGATAGTATTAGGCTATCTAAAGGGTGAATTTAAAAAAAGCTGAAAGACCCAGGGGTCCGGGTGCCCCGGGCGAGCCGTGTGTCCCAGGGGAAGCAGTGGGACCTGGGGGGAGGGGCGGTGAGAACCAGAGGAGGAGCAGACTCTATTCATGTGATCCTGAGATAGTCACCATAAAACAAGCAGATTATCAAATGACAGCGGGGAGGGGAAGGAGACCTGGGGGGAGATAAGAGAACAACCGAAGGACTGGTATGCATGAATATAAGTACAACCAACGAACACAGAACTCTGGGGAGGGCATGAATGGGAGGTGGGAGGAGGGCGCAATGGTAAGCTATGTACACACATAATACCTTAATTTAAAAATATATAAATAAAAAAAAATAAAAAAAGCTGAATGATAACCTCAGAATTACTTTCATCATCATTTCTAAATAGTAAAGCACTAATACGTTTAGAGAACATGTAGGTAAATCACGGGGAATGGGCCTGATTGTGGAGGTTCAGATCCTCATTCCGAGATTCATTGGCGGGGTCTGTAACCTCTCTGTGCTCACTTTCCTCATTTGTTAAGCGGGGGTCATGGCAGCATGTGATTTATACAAGTTGTTGTGAAGAAAACCTAGTGTGTTCATACGTTTTCTGCGCTTAGAATATATTAGCTGTCGCTATTTGTAAACCTGGTAGTAAAGTGAAAACAGTTGGAAACGTCTCCAAACTCGGTGTCAACCCATCTGTTAAAATGGAAAACGAATACATCCGCAGTGTCGCAGGCTCCTTTGTTCCTACTGAAAAGTGCCAACCAAATACCTGTCTGCATATATGCAAAGTAGAGGAGGCAGATAGATATTTGGAAAATAGGAAAAAAGTGGGAGCCCACTTTAAATTACCTGTAATATAGTATTTAAATGAACTGTAATATAGTATTTTTTAATCATTTAAATGTTGATCATGTTGATTATTAAATTGGGGACCTAATGAATATCAATGTTCTGGAACAGTTAGAAAACATAATTGTAATATTTTATTTCTGAAAATTCGTTTTTCTTGCTCTATCTCTGATCTGACATAAAGAAAGTAATTTTGCTTGAGATATGATAATAAATGGAAGACAAAAACTTTCACTGATTGATTTAGACAACAAATAAAAATCTGAAGTTAATTAAAGTAAAATGGTAAAAGCTTTCCGCTCTAATAGAAGAGTCCCTAAATCCCAGTTTAATTTTTCCTGTCATGTAAAATACCCAGCTTCAATAAAAAGAGGAAATGTTCTAGTTTCTGTTTTAGTTTACAAATTTTATACACTCTTTTTTTAATATATATATTTTATTGATTTTATTACAGAGAGGAAGGGAGAGAGATAGAGAGCTAGAAATGTCGATGGGAGAGAATCATCGACCAGCCACCTCCTGCACACCCCCCACCGGGGATGTGCTTGCAACCAATGTACATGCCCTTGACCAGAATCGAACCTGGGACCTTCCAGTCTGCAGACCGACGCTCTACCACTGAGCCAAACCGGTTTCAGCGAATTTTATACATGCTTTTCTTCACTAAAATATCATCAGATAAAAAATCACTGGTCAATTAAATCACTATCTCCAAAACAAATACATATTTGCCTTAAATTCAACAGAGCTTAAAGTTTAAAATAATGAGCTGCATTTGTAATAATTAAATGTAAAATGGTAATTTATCATATTTTACTAACAAGATGGCCAGAAATGACTTCTTATGAAAGAAATTTTTCAATAATGATAAAAGTAATGTAGCAAATGCTCTGTATACTGAGACAAATTTTAATAGTAAGCGGTTAAGCATTTCATAGTTTAGTATTGTTTATTAGAAACGATACTTTAGATTCTTCAGAATTTGGGATGATTGAAAAACTTTTAAATAGAATGGGAAAGTAAAATGAAGCATAAGAAGTACAATAATGAATCCTATATAATAAAAGGGTGATATGCAAATTAACCATCACTCCATCACAAAGATGGTGGTGCCCATAGCCACAAGCTAGTGGCGCCCAGTCCTCTCAGCCCTGCCAGAGCCCCCCAGTCCCCCAGTCCCAGGGGGTGGCTGCTGAGAGCAAGCAGTGTGAGCGGCCTGGCGGAATGCTTGCCTCATCACCCAGTTGAGGGTGTGCCTGTGGCCAGGCCAGGGTGCGGATGGGTCTCTGGGCCACAGAGAGCTATTGGCACATGGATTTGTGTACAGGGCTGCTAGTGTTATAACAACTATGCATGGTGCCAACTGGGTGCTGGAAATCAGGGGGACCCCTTTGTAAAGCATATGATTGATTAAAAACTGAGCTGTACACCTTGAAACTAGTAAAAAAAAATAATATTGAATGTAAACTTTCATTGAAAAATATTTTTAACTAGAACTGTCCCTGTATGTCCATATTGGAAGAGGAGGGATCAACCTAAGAGCACAACCAGACTGACTGTTGATGCAACTTAACTAGTCATTGTTGTCCATGGGCAAAGGCTGTTTGCACCAGAGAACTCCAAGTCAGCTCGAATAAAGGGAACCTTGCAAGGTACCACAAGGATATGGCAAGGAAGTGGCACACGGTTCAAATACTGACAGCTTTCTGGGAACAGGCCTTGAAGGCGCTTCACCGGCCTCATTCTGCCTCCAGACCCGGCCAGGCTGCTGTCTTTCACCACGATCTCTTACTTTTCGAAGGCTCCCACAGAACTCAAGAGGAGAGAATGAGGACCGAGTAAGTGAAAATGCCACAAAGCTCACTGTTCTAAGATTTAGCTTTTACTTGAATAAATGTTCCTCAGGCTGCTGCAAGCTTTGTTTAATTTCCAGTGTAGAAAAAAAAATTGACACCCTCCCCTTTTCTCCCCCTCGCCCCCATTTTGTCACTGTGTTCATTACTTTTATGGAGAAGAGACGTCTTGACTCCACTATTTCTGTTGGTGTCCTCTACTTCTTTGGTCTGATTGAAACAACACTAAATCTGGTCTTTCCTGGCAAAGGCGTAAGAAAAATCTCTCCTAAGTCTTCCTTGCTTCCTTTTGTTTAAGTTAAATTATGGTACCCTTTTCAAAAGACTCCTTTTAAATCTCAACCATATTTAGAACATATTCTCCTTCCCCCCACTCTTTCTTTTATTTTCTCCTATGTTATTTGAATCCAAGGACTGAGTACCTATCACACCATACACATTTGCTCCTTCCCGTTATCTTTCCCCCCCTCATGATACCCATTTATCTCTGGCCCCAATTTTTGTAGCTGTCTCTTCCCAGCCCCTGCCCTTCAAGGTTCCTGTCTGTGCTGTTTGCGGGAACTCGCCATGCCAAGGCAGGAAGTACTTCCAGATTGTGTCCCTCTCACATCCCGCTGGCCTGCAGCTGCTCCTGCAGTTCAGAACTTTATTTTCATCCTCCCTCTGTCTGATTCATCGTTTTCTGTTTTTCTCAAGGGCAAAGGCTTTCCAATGGAAGGTTGCTGAACTTGGGATGAGGGGATGGGGGAGTCTGGGAAAGGCCATGGGGGCAAAGCTTCCAGCCCCAGTCACGCTGATCAGATCGGCACAGCTTTTATCTCCTCCGTTTGCTTAAATCTCCCTGAAGCAGTTCTTAACAAAGTGCTCCTTGGCAAAAGAAAAAAAAAAGTTTGAAAATTACTTCTCGAAGGAAAACAACCCCATTGTTGCCACAGATGAGATTGATGGACCACAGAGCCTAATAAAGGAGAACCTACTATGAAATAATCCTTATTTCAAAGACCAACTTAAAACTGCTGGGTTCTCCAGACCTCTGCACTGTAAAGTTAAGCCTTTTATTTTATAGATAGAAGCCCAATGCAGGAAGATTCATGTCAGACTGGGCCTTCCTTTTGCTGGTTGCCAGCACTGGCTTTGCTTCAGGCTGGAGCCACCTTTCCGCCTTCCCACACTGCTCAGAGGCCCAGAGCTGCCAGGGGTGGGGTGGAACACCTGCATCATTGTCATGGTGATGAGGCAGGGGTCCTGCCCAGGTACCCAAATTAACTCAAGATCTTTGTTGGGTTAATTTGCATACTCACTCCTTATTGGCTGGTGGGTGCTGCGAAGGTACAGCTAATTAGCATGCTACTCTTTTGTTAGATACATAAGAATATGAATGCCTAGAGAAGGTAAGTGACTTATCCAGGGCCAAATAATGGTGTAGCTGGAGCCAGAAGTGAAATCAACAGTCTATTGGCAGGTGTGGGTCTTCCTCAGGGTTCTTAGTCCATAGCATGCTTCTGGCCTTCCTAGTTCTTAGCCTGTGAATGTATGATTCTCCTTCTCTCAGTCTAAAGCCCTTCTCACTTTTCTCTCCTCTCCTTTATGCTTTAGTCTCCCCTTCCCTAGCCTCCTGTGGGTTTAAAAGATGGCAGCAAATTTCCTGATTATTTCAATGTCTCTTAGCTCAAATCCTTAAGATCTTAGATTCAAATCCTTAAATGCCCATTTAGTTCAATCTAGTCAATGGATTAGCTACCCACCAGATCCCTAGTCAATTATCCAACCCTGGTCCAGTAAATTGTAGCCCTGGGAGTTGGCTTAGACAGTATTTTAAATTATACTAAAATCATGGCCATCCTGACCTGCTCCTTCACTGGGTGGCAAGTATGCCAAGAAGTGACTGTGGAGCTAATTTTCTAGAAAAGTCATCTTTAGAGTGGTCTTAGAGACCTGAAGTCTCTTAATGAACAACTGGTATAATTGGTCTGTTGATGAATACTGTCCTATGTTAGTCCAGTCTCCCTCCCTCCCTCCCTCCCTCCCTCTTTCTCTCTCAATTTATAAGGAATTCAACCACATGGTTAAGGAAACAGGAAAATCTAAATCCGCAGTGTGAGCCAGTAGGCTCAGTCCCAGGGGAGCTAATGAGAAGTTCCCGTTGTAGGCCCAGCAGCCTGGCACTTGGGAGAGCCCATGGTGCCCATGCAATCCAAAGGCAGGCATCTGGAGAACCCCTCTTACTCAGGGAGGCTAGTCTTTTTGCACTATTCAGGCCTTCAGCAGATTAGATTAGATTAGATCCACATTATGGAGAGCAATCTGATTTCTCCAAGTTCACTGATTTAAATATTAACCTCACCCCGAACACCCTCAAAGTTTACACATAAAATTAACCATCATACCTGAAATACCTGAAACTAATACAAATAAATATTGAATGTAAACTGTAATTGAAAACTATATATATATATATATATATAGTCAGCCAGTGGGGAGGGGGGATTAACCATCACATCTACTTTCTAGGATTAAATCCAAAAGCCCAGGTTCCACAGAGTGAAAGTGATCTGACAGGCTTTCTCAGTAACTCACTTCAATTCACTTTTTATTTACCTCAAATCCTTCTTCCCTTTCCTTACCTAAATTTCTTGAAATTTCACATGCATAGAACTGTCTGGAAGAGCAAAGGGACTGTAAGAACAGTAAGGGGGCCCCTGATGCAGAGGAAGTGGTTGTGTAATTTTCATAGACTCTTCTTGCTGAAAGGCTCACTAAGATTCCTGGCAGGTAAACAGTCACATTTTGGCCAGTGCATAAGTGAGTGTTTCAGAATGATTCAGTACATTCTGGAGGGCTGGAGATTCCTTGATTATTCACTAACTTCTACATGAACTTCAATAATAAACAGACTTACAACTAACATGACCACATGGTGAGATTCTTTACTAAAAAATGCCATGTTCTACTCTAAGCATGTCAAACTGGTGGCCCGTGGGCCACATGCCTCATTTATTCAGCCTGTGGTTAGCCTTTGAGTTTGACATGCTTGTTCTACTCTTTCTCCTCCTTCCCTTGCAAATTAGAGTGACCTGTTTACCATCAGTGCTAGGTGAGCTATAAAAATTAAATAAGGCCATAAGACCTAATTCATAGAAACCTAGTACTGATGAACTGATTCATGATCAGTAAATCTTTCTGAGATATGTGAGTCTGTTATACAAGTGCTCAGTGTTACTATTGTCACTGTGAAGAGATTATGAGTCTGATAGTTGTGCAGAGGAAGAAAAATATTCTCAAAAAATGCACCTTTGTAGATATGTGGGCCATAAAGGTAGCACTAAATGTCATGTCCTGTAAACTTGGAAAGGACATAGACATTCTTAATATCATAACCAGAGATATTAAACCAGTAATGTTTAGGCATATTACCCATTACATTCCTGGGGTAACCTGAGGATCATTTTCTTTTTGCTATGTAAATAAATTATTTGTCAGGGCTTAAGAAAAATAACACCACTTTCAAGATACTGCCTCCATCTCAGAACTTCTAGACAGAGCAATGTTTTACCTACTCCATAGTGCTGAAGGGCATGACGATATTTTAAATTATACTAAAAAGAATACAATGTGGAATTCATTTTTTATGTTATGGCTTATGCAATGGCTAATCCGCGACTGAAACAGTGCCACTGCTATCAACTTGTGTTAAGCAATGTATAGGGGCGAAATGAAAAATTAAAATCTGTTAAAAGAGCTATTCTCTTTGTACAATGGAGCAACATGGCTTTAATGTAAGCAGGTGACTATGATAAAACTACACAGATTACAATGCCTGAAGCACCATCGACCAATAAAGACACGAACTGCTGATTATCTGTGGCCACCATAATTTTCAAGCGCTGCTTTTGACAATCCTTTTAAGTTAGACCCTAACTTCAGTGTTTTCTAATATTGCCTCGAAATTGCTTTTATGTCATGTTTATACATTGTGTTATGAGGCAGCAGCTTGGGAAATAAATTTTTACAAATTTACTTAGAAGATGCTAAAATTGTATTACATCCAGTAGAGCTCCCATCTTTGTTCTTTTAGGTTATTCAATTTTGCAATATCAGCTAAATGATATTTTAGAAATTTGAGCACGTGGCTTACTTCCATTGCTAGATATAGTTTCAAGTTACTAGGAATACTTCTAGGTGTCTTATTTCCCTTCCCAATGTCAAGCCAATTCTATAATAACTACTGAACATAAAGCTGTAAGTTTTTTGCTTGGTTCAGTAATATTTGTTGAGATTGTACATGAGACCTCAGGTAGATGTATACTAAGGTATGTAATTGTGCTCCTTATCTTCAAGGAACTCCCAGTCTGGTGTTAGAGAAAGACCCATACATGAATATTTACTGTATAACCTGGTGTGTGCACTGATTGGGTATGTGCAATGTTGGATATAAGCTCGGATAACTGCGTGCAGATGGTGGGGTCTCATCCAGCATAGATTAGAATCATAAAGCACCTAAGGAAGCATGCAATTCTGATGTTTTGTGTTTCATAAGTCAGCCCAGTAATAGCCATGCTATCAGCTTAATTAATCACAGCCCCCATTTTTATTAAAGAAAAATAAACTAGAAAACTTTTGCTTACAGTCTTACCTTCCTCCAACCCATTTTCCACCATCTCTCTGAGATGCAAGTTTGATGTTTGCTTTTCTGACCAAAGCCCCTCTGAGTCTCCTACAGCCTGACTGATAAGGTCTAAATTCCTCCATCTGGTCTCCTTCCCATCTCTGGCTCTCCTAACCTTCCAACCTCATTGCCTGTTACTCACCTTTCTTGTCCCAATTCTTTAGCCATACTCAGACTCTACATATTTTTGTCAATTCCCTCCTCTTAGAATGTGCGTTTGCTCTAGATGATATCCGACCCACTGTGTAAGATACAGCTCAGAAGGCTTCTCCTCTGGGAAGCCTTTCCTTACCTCCCAAGCAAAGTGATCTCTGCCTCTTTTGTGCTATCACTGTAGCTAATTTGTACCTCTGTCATATAGCAGTAAGTGCAGTGTCGTTCAGTTATTCCTTTATATATCCATCTTCACACCTGGCCTCTAAGCACCTTGACAGCAAAGAAAATATTTTGTTTTAGTCTGCTTGACATCTAAAAAGTACTAAAAAGGAAACTTGTAATGAATAACACATTACTCTCTTTGCTTGGTCATAGCAATTCAGTGTCTTGTGAGTATTTATTTACACAATCCATTCCACTTCTAGTCTAAGTATCTTGAGGGCAGAGATTAGGCCTTAAATATTTTTATCTGCCAAGCATATGAATAAAAAAACAGATGAGTTAATTTGGGAAACTGACTATCAATAATAATTCTTTACATCTGCAATCACCATTACATTTTCCTCATAGAATTACTGCATTACTTGAGAAAGGTATATAAAAATGTTGCTCTGTGAACATTATCCAGTAAGGTGATTTGGAAAGGATAATAACCCTGTCATTTCCTCCCCCTTTCCTCTCTTCCCTGTCACATGCCGATAGATAATGATCTGGAAGAGAAGTGGTACTAGATACCTTAAAAATAATCAATAAATGGATTAAAGTGAGACTTTCGTGACATGAAAAATGACTTCTATTTGGCCATGCCATCACTCTCAGGGCTTGGAAGAGATCTAAGTCCTGAAAAGTCAGCCCATCTTGATGCTTATGGCAATCTACAAAAGGGTCTTACAAAATTCCAGGTGCCCCAGATTTAAGAGAAGGTTCAAGTAGCACCTGCCCTTGATAAGACCTTTCTTCCCTCACCAAGACTCAGCCCCAGAACATTAAAGGATCCCACAAAGCTGCAGGATTACCAACCTTCTGTTCTCACAATGGGTCCCATCCAAGGAGGGCATCACCTCTAACAGCTGGAGGCTAAGCAGCAAACACTGTATTAACTTCTCTCATTTCAGTTCATTTTCATTAGTTTCTCTATTTGAATAGTTCACTATTAGACCCCATCAAGACCTCCAAGCCATTGACAATCCACCACATCCTCATGTATCTACTTCAAACATTACCCAGCTTTGAGTTACCCATACATTTCCCATTATAATAGTTCTCTTGGATGTACTCTCAATTCCCTAGACGATGGATCAGTAAACTAAGATCCTCAGGAAAAATCAACCCACTGATTGTTTTTACAAGCAATGTTCAACTGGAACACAGATAACTCCCACTAGTTTATGTAGTGTATATGACTACTTTTGCACAATAATGGCAAGTTAAGAAGCTGAGATAGAAACTGTACAGCCTATAAAACAAGCCTAAAATATATATACTGTCCAAGACTCCTTCTCCATCATATTCACTTAGAAGAACTCCAATTTTCCATTTACTCCTAATCTGCTCATGAGCAGCAGAATAAGCTGAACAAAACCCCACACCTAAGCTGAATAAGCTCCATTTAAATGTATGACCACGATTTTCAAGTCAGCTTCAACACTGTCCAAAAATTCAACTTTAGTTCTCTCATCAATTAACTCTTCCATTCTCTGAAATTACTATTTCACTTCTGCTCCCTCCAAAACTCTAACTACCCTTTTGCTCTTCTCTTAGAGGATAACTTTACTTCTCATTTCACTTACTAGTAAAGAAATAATAACTATTCGGAAAAGAACTACCCTGCCTACCCACCACCAATTCTACCAACCTGTTGACATATCTGCCCATTTTTTCCTTTGTACTCCTTTTTTGCAATGCATAAACTATGTCTACTCCTGAGGGTAACTGCTTGGCATGTGTGTCAAATCTTGTCTACACAAGGACTTAGATCCAGTAATTAATTCCCCTCTTTCCCATTTTATCAATTCATTTTTTGCTACCAGATCATGACTATCAACAATATAATAATTACCATAAAAACTGCTCTTCTAAGAATCCCAATTCCCTTCAGCCTCAGTCATGCCTTGTAGTCATCCATCTAGAAAACATTATCTCTGTAGATTCGGTCTATGCTTCAACTTGAATTATCCCTTCAATTCACTCCATTTCAACTTTGCTCATGCCTCACAGACTGAAAACAAAGTCACAAGTTCATTGTGCTCAACCTCTCAGAAACACATAAGGATTACTCTCCCCGGCCCCTCTGAAATACTTTCTTTTATTGGTTTTCAGAGCGCTGTAACTTTCTGCTGTTTTTCCTTTCTCCGTCTGTCTCCTCCATCTTTGTTGCTGCCTCCTCTGTTCCTCAGTTGCTAAATTGTGGGAGGTCTCAGAGCTTCGTGCTCAGTCCTCACACCTCTTCATCATTTACACTCATTTTCTAGAGGGTCTTGACTTATTCCATGGATTCAAATATCATCTATATTATGATTCTTACCAAATTTTTGTTTCCAGCGCAGACCACTTTTGTGAACTCTATGCCAACTTCTCTAATAGACATCTCAGTCTTAACAAGGCCATGCAAGGCTCCTCCCATGCTTCTTCCCCATTCTCCTCTGTTTCCATAAATAACTTTACTCCACCAGTTATAATCTCACAAATATCCTAGACCTACTATTCATCTCTCCCTGATCATCCAGTCCATCAGCAATTCTTATCAACTTTTCCTTTGAAATATATCTAAGTCTCCACCTTCATCTCCTCTCTGACTTTCTTTGCTTCTTCTCTTTATCCTTCCTCTCTCCCTACATTCAATTCTTTCCATAGCAGAGGGATTTTATTATAAATATAAGTCTGTGGATGTCACTTCTGTGCTGCACACTTTCCTGTGACTTTCCATGACACAGAGAGGAGAATTCAAACTCCTCCACATCATACAGAAAGCCTTTCATGAACTGACTTTGGTCAGTGTCTCTGACTTCATCTTAAAGAGAGTCTCGCTTGCTCCATCTTAGCCTTATTTTTACTAATCCTTTGATGTAAATGTTATTTCCTCTCAAGGCTTTTACACTCGCTGTTCCTTTGGCTTGGGATACCCCTCCTGAGACCTTCTTCACGTAGCTTATCATTGTCCATATACATTCTGTTCAATCGTCGCTTCCTGAGAGAAATCTTCTCTGACCACCAATCTATCTTCTGCCAGGTCATACTTCACCCACCTACTTTGTTTTTAGAGCATGTATCACCAGGGCCATGGCATCACACATTTCTTATTATCTGGATCTGCCTGTAGAGTGTAAACTTTATAAAGACAAGACAATGATTGTCTAATCACCACTGCATCCTGGGGCCAGGAATAGTGCCAAACATGTGGTAAGCTTACAGTAACTATTTTTTTGAATAAATAAATAAACTTGTTTATATATGATTCTGTGTCTTTGAAATCATTATAAGGGGAAGAATGAATTTCTGCAAACTAAAAATCAGCAGGGGAAGAAATGAATTTCTTTCTGTAAAACATTGAAATATAGTTTTAGAATGACTTGATATTCTATTGAAGGCCCATTAAATCTCTACAATTTACTTTTGTTAAGGCCCTTATGATGTGTCAGATATCCCTTTCTCAGTTGTAGGTATCAGAGGACTTGATCAACACTATATCAACACGAAAAAAGAAGGGTTGTTAAAGAGTAAATGAAATGACCTTCTCAACATCAAGGAGTACGGGAACCATTCTGGATGTGTTTGGATGCCATAGGAAATATTTAATTTTGTTAATTATTACTTGCCAACAGTTTGTGACTTATACAAGAATACATTTTCCTCTCAAATATCCATCGAGGCAGTGAAAGATTCTGTGCAACAACTAACTTTTATCAACTTCTAATTTATGGGGATAGATTTTCCTTCAGAAGAAGCCTCCATAGATCAGATATACAGCAGACCTTCAAAATACTCCTCATCTACTATGTCTGATAAATGTAATTGCATTTAACAGAAAACATAAACCCCATAGTTCCAATAAAATGAGCCTTTTGTAAATACTCACATTAAAAAAAATGACAAATTCAGAGAAGAAAACCTACCCATCTGAAGAAAAGCACATGCAAATTATTCACATTCAAGAATTTAGTCACAAAATTCAGCTTTAAGAACCAACATATGCATTAGATTATCTCATATACCTGCAATTAGGATGTCCTTTACATTCTTTTCCAGCATGGATATTTCTCATGATTATAATTCTGATACACAAACAACTCACTACTTCTACATTAACAGTGTCTCCGAAGCACCTAGTGTAAGGCCAACAGGAAATGAACTACAGTTCTGACTTTATCCCAACAGGAAAGAGATATGTTTATAATTTCCCAGCAGGAAATCAGATCTAGTTCTCTGAGTAGCTTGACAAGATGATGGTATGTCTCTTCTTTCTGCATTACCTTAATATCAAAATAATGGTGACTCAGAGTTAAACAAATAAGAATGTATTTCAATCAAAATACATGCCAAATGTACTTCTACTGTCAGTTGCATGAAAATCAAGTTAATTACTGAAACTATTTGTCATTTTCTTTTCCTCGTTTTCTAACTCAAAGAGAAAAAGACCAGGCTACAGCTTTTATCATATCATTTGAAAAATTATTTGAAAAAGAATTTTCTCCCACATGTCCTCAAACAACTGACCCGCCAACCCATTTTTAGCTGGAAGGTGACATAAGAAATAGGTGATATGCGGCTTATATGTTTACTTGTAAAAGTGAGCATAAATCAATTTATGCAAGAGTGATTCCTTAAATCAAATTTCCAGACTCAGAAACCTCTGGTTTAATTTGCAAAGGCAGACTCAGATTAATTTTCCTCAGAGATACATTCTGTTGCTTTCCAAGCTGAAAAAATGTCTTCTAGATGACTAATGTTTCAGCTCTATTTTTCCCTGAGCAATATAAAATGGACTTTACATTGGAAGGAGCCTGATTTACTGACACAGCTGTCTCAGTGGGGGGTACTGCCAAGTGCGTCCATATGTGCTGCATTTAATATGCAGCTAGTAGGAGGCTTTCATCAAAACAATGCGTGAAGCAGTGACACTCCTGGGGGAGTTACTGGATAAGGAAACAATGAATAGGTGCCCAAGGTTGGCCTGAGCTCCTAATAGAACATCTATAATTCTTCAGCTAAAAGTTGTCTTTATCCTGGACAGGTGATCCTGTGGTTTGTGCTAAGTATGGGGTTGAAATTTAACAATGGAGAGGAGAAAGACTCAACTTGGACTCAACCTTGAACATTTATTCAGTGGACACAGGAAGAAAAAATTGACAGACTCTGTGTGCCTGGATTCCACAGGGAGTAGGCAAAGGGTAAAGGAATAGAAATGGGATTGGTTATATGTCTTCATATAAAGGTGTCTATCCCTATATCTACTTATCTATCATCATCATCCATTTATCTATCTATTCAAGAGAATGTACACCCATAAGATTTATTTATTACAGATATGTCTTTGGAGAATACACACCTAGGAAAAATTTCTCCACTCAGTGCTCACACTTCTTAAATATATAACTGTGTGATTAGCTAGGTAATGATTTTGTAGCTTAAATGATAGCCAAACTCTTATCAGCTCTACTGCTAAAAATATTTTTGGAAGAAAAAAATTAAAATTGAATTGTTTTCTACATCCAAATTGTTCTCCTGTGTTTATTATGTTCTTGCATAAGACCCTTGCTATGTCCTCTAACTTTACACCCTTCTGTAAGCCTGATGAAAGCTAAGAGGAACTCCAAAGTTGGCCCAGTTCACTGTGAATGCTGCCCCCATTAGCGGTAGCTAGGCCTTAAATTAAATGAAGCTGTAAGATCTTCTAGAATCTCATATGTGATCTCTTCATATGGGTAGCTCCTGGAAAGGGCTTACACAGTTAACACAATGTTTTGGAAGAGTCATTAGAATCATGACTTCTTTTTTTAATTTTAAATATAATAAAAGTAATCTACACTAATAAAAGAGAAACATGCAAATTGACCATCACTTTGCAAAGCCCACCAGCCAATCAGGAGTGAGTATGCAAATTAATCTGACAAAGTTGGTGGTGGCCCTGCCCCCCAGTTGCTCCTGGCCTCTGGGCAGCATGCAAGCATGTTCAAAGTGGCTGGGAGGGGCGGGATGCCTACTATGAGGGGAAGGGCGGGGGGTGGGGGCCGTGAAGGGAGTTACAGAAGGGAACTCTGGCTGGAGCAAAGACTGAAGGCTCCAACTGGAGCGAAGATGGAAGACGGTAGCCAGAGCGAAGGCCTGGGTCCCAGGTGCCAGAGGAAAACCAGTGCTGGCTGCTAGGGGAAGGAAGGCCTATTGTACAAATCTTCCTGCAACAGACCTCTAGTTAAAATATATTTTCAAACTTGCAATGTGATGATACGTTCTTTTCTCCCCTCCCCCCTCTCTTTCTCTCTCTCTCTCTCTTTCTCTTTAAAACATATTTTTATTGTCTCCCATCCCTTTCCTCTTCTTTCCCAGCTGCACTGTGCACTCCCCCCTCCCCACTGCCAGCACATGGCTGGCACTCTGCCTGCTGATGGTAAACCGAGGTAGGCTCTCCCCAGAGCTGCTGTAAGAACCACTGGCAGTGAGGGATCGCTTCGTTTTCCTGTCTTCATGTGTTGCTGTTGTTTTCATTTCCAATCTGTTGCAGACCAGTGTTTGTTTTCTTGTCTTTACTCTGTTCAATGAGACATATTCCTGGATCATCTGCTTGAATGTCCCAGTCATGTCAAATTGCCATAAATGTTTCTAAATGCCCCTCATAACTTCCACATTTAGTTGTTTGCGAACTAGTAACCATCATTCTGAAGACCAACACCAGTCCCCCGGCCTTGCTCTGAGTCGTGCTGATGTACCTTTTATGAGTTTCCTCAGTATAGAGCCCCGTGGAGAATCTTGGCCAAAGAAAGCATGCAGATAAGCAGATGCGCTTTCCTGAGAGCCTTCCAGCCACCGAGAGCCATGGGGCAAAACCATCCTTTTCCTTGTCAGTGGTTTTCTCTCAGATCATTTGTCCCTGCTTTTCCTGCACAGCCTGGTTTTCTTATAAAATCACCACAGAAACGGCTACAGTCGCAGGTACATGAGTCTAGTATTGGGTCAACTCCAACGAATTCTCCATTGTGCAGCTCAGGGGACGCTTCAAGCCCTGACACCTTTCCAGCGAGGGACTGTCACCGCCCGGGAAAGAGCATGGCCTGTGCCAGACATGTGCGAGCACTTTCTCAGAAGCTCCCTGGACTGCCAATAAAAATTCGCTGGGAAGCCAGACAAGTGCTGCCGCCTGAGCATAAAGTATTTATAGGCTGTTTCACTGCTGTCTACTTCTGGATGCTCAAGTAGCTCACCACGTAACCTAAGTGGATCTCCCAATGGCGGCTTTAGCTTCAGCTCTTTCTAACTAACGTAGGCCTGGGGTGGGATCCAAGCCCGGAGCAGGTGTCCAAGTCTCCGCGTCCCTCCCTTCTCCACCTCGCTTGCTATCCATCACCCTGGCTCTCACAGGCCTCGCCCACCTGCACTGGAGATGCTCTTATATGGGGGAGAAGGATGGCACAGCAACGTGGCCCCCCTACAGCCTCCAGGAGCTAGTGGAAGGATGTATGGCAGGGTCACACCCCTTTCCTCTTGTCCTCTGCTCCGGAAGGTGAAGGGGGTGGGGAGGGTGGCCTCTCTCCTTCCTCATCCCTCTAATGCTCTAGTCTCTCTCTGAACACCCCTATTCTCCACCATTTGGGGCAGGGTGCTCCTTGACCCATCTAGATTTGACAGCTCAGGTGGGTGCCTCTGCTATCCCTCCTCCCATCCCGTACCTCCCATTTTTAGGGCCTTGTGTCGGTGGGTGACAAATATAAAAATTAAAGAATAAACTTGCCCCTCACTGCTAATGATTCTAGTTAGGATTTTCCTGAAAGCAAACATCTAAAAATTGCTCCTTGTAGTGTCTTCCACACCTGGGACGAGGTGAGGCTGAGCAGGGCCCCTAGGCTCTGTTTGGGTCAGGGGCAGGACAAAACACATGTTTATTGGCTCTGTACCACCAATGCTCTTTCAGACAATAAGTCAGTGTGACAGTGAGAGGGACCCGACCCAACACAAACAATGCTTTACCTGTTCCCAAGCTATATGATGGGTTATTTCTGAAAATATTGGAATTGTATGATCTATCTATCTATCTATCTATCTATCAGCCTAATATGCAAATTGTTCCCTCAGGAGTTTGACTGAGAGACTAGGAGTTAGACAGCTCATTATGATGTGTGCTGACCACCAGGGGGCGGCATGGAATGAAGGAAGGCTCTGTCGGCAGATGGAAAGCCCCCATTGGCCCTGATTGACAGCCAGGCCTAGGGACCCTCCCCCTGCATGAATTTCATGCACCGGGCCTCTAGTATTACTATAAGGGCATATGCTTTCCAGTAAACTGGCTGGAACTCAGACATCTAAATAAGGCTTACCCTTCAGAGTATTTACTATGGGAGGTGAAATACACATTCTCACTGAGGTGCCAGTTCCTAAAATATTCTGGAGCTGTTTTTGGAATGGTTCTCAAGATACATTTTGAAAAACTGCATTAAAATTATCAATGTATCATTTACTCAACAGTTCTATCATATTCTAAACTAAAAATAAAATGTGCTGACCCGCATCATTCTCTTTTGGTTGTCTCCCAAAACGGATCCGATTTCTAACCATGAGCCTGATGCATGCAGAGTGAAAGGTATCCTGTTCCAGGTCTGTGGCCCAAGGTCACACAAGGAGGACAGGCCCTTTCCCGGGATGAGGGCTGATGGAAGCCACTGAGCAGCGGAACTTTGATCCTTAGTGTAGAAAGAAGAATCACAGGTTCGGTTGGGCATCCTGGGGGAAGAGAACCCAGCGCATGTGACCACTGCATCTAACACTGAGTGAAACTCAAAAGCCTAGTCGGTCTCTGAGCCACGACAATGGCAGGTCTGAGTCCAAGACGATGGCTCTTCAGAACCCCACCTCAGCTCCCCTAAATTCTATTCTGCAGGCAGCTCAGCAGGGCTTGGGTCCTTTGTTCTCATCTCTCCCTGCGAAGAGCCTCATGTATCCCCGCGTGTCTTGCAACTATGATTTATCCCTGGGGCTTGGAAGAGCTGCATTGCGCTGCACATCATTTCCTTCCTTCATTTGCTCACTGTTTTCATTGACTATTACGCTTATTAGGAGACAGTCACAGTGGTAGGTCTTGGAGCTGTCTGTGCGCTTAAAGTACAATGGAGGGATAAACAAGAATTAGCAACATCTTCATCCGTGTGAATAGAGAGACTTTGGGAGAAAGGATTATTTTTCCTTTTCATCTGATCAGTTCCCCCCCCCCTCAGTTTTTCTATAATTGTTATGTATTAGGAGCCCAGTGCGTGATTTGAAATTGCGCAGTGCCACCCACCCTTGAGATGCAGGTCCAGCCCTGCCTCCCGCTCTGGCCCTTGAAGCAGTTGAGGCCCCTGTTGCCCTGCCCCCGATACTGCATGCGCAACCTCCTCCCGTCAACCTGTTATAGCATCCCGATTAATTAGCATATTTCATATATATATATATATATATATATATATATATATTGCATAATGAAAACAAACAAGTTTATGTTTTAAAGTGCCCATAATTTTAGAGGGAGCCCTGATTTGGAGAGTCTGAGGGATTATTTTATTTTTATTTTTAAATTTCAGAGAGGAAGAGGGGAGGGAGAGAGAGGTAGAAACATCAATGATGAGAGAGAATCACTGATTGGCTACCTGGAGCCTGCAACCTGGGCATGTGCCCTGACTGGGAATCAAATCAGGTTCAAAGATCAATGCTCAACCACTGAGCCACACCAGCCAGGCTCTGAGGGACCATTCTTAATACAGTAGCCCACTGATGGTTTCTGCTGTTTCTACTCTATGTGCTCTTCATGTGAATCAATTTCCAAGGACAGCATGAGTCTAAGAAGCTGGCTCAAGCCCGATGCGATTACCCAGTGTGTTTAAACTGACAGACTCTCAGAGACACCATACATAGGACATTCATTCAGCTCCAATAATGCGCATGAAGGTGGGGGTTGCCCTGTTCTCAGCTAAGGAGCTGAAGGTCAGACAGGCTGACTTAGCTGGGCCACTAGGAGCTCCAGGGTCCCCACGGGCTTGGTCTAGCTGAGCCTCTCTCCATTTCTAAGGGAGGACCTCTGCGTGGGCCTGTGGCCAGGAGATGGGACACTGGAAAACTGTCCCTGCATGGTCACAGGCAAACCCTCAGCTGACAGGGAGCTGGCTGGGTGAGGGGAAGTGGTGGGGGTGGGAGGGTAGCTTCAGCCCCTTAAGGAAATTAGGGGTGTTGTTTGGGGAAGGTGGGACTGCACAGATAGAACCAATAACATGCACAGCATGATCTCTGAGCATGGTAGCACACAAAGGAATAACTAAAACTAATGTGGTTTACAAGAGACAACTTATATCTCCCTTACCTATAACAATAAAGGTATGATATGCTAATTAGATCAGACATCCTTCCTGAGGAAGCCAGAGCTGTGAGGGAAGCCCAGGTCCCAGGTGCCAGAGGGAAGCCAGTGCTGGTAGCTGGGGGGAAGGGAGGCCTACTCTTGCACACATTTCGTGCATCGGGCCTCTAGCAGTGAATGAAGCCGTGTCCATGACAAAAGAAACGTTATAAACATATTATGTTTTCCTTACATATATGTTTGTTTACCTAGTCCTATTATTCTCTTTGGCTTGGATAATCCTTCTGGGAGAGGTGGCTGTCCTAGGCTCGGTGAGGATGCCTGAGGGACAGCAGTCAATGAGTGGGCCACAGCACCCTCCTCTACCATCCCCCCCAGCCCCTCAGCTGACTTCTGCGATCTTTGAAGAACCGAGTTCCCCAAAAAAGGGCTCCTCACTCAAGTGCCGTTAGGAATCGGTTAGTGCTCTCGCTGCCTCTGAGAGAGTCAAGGCTCAGACCGGGACCAGAGAACCAGCCTGTTTGTTTATCCTGGAGTCTCCCAGGGCGGCATCGGATTGATAGAACTGGTTTGCCCCTTCGGCACTTATTACTAAATAGCTAACAGGCCCCTTTTTCCTCCTCAGCCCTACCGGCCCTGGCAGTTTATTTGTTGCGTCTGCAGCCTAGATTGCTTTTCCCAGTATCTGCAAGGATCCACCCTCACTTCTGTCCTTTCTCAACTGCCACCCCAAGTCAGCCCTCTTTTATCACTCACCCCTTTTCTAGTCTGACTCCTACGCTTGTGTCTTCGCCCAACACACTACCCTGTTTCCCCGAAAATAAGACAGTGTCTTATATTAATTTTTTGCTCCCAAAGATGCGCGAGGTCTTATTTTCAGGGGATGTCTTATGTTTCCATGAAGTGGGTCTCATTTTCGGAGGATGTCTTATTTTCGGGGAAACACGGGCATGTACCTGACTTAGTGAGCTATGTCTTATCTGTCTCGGGAGGCGACCCGAGCTCCCTGTGGGTGGGCATTGTGTCTGGCGGGCTCGCTGGTGCATCCTCAGGCCTAGCACAGCGCCCGGCACAGCGTGGTGACTCCCGGAAGGGGAACAGATGGAGAAGGCGTGTGCATGGGGAGCGCTGGGAAGGGGCAGGGCCCAGCTGATGGGAGGCCTCTCACTAAGCCGTTCTGGTCTCTCCCCTAAAGCGACCTTGGGTTCTCTCTGCCCCACATTCACTCAACAAACATTAAGCACCAAGGACACCAGACTGTGCGTGACCTGGGCAGCGACGAGACACTGGTGGGAGCGAGAGTGTCTGTCTTCAGGGAGCACCTCCTGGTGACACATGTAAGGAGGCAGCGGGAGGACCGTGGAGTAGCAGGGCCTCACGGATCAGCGGCAGCCTCGCCACTTGGCAAAATGTTTGCTCGGCATTTTTTTTTTCTTTCCCCCTAACCATGAACATGCGAAAAAGCCGCTCAATCCCCAGGAGAAGAGGGCCCAGAGCCGATAAATGCCAAAGAAAAGAAGATGCTTTATGCTTCCTTTCCCGCGGCAAACCAGCCCTACCATCAGCTGCTCAGCACGGATTCAAATCCCCTGAACGGCCCCCCCAAAATCACCAGGGTCTTAATTTTTAAAACAGCCGGAGTGTCATGTGAGCCTCAGCACATCTGTCTGGAATCCATTCTTCAAGAAACCCAACATGTGCATGTGTCTGGGCACATAATCATGGAAGCGCAGAAAGCACACACGGCCACCTCGATGGGATTGAAACGGCACCAGGTGCTGAATTAAATGCTGAAAACAAAGCCCTGGGAACCCCGAGGACAGCGCAGCTCCCAACGCACGGGCTCCTTCAACCAGATGGAAGCACACCCACAAACCCCAGGGTCTTTCGGGGGGAGGGGTGGGTTCGTTTTGTGTCAGGTGCTGAGCCCTGAGATGCTCTGAGGCCTTTGAAACCTGCACAGAACACATCCAGCCTTTGTCCAGACCACACGGAGTGAGTCCTCTCCTGCGGCCACTGACAGGACCCCACGTCCCCCGGCCGGTGCAGCTGTCAGTTCATTGGGAAAAATAGGAAAGGCTTTTCGTGAAATACCCACAGGCCCGTGAAGTTATAAATGAAACATTTCACCGTTTTCCATTAAAAAAAGAAAGAAAGAAAGGCTCAGCAGCTCAAGTCCTTCACGTGGTCTAGAGCGCAGCAGAGGACAGCGATGCGTCCGAGCGGAAGCCCAGCTGGCGATGCACAGAAATGACTCACCTGGCTGCTGCCCTCCTTCCTGCTGGCACAGGCACAGCCACCGGGAGGGGTGGCGTTTGCCGAGAAATCCTGGAAAGCTCCAACTTGTTTCCACTCCGGAGGCAAGGGTTCCCCCCCCCCCTCGGCTCTCCTCCGCCCTCTGGAGCTCCCATATGTTATCAATTAGGAGCCACCAAGGTCAATTCAGCGGAGGGAGCGATTGCATTCACACACACCTTGCCTTTCTCTTTCCTCCCTCGCTTGCAGACTTTTTAGAGAGCAGGACGGTGCACCCAAGGCTGGGAGGTCAGTGTGCGCACAGTGAAAGGCTCATATGGGAGCTGTTTCCGAAGCAGATCTCCCTTGGAGACAGTCAGGCTGGGGGGAGGAGGGGTAGGTGCCTCAATGGTTAGAATCCAGTAGTGTAACCTTGAGTATGCATTTTCCCATAAAGGGGGAACATTTGTATTTTGGCAAAGAAAAGACATGTGTTTACTCCTTGGCTTTTAAGGACGAATATGAGGGAGTCAAGATCGAAATCATGTCTGAAGTCTTGGATTGTCCCCTCCCTCCACCTCCCCCCAACGCAAACACACACACAAACACACACACACACACACACACACACACACACACTCAGCTGTGCATCTCCCACTTGGACTATAGTGCCTGGTGAACAGACTTCCCTTCCTTCCAAGGTACCTGCACAGTGAGTAAAAAATACTCCTTATAAATCCTGTTAACGGAAAGGTCCCTACCGTGGGCTCCCTTGCCTTGAGCAGGCTGTCTCTTCAGTTTCCAGGAAGCAGCTCTTAGTTGCCAACACCAGTGCCCACTCATGGAAGGATGGAGCCACTGATGGAGACAGGAGGGGACGAGGAGGAGCTGATGGGAGCTTCTACCGCCCTGAGGTGGGATTAGAAGCGACATTTGGTTTGTGCCCATTCGTTCATTCCAAAGATACATTTCATTCACCAACCCTGTGCCAGGCACTGAAGTAGTAAAGGGGGTGAAAGAATGCCCAAGAAAGACAATGACTTCCTGAATAAGAAAAAGTTGGGCTGTGGCAAGTACCAGGAAGGAAGTAGGCAGGGGATGGGTTAACACAAGGGACCTCGTTTACAGAGTGGCAGCAGGATCCTCTGAGGAGTCACAACGGACCTTTTAAGACTCTGAGGTGAGAAGGTAGCCTCCAAAAGGTGGAAATGCCAAGGGGGAAGTGGACTACGAAGGAGGAGCAGCATGAAGCATGATCCTGGGCCCTGGCAGCAGGGTGAGAAGAGCTTGTATGTTTTATAACGCAGAGTGAGAGCAGACAGAGAATGGGAGCCCCAGGGTCAGGAGGCAGGCGGGGAGGAGACACATCTATGGGCCAGGTATAGCATCTTTTAGTTAGTCATAACTGCATGGAAGACCACTGGAGAAGTTTAAGCAGTGGAATGACACCGAGTATATCCATTTTTCAAAGATCATTAAAAAAAAAAAAAGCGGGGGGGGGGGGGAAGAAACCATGAAGGAAGTGAGAGCATCACAATTGGCAGCCACTGCGAATCTATGGGAGTGGTCCAGGGAAGTCCCGGGAGGTGGGGGGCATGGACAGACCCCAGTGTGAGTCCAAACCGGCCGGTCTGTTTATCACAGCTGGCAAGCAGTCTCCAGTGCATTTTTCATTTTTTTGAAAATAAAAACTCCAAAAGGTTAGTGCTTGCAATTCTGATTGTGAAACGTAGCCAACGTCTTTTCGAATATCTGGCCAACTACAGCTTTTCTTACCTGTTTGCCAGTGAGTGGCACTGAAAGTGACCTGTGAAAGGAGAGACTCTGGAATTTTAACACATCTAAGAATTTCTGGAGGGCACTCGTTGAAAAGGCAGGCCCCTGGGCCCGCTCCCTAGATTCAGTCTCAGGTGGTCTGCAGTGGAGCTCAGGAATTTGCTTTGTCCCGAGAACCTCAAGAAATGGAAATATGGCGTTTGGGGCATTCCTGGAGAAACTGTGTTAAAGCTGGCCGAGATCCTGCCTCTGACCTCCATGGGCTAACATGGCACTCTTTCATGTGCCTGCTGCTACACCTGAGAGATTGCTTTTCCACTGAGGCAATGTCAGGATAGCTTACGTGGTGTACTGTAAAAAGCACACACCCCCCCCCCCCAATTTTAGGGGGATTACAAGGCTAAGGTTCACACCCAGGGATTTACCTATCCATTCTGGGTTGGGGGTGGAGGGCTGTCCTAGGTCAGGATCCTATGGTGCTCTACCCTCGGGAACTCAGCGCTGTAGTCTTGGGGAAGGAGAAATGCAGAATCCGGGATTGGCTGTGCCTCCTCCCAGCTGGTCCATGAGTCACTTCCATTCATGGTTCATTGTCCAACCTAACGCTACGGGGTGTGAAAATACAATAATCTGGTGAGCCAGGAAGGAGAGGGAAGTGGATGCTGGAACCATCCCCAACATCTGCCCAGGGGGACACAGGAGGGGAGAAATCAGGCCTAGAAAACATGGTTCCTAAGCTCTTGAGGAGTTCTGAGCATCTGTGAACTGTGAAGGCACTAAAACCATATTAAAGCAGTGGTAATCATTTCCAAACTTCCCAAACACTTCTTTAGAGACATTTCCTGATCTTTGCCAAGTGTTTTATTATCTGCTATGGTCAACTGAAAAACAACTAGTGCGTATTAATAGAAAATCTCCGAGTTGAAGTTTCTTTAAATAGCTAACAGTTTATGAGACAAGGAACACTGCATAGGAATAACAGAGCATACGTTGACCAAGTTGTGGTCACTTCTTGTGATGGCAGGTCATAGCACTCAGTTCCCCCGTTCCCTGACCAGGCACTTAGTGAGGGCCTCGGAGCATCCGTCTCCTCTGCTACCTCCCCATCTGCAATCAACCTGCCCTACCGCCCTGGCCCACTCCTGCCACCTCGTTTCCCTGCATCTGTTTCCGCCTCTGTACAATTCCATGGAGAGGGACAGTCGATCACTAATGCCCCTCTCAGAAGAACCTGGAAGCTTCAGTCCTGATGTGGTCAAATAGAATGAACGGAGAGTCACTTACTGGATAGGAGGATCACAATACAGTACAAACACTGTATTACCGGTAAGTGTGTTAAGTTTCTGAGAAATAGTCTGCAATGCACCTTACTCGGAGGAGCAAGCATGGCCCCCACCATACTAGGTGCTAAAATTTCATGATGAAACGAGTCTGAAGAGGTACTTTACTACCTTTTCCACTTATTGGATGTGTGCCTGAGAGAAGCTGCTTAATCCTAAGATCCCTCATAGGCAAATGGGTTCCAATTTACTTCTAAGGTTCTAATGAGAATAACATGAGATAATGTGACAACGTAGCGTCATATCTAAGACATGCTGGTAGTTGTTTCATGAATGTGAAATGAATGAGATGCTCAGTGAGCGAAAGCTTCTACCAGTATTATTATTCACACAACTTTGTGCATTGGTGTGTACTTGGCCACGTTCAATTCTGCCTGCTTCTCACAACCTAAAAAAGTTTTTGGAGATTCCTTCCATTTAGAGAAGAATCCATTGGCAGACTTAATTTCTTCCCCCAACTAAAACTCTCAAGTAGCTGGCACATAACACGTAATTCAGTGAGCTGCTTGGCCCATCAGGCCTCGTCTGCCATCCCACCTGCCATGACACTGTGAACCCAGTCTTCTCATTTTCCTATCCTCACACCTCAAACTGATGCTCCAAAACCCAGCTCTCAGCACTGTCCCAAAGCCCCGGGGCCAAGGCAACATATGCAGCAAGTGGCTTTGCTCCCATTTTACACATGAGAGGATGGAGGCAAACGCTTATGCAGATGGGCCTCAGGGACGAAGGGGTTCCAAAAGGCTGCGGGGCCTTTGTCTGTCAGGTTTTTCCTTCTTCTGGGTTTCTGCCAAAGCTAGGGGGCATGCCAGCCATGGGCAAACTACGGTCCGTTTGGCTGTTCTATCCGGCCCGCGGAGCCAAAAGAGCGGAGGGTTCTCTTGCTCTCCCCTCTGTTCCTTCACCAGCAGATGAGAGTTCCAGCATGGTCAGGTTGCTTTTGTTCCGGCCCTCCGGTCCAGTTTATGAACCCATTGTGGCCCTCGAGTCAAAAAGTTTGCCCACTCCTGAGTCCTAAGCACATGAGAGAAACCCGCTCATTCAGAACCGAATGTGCAGGCTCTGAGTCTGTGGTCCTCACAGTTCTGCCCGTGGTTAGTCCTGCAGTAGCCCATGGAACTCTGTCATTTCATAGGACAAAGGGGAAATGTGACATTTTCAATACGGTAGTGCCCTTTCTGTGTTAAGAATCTATTCAGTTCCTCTGGAGCACGCTTAACTTTTCTATTCCTTCCCTGGTGCATCTTCTGGTCTGACCACACCATGAAAATCCTCAAGGAAGGGGAAATGGAGTGATGCTGAATCACCAAATTGTCCAAATGTGTTTCCTGGTTATTGAATTGTGGCCAGACATTTTTCTCTACTGCTTGCCCTTCTAAAAGTCCTTGATCAAAATAGGAAGGATGTGGCTTCAAAACATAGCACTTTCAAATCTGAAAGAATGGAATTCCAACAACCTTGTCTCTTTGTACTCAATGGGCTGGATGCTACTTCTAATAGAAGAGCTAAAGTCTTTTTTTTTCTAACTTTTATTGGTTACCGTTTAGGTGAGAGTGAAATCGCTGTGTCTGACTGAGACATGTTTATATTTGCAGGCAGCAGATAAAAGCATGAAGATGAAGATGAACTTGAGGACACTTCTGTTCTTAAGAGCAACACTCAGTCTGCCTCTTCTTGTGAGCTGGGCTGCAGGAGGGCAGAGGTGCACTCTGAGACTTTAGTTCAAGTGCCATTCTGTCACTTACTTTTCCTGGGATCTTAGTTAAAGGGCTTAATCTCCTTGGAAATTGAAGTTCGTAACCTCTAAAATGAGACAACAGCTACCCCCTTAGGTTCATTGTGATAACATTTAAAGAGTAAGTAGCACAGGACTTGAATGTGATAGGCTAGAAAAAATTCACTCAACACTTAAGTATTGACCATATACTCTGAGCTGCGTGTTATGCACTGCCCAACTCTGGGGCCATAGTTTACAACATAATTCTCCGTTATTTGTAAATTTACTAGGACAACAGGTGTGCCCTTTTCTTGGCAGAAAATAAACCTTTTTGAGAAAGGCATACCATTTAAAAACTCTCACAAAGGCACCATTTAGGCTACCTAGCTTAAAGGGCAAAGGTAACATAGAAACTCAAAATAATCTCACTGGTTGATAGTTATGTCGGATCTTGAAAGAGCAAGGATCTGAAGGTCAAGGAGGGAAGAGAAAGCATTCCTCACAGAATGGAAAGCTACTGAACCTCAGCAGCAGTGGCAATTTCAAAACATGTCTTGAATATTCCTTCCCTTAACAGATGAGGTCTAACTCCCCTCCACCAGTGCAGGCTGATTTGGTGACACACTTCTCAATGAACTGACTGTGGAGGGCGGGTGTGCTTCAGCATACTGGATCACAGCAGGCATTGTGACTTCCTCCCTGTTTCCTTGTGGGTCTCTCTCTCTGGGGGAAGCCAGATGCCACGTTGTAAGGATTCTTGCCAGCACCAAGTGAACCATCTTGGAATGAGATTCTCCAGCCCCGATTGAGCCTTCAGATGATACAGCCTTGGCTGATGTCCAGTCTGCAGCCTAATGAGACACCCTGAGCCAGAATCATATGGCTAAGCCCCTCCAGGGTTCCTGAACCACAGAAAAGGAGATACTAAATATTTATTGTTGTATGCTGTTGTTGAGGAAATTTGCTACAAGGCAATACGTCATTAACTCAGTGGTAACATGTTCCCAATGGAAACTTCCTTTGCTTGGAGCCTGGCACCTCTGATAGGTGGCTGAAGGGGACAGAGATGAGGTCTGAAAGGTAAGTGCCCAACATTCTTTGTTAAGAAGTTAGGATTTAGCCGAAACCGGTTTGGCTCAGTGGTAGAGCATTGGTCTGCGGACTGAAGGGTCCCAGGTTCGATTCCGGTCAAGGGCATGTGCATTGGTTGTGGGCACATCCCCAGTCGGGGTATGCAAGAGGCAGCTGGTTGATGTTTCTCTCTCATCGACGTTTCTAGCTCTCTATCTGTCTCCCTTCCTCTCTGCAAAATATCAATAAAATATATTTTAAAAAAAGAAGTTAGGATTTATACCTATGAGCAAAATACTCAAGCTGGAGGATATTTTTACATAGAGGACATTTTTATGTAATTGGGAGTTGATTTCGATATCTCTGGCATGAAACAGGCTGTGAAGGGACTGGCTGAGGTGGAGGGAGGTTTCCAGTTAGGAAGTGCTAGGAACTTCAGGTAAGAGAAGATGAGAGTTAGAACAGAGAAGATGAGAGTTAGAACAAAGACAACGGCAGAGGAAGTGCCTATGGGAGAATTGTCTTAAAAATTGCTCTTTTTCAGAAAGAAACCACAGTTTCCAGGGCCATCTGGTGCAATCACTTCGCTCTACATTGTAGAGGGGGAAAACGTGTGCTGAACTGTATGACAGCCCTGTATTCACATCAACATCGTCATATCACACACACACACACACACACACACACACACGATATTTACTTCCATGCACTAATAGGATGAGCATTTTGCTTAAAAGACTTCACCATTAGGAAACATCTCCCTCTTAGGATTTACTGTTAAGCTAATTTGAATTAGTCCTTTATAGAAACTCTCAAGAACAAAAAGAAAATGAGTGCTCGCCTTCCATAAAGGGAACCAAAAATAAGGCCACAGAATATTAGACTGAATTATAGTGGGATGATTTATAGCCCCGTTGGAATACAATTTAATGTGTTTTCAAAATGTTGAGAGATTCAATAGAATTTATGACTAAAACAGCATAGGCATAGATATCAAATTAGCAAAGAGGTACTCATCTCCCAGACAAACTGGTTTTCTCAGAAAAAGAATATCTATTTTTGGTATTTCAATAGCCCCGGACAAAGTGGATATATAAATGCTAATAAGGCTTGAATATTTTAAATGGCCACATTTCTATCCCAATGGCGAAGGAAGTGTGTGTGTGTGTGTGTGTGTGTGTGTGTGTATTTTCATCCCATTATCTTAATTGCACTGTATAATCACCACTCTTAGATGAATTCCAAAATGTTTCTTTTGGGAAATACAGTTCTAGAGTTGAACTGAAAATTAATCAGAGAAGCAGAAAGAACTCAAAACCAGTAGAGAGAGAGAGAGAGTCGAGGAACCAAATTTGATTTTCAGAAGAAAAATGTTTATGTACAGTAGTATCTGGGAATCACAGGATTTCTGTTTCTGAAAATGACTTCTTAAATAATACTTTCTTTTACATTTACATATTATATGGACTGTTGAAGAAATGTTAACCTTCAAATAATTTGATGCAATAAATACTCATTGAATACTCAATGTCCCAACAGGAGATAAGACATTTCCACTAAGAGGATTATTTCTCTTGAAATAAAAGTGAAAATCTAAGTTCCTCGAGGCAGAGACTCTGTTGTTGACCACAATAGTCATGTGTCCATTGTGAGGCCCGAACAAGGGACTCACTGGACAAGTGACCTGTTGAAAGAAGAATGAATGAATGAGTGACAAATGCATGAACACGCGTCATGTTAAATGTGTTGGGGCTGTATAAAAAGTAAGAACAAGGCTATAAATTCCCAAGGTATGTCTCTACTGTAAGAATTCATACATAGTTACAACTCCAGAGTCTAGTGGAAGATGTAAAAGGTTTTGTTGTTTAAGAAAAGATAAAAATAACTGACGTGTGAGCTAAGTAACAAAGAGGCAGCATATTTCAGGAGCCTTGATGCAAAAGCACATTGCTGGGGCTACAATTAAGAACACTGATGTTCAAAATAACCGTGATATAGGGAAAAATAACTTAATTAGACAATGTTTCTTGAAGGCGGTCAAAAATCTGCTTCTGGCTCCCGTGCCAAGGCTGAACTTCCAGGAAAGTACAAAGAGAATCCACCACCATCGGTGCCTGCACCAGAGCTATTTATTAGCGCAAGTTTTCCTTCGTTTTCTTCAAGTTTTCATAACAACTGAAGTATGTACAAAATCTTACAGCATTTACACCATAAAAAGTTTCTTATTAGCTGAGGAAGTCTAAGGTAGGGCTCCAGAATTTCAGAGCATGAAGCAGACCACTGCATGTGTACCTCCTCCTACCACACCACAACTGTCTGCTGGTTGACAGCTAACTGGAAGACAGGTTATTGGGGGGGGGGGACGAGTTGATATGTTGCACTAGAGACCATGGGGTATGGGGGGACCTATATAGTGTGTGTTTAAGGCCCAGAGCCTGAGGGAATAAGATAGGCAAGACAACACCATCACACTGCTCAGATAAGATTCCCCTACCAAAGGCATTCCCTGTTGAAAAGGAGGCTCTATACCAGTGGTCGGCAAACTCATTAGTCAACGGAGCGGCAAACAGCGGCTCTCGAGCTGCAGTCTGCCTACCACTGCTCTAGGCTACTATGGCTGGTATTTCCGTGTGTGTTCATGTCTTCAGACAGCACAGACCTGCACACTCCCTTGTCCTCTCTCCCAGATGAAACAACAATAAAGGAAGGGCAGGAAGGAGGAAAGAGAATCGGCATGGAATTCGTTATTGACCCAAAAATACTCCCCCTACCCCAATTTAAAGACAGTTGAGTAACAACTTCAGAGTGGCCATTCCTGTCAAAAAGATTAACAGTAGAAACTTCTGCATCAACCCAAATCCGAAGACTATCAACAGAACCCGGGACAGCCAGCCTCCTAGATATAATTGCCTTCATTGTATCTGATTGTCTTTTCTTGGGGTGGGTATTACACAGAGCCACCGGTATGTATTTACACGCTACATAGGACACAGGACGTGGCATCATTGCCCCAACTGTTACTTTAGCAAGGGGCAAGAGCATTGCAGTATGTAAGGAGTTAACCTCAGGCTCACCACTCTCTTGCCTCGGAAAACCCAGCCTGGTTCTAGCTGAGGTCAGTTACCCTACCAGTGTGGTTGGCGGGTTCCATTCATTTCCCTCTTGTTTGGGTGTCACACGTAGGCAAATGGGCTTTTTAAAAAAATTATTATTATTTCAAAAAGATGCTCCTCTCAACTTAAAAGCCGGTTGGTAAAACTTTTAATTAAGACACAATAGCGCGCGGGGTATAAAACACAAGAACCACATAAATATTGAAGAAGTTGTATACCGTTTTTCGTGTGTGTGTAAACAGTTTTGCTTGAGATCAAAGCCCTCACATCAGGTTCTGCAATGTTTTTTTTTTGGCAGGTGACGTGTGTTCAGCCAGGCTCTCTGCAGCGATGGTTGTGACCGGGCCCCCGGGGTCCCGGTCAGGTCCCCCTTTGCTGACAGGCATGCAACTTGGAAAACATTGCACAACAAGCAACACAAAGAGAGTGGAGAAGCTCACAACACTTCAGGGAGACCTCACGACCTTCACAACGGCGGATGCACGGACAAGAGACCCATCCCCTCCCATCCTTGGCACACACACACGTGCGTGTGCCTGAGTCCCTTACACATGGGAGACCTTCTGGGACTCTCTGGCTTGCTTGATGCTGTACAACCACTTGATGATCCTGGCGTTCCTCTCGATGGCGGAGATGCCGTAGGGCACCCGGTCGTTGGCACTGTCATCGTTCCTAAGGTCACTGTTACTGTCCTGAGACTGCTCGCAGTCCGAGCTGATCATGCTGGCGCTGCGGAAGTTGAGGGAGATGATGTCCGAGTTGGCCCTCGCGAAGGTCTCCATGCCCAGGGTCTCCAGCTCCTCGGGGTCCAGGCCGCAGTAGTTGAAGAACCGCTCCACGTCGGCGTCCACGCGGAAATACCTGTCGCTCAGGTCCGACTTGGACCGCTGCAGGGAGGGCCTCCGGCTGACCCCGCAGGCTGGCTCCGCGGGGCAGGGCTCGGCGGCGTCGGGGGACTTGGTGGAGGTGGTGGTGGTGGCGGCTGCAGCGGCGGCGACCAAGGCGGCTGCCACCTTGGGCTTGGGGGGCAGGGGAGGGGCGGAACTGCTGCAGGGGATGGCTTTCAGGGCCTTGCCGCCGCCAACGGGCACCCTGCGGATGTCCGAGGAGCTGTGGGACACGTGCAGGAAGGACTCGGCGGCCGCGTGCTCCAGCAGCCGCCTGCTGCCCACGTGGGAGCTGCTCTCCTGCGGGCTGCCCCGGCCCTGCGTGGCATTGGTGCCCGTGCAGGTGGCGGTGGGATAAACCTTCAGGGACTCGGCGAAGGAGTGTCGGTGCAGGTCGGTGGCGTCGGGCCGGGGGTGCCCAGGCCAGTTCCGGGGGCCGTGCTTGTGCCCGGAGCCGGAGCTGGAGCCCTCGGAGCTGTTGATGATGTTCTTCAGGATCTCCAGCTTCAGGGTCTCCCGGTGGTGCCCGCCGCCCCCGCCCCCGCAGCCGCCCTCGCTGGTGGCCTTGGCGCTGGGCCCCAGCACCCGGAGCAGCGTGGGGCTGCCCAGCGCGCGCTTGGCGCCGGGGCACACGGGGGGCTTGGCCAGCACGGCGGGCTTCACGGGCTCCTGCTTGGCGTTGATGACCTCCTGGCTCTTGACGTACTTGGCCTTGTCGGCCTCCAGCCGCTCCACGGCGCTCAGCCTCTTGGGGTTGGGCTCGGCCGGCCTGCGGAAGTAGTCGGGCCCCTTGTTGAGGATGCGCAGGGGCACGGCCGAGGTGAAGGTGCCCGCGGGGCTCACGGGCTTCACCATGCTACCTGGCTGCAGGGTCTCCGTGGGCATGGCGGGCGGTCTCTCCCCGGCGGCCGTGTTGGATGCTCTGCTGCGCGCCTCCTCCTCCTCCGGGTGCGCCGGGCAGACTCATGTACCCGGAGCGCAGAGGGCGGCGGGCGGACCCTGGGACCCGAGGGTCGAGTGTCAGCGGCGGCGGCAGCAGCAGCAGCAGCAGCAGCGGAGCCTGCAGGGCCTCATCTCACAGCCCATTGGCAGCCGCGGTGTGGCTTTCAGCTCCCCAGCTGCAAAGAGGGGCCAGGAGCCACAAGTTCCTTGAATCCGCGGCCCCGCCTCCTTTCTTCTGCTCCTCGAGGATGTGGGAGTTTCCTCTGGGTCTTTGTGTTCCTCTGCAGGCAGCGCTGAAACACACAACAACCAACCGCGGGTTAGGAGGGGCGAGTGACATCACGGCTGTAGCAACCGGGAGAACCCCCCGGGGGCGGGCGCCCCGCCTCTGGCCTGCCCTCCACCGCTTGGCCGGGGAGCCCCCAGCTCCGGGGAGGCGGTTCCCAGTCCCCGGAGAGCCCGCTCCCCCGCGCCCCGCAGCCAGCAGCCGGCCTGGGAGAAAGCTGCTGACCTTTCCCACGCGCGAACGCTCCCAGCCGCCTCCCCACGGGTGGGAACCGCCTTGGATCACGCCAGGTTGGTTTTACGGATGTCAAAACCCAGGAAATGCTAGGTGGATGTGGAAATGCTGGTTCGGCAAAGCCCAGTTCCCAGTCCATTAGCATCCTAAGGATCCCTCTATGGTTTGCAGCGCAGTGTGGCAGTGTGGGTGAGTGATGTCTCCTTCGCCATGAAGCCAGATTTGTAACCCCGTTCTACCCACCTCTCAGTGATCACCCGAAACGAGCACTTCTTAGCTCTTCAGAAACTAAAACTGTGGGCAGAAATGACACTGGCAGTGAAGACGAAAAACCTTTCAGAAAGTAACGTTGCTGTGATCTTATTTTTGCCAATCAATATATATCTGAAAATACTTTCTCCTGGAGACCAAGAATGCTTTTTATGAAGTTCAAGCTTATTTTTTTAATAATAATAATAATAAACTAGAAGCACTCTTAGATGAACTATGGAAGTAGTTTGAAGTAGTTTGATTTTAAATGCTCCGTTATTTATTTCCCCCCACACTTAATGAGCAGAAATCAAAAGCTTCTTTGTGGAATGTATTTTCCCATCCCACCCCCAGAAGACGAAGAACAAGCTCTTAAGATTTTCCAGTTTGCTAACATGTCCGATCACAAAACATTTACAATATGAATATAACACATACATAAATGTTACTGTATAGTGAACTTGTATTATAGCCTAGCTTTCCTGGAACTAATTCATGGTTTTCCGAACCTGCTACCCCTCCACCCCCCTTCTCCCCGCTCCCACCCCCAACCAACCAATATGTATCTATGGGTCCACAGGGAGATTTTCTACTTGCATTTGCCTCTGCAGTCCTGAGAACAACTCCCCTTGCCTGCCACTGCCGGCAGAGAACACTTAGGAATGCATCAGCATTTGAAAGTAACTGGCTAAAGACCTTTTTAGCTTCTTTGGTTATACTAAGGACTGTAAAGAGAGTAATGTATTCATCTAATATATCAAAAACCTAATGCACAGAATAAGTAGAGTGATATTAACTATAAAGCATCTGCTGTCATGGTAAGAAAATGAAGTGTCTATTAATAACGGGGGGGGGGGGGGCTGATATTTCTCCTTATCATCTTTTGAAATTCTTAATCTCTAAATACACCCGTTGTCATGTTTCATTAGAGCCGGTTTTTGTAATCTGCAAAAGGATTTGTTCCGGCAAAAATATTTTCCTGTGCAAGACTGGAGAAGCCCCAAGGCAATGCCCACATAATGATTTTCTGTGATTGTGTGGCTCCATTACAATACTTTAATTTACCTCAAAAAGCCACCTCCTCTTAGGAAGATGAAGTGCAATTGTTTCTTTGAACGTATTTGGAATGACAGGCCAGAAGAGGAGCCCTGACCTCTGCACATCCGCTGGCTCTGCACATCCGCTGGCTCTGCCATCTACCACCCTGGGCCCGCCCCGCTGGGAAGATGGCCTAGGGCCCCTCCACTAAGGGGCTCGCAGCCCCGGCTCGCAGGCAGACAAAAGCCTCTGGATCACCCCCAGGGCACTTGAGAGAGGTCTGTCCCCAGGACAGGCCATGTTTCTCTTGCATCTTCACCGATTACCTCTGCAGCTTCCAAAATTTCATCCAGGGAAGGGACAGCACCAGGAGGCTCATGGGGCAGAGCAGAAGACAAGGGTGGCATCTGTACTCAGCACCTTGCTACCTGTGGACCTCGGCAAACCCCCAGCAAGCAGGAAGAAGGCCCCGTGGCAACAGGAGACAGAGTTCAGACCTCTTCTTCTGCGGCCTTGTCCCCTCACCTATGACAGGATGTGCCTGGAAGAGATTCTGACCCCTTCTCCATCTAAAACCACGTGGTTCTGGGGAGCTAACAAGAAGTGAGTTATTGCCGAAACCAGTTTGGCTCAGTGGTAGAGCGTCGGTCTGCGGATTGAAAGGTCCCGGGTTCGATTCCGGTCAAGGGCATGTACATTGATTGGTTGAGGGCACATTCCTGGTAGGGGGTGTGCAAGAGGCAACTGGTCGATGTTTCTCTCTCATCCACGCTCTCTATCTCTCTCCCTTCCTCTCTGTAAAATATCAATAAAATATATTTTTTTAAAAAAGAAGTGAGTTATTTCCAATCTCAAAAATGGCACCTGGGATTGAACTTTTGATTGGTTCCTGCACTTGCTGTTCTTAGGAAAATGTCCTTTGAACGCTGAGCTAGAGTTAACATAAAACATCCCCTGGTGATAAAGTGCGAAATGGCCTGTTTTCTAATTCCATCGTATTAGGACCAGAAGTTCAAAATGTCCACCACTCCTGACCTGACTTGCCACATGGCTCTGATGTTAAGGCGGGCTTTGGTGCCATGTGGGACACTAAGTAGCTATCATTACGCTCAACTCACAAGACTGAGAAACACTTATTTTGAACACAACCCCGGCTTCACCCATAGAAGTGAAAACTGGCCATTGCTCATGCGTGTTATGACAGAGGAAAGGTGGTGCATTGTTTGAAAGAGGGTGTCTGACTAATTCAACTCTAAGTCAGCTAGCTGCCCGGTGTCTTGATCTTAACTGTGAAAAGAAATGTGTTGAATCGGTGAACTTGAAAATGTCTTCAGATTAAACATTCTTGGAGGCAAAGAAGCAATTTTAAGAATTCTCAAAGAAGTGATTTTTCCAGTTTGCTAACATGTCTGATTACAAAACATTTACAATATGAATAAAATTGTCCCGTGCTGCCTTTTGATTTTGGCGAATAGTATGTGTGCTTACTGACTTCTAAGAGTCCAGCTTGAATGGGATCACTCTTATGCTTGTTTTAAAAAAATATATTTTAATTGATTTTTTTTACAGAGAAGAAGGGAGAGGAACAGAGAGTCAGAAACATTGATGAGAGAGAAACATCCATCAGCTGTCTCCTGTACACTCCCTGTTGGGGATGTGCCCACAACCAAGGTACATGCCCTTCAACAGAATCAAATCTGGGACCCTTCAGTCCGCAGGCTGATGCTGTATCCACTGAGCCAAACTAGTCAAGGCTTTTTTCCCCACTCCCCATTTAAAAGCAGAGAAAACAGCCGAAACCGGTTTGGCTCAGTGGTAGAGCGTGGGTCTGCGGACTGAAAGTTCCCAGGTTCGATTCCGGTCAAGGTCATGTACCGTATTTGCCGGCGTATAAGACGACTGGGCGTATAAGACAACCTCCTAACATTTCCACTAAAAATACAGAGTTTGTTATATACTCGCCGTATAAGACTACCCCCCACTTGGAGGCATATTTTTCAGGGCCAAAGGGTCCTCTTATACGCCGGCAAATACGGTACATTGGTTGCGGACACATTCCCCGGTAGGGGAGTGTGCAAGAGGCAGCTGGTCGATGTTTCTCTCTCATTGACGTTTCTAGCTCTCTATCTCTCTCCCTTCCTCTCTGTAAAATATCAATAAAATATATTTAAAAAAATAAATAAATAAAAGCAGAGAAAACATAAAATAAAATAAAATAAAATAAAATAAAAGCAGAGAAACAGCCTGGCCATTGAAGTAAAAATGCAGTTTTCCAGGATAATGTTAACTTGAATTCTTTACAAAGGTAACAGAAATGCACTAAAAATAAAAGATTGCTTACTGAAGTACGGACTGTGTTCAATCAGTTAATTGACTAGTACTTTTAACTGAGCGATTATGTGTAAGTCACTAAAAAAGTTTTTTGGTGGAAGATTCAAAATACATCTGATGAGCATTAATTAAATAATGTTGATGAAAAATGTGGCAGGATTGTCACAGATGACTTCCCGTACACAACTTCTCAGTGGTTAGATGAAAAAAACAACGCTGAGGGGACAAACTGGAGTTAACGGCATGGGAGACAGGGCACCTGCGAACAGAGCAGCTCTCGATGGCGTTCATGGGACATGCGAGGCAGTGAGAGGGCACTGACAACGGCTGGCAGGGAGTGTTAGGGGGCGTCAGTGAGAAACCGGCAGGCAGGGAGTGTTAGGGGACGTCAGTGAGAAACCGGCCGAGGGCGAGGAAAGGGGAAGATGGACTTGGATTCCATGGGAGAGCACTAGAGGGGAATGAGGCGCCGGCAATATCCGCCAGGGGGCGCTGAGAATTGAACAAGTCTGGAGGGAAGAGTGGAGGGGGACACAGTCTTAATCCCTGTGTTTCCACTGATGTCAGGTGGGCCAGAAAAGATAGCAGTGGGTGCCGGGGACAACTGCTCTTTGGCTGAGGAGGCCCAGCCCAGTCCTAAGCTCTTTGCTCAGAGCTGATGCCTCCCTCATCTCAGCCAGGCGGAGCTGGACTCAGGGCCCTCTGGAAGCCAAGGAACAGAGACTGGCTGATAGCCCAGGCCCCAGAGGTTCAAAGGCAGAGCCTGCCATGGACTCGCCAAACACAGGGCGCAGGTGAGGGGAAGCTGCA
Source organism: Vespertilio murinus (assembly GCA_963924515.1). Classification (NCBI taxonomy): domain Eukaryota; kingdom Metazoa; phylum Chordata; class Mammalia; order Chiroptera; family Vespertilionidae; genus Vespertilio; species Vespertilio murinus. The sequence goes on along the minus strand of OZ004717.1, from coordinate 27,229,772 downwards.
TTGCCATGAGTGCGAGTGTTCCGGGACCATGCGTGTGTACCTGGGGGAAGGTGTCAGTGGTTATCTTTTTAAAAAAAATATTTTATTGATATTTTACAGAGAGGAAGGAAGAGAGATAGAGAGCTAGAAACATCGATGAGAGAGAAACATCAACCAGCTGCCTCTTGCACATCCCCTACCAGGCCGGGGATGTGCCTGCAGCCAAGGTACCTGCCCTTGACCGGAATCGAACCTGGGACCTTTCAGTCCCCAGACCGACGCTCTACCACTAAGCCAAACCGATTTCCGCATCAGTGGTTATCTTAAAAGGAACTCTCACCAAAGACCTTCCCACCCAAGCCAACAGCCCTACCCAGAGGAAAAGGCTGTGAGCTTCCCCTGGCGGTCCCAAAGTTCCCCAAAGGCAAGCTGTCTGAAGAACCCCCATGCCACGGGGACACCGGATTCCAGGAGTCAGAGGTATGGGGAGATATGCCATCTTTCCCTTACCAAGCTGCCCCCCCCCCCCCCATTCACATCCGTACTCCTGCACGGGGCCCTGAGAGGTTAGAAATGACGCCTAGAGCTTGGGAGAAGAGCTAGAGCAGGGAGAGAGGGAACGCAGGGGGGAAAACAACCTTTATTAAGTTCCCTATGCCCTCCCCCAGAGGTTTCCAAGCCAGCACGGGCCTGAGCTGGGAGAGGGAGGAGGTCATTTACACCGAAGAGGCTGGAGTTCCCATCACCATGTTGCATGCCTGAAACTGATCTGAGTGCCTTGAATAATTCACAACCCGCTGCAGAGGCCCCGGGTTCTGAGATTTCAACCCAGCGTAGAGAGGAGAACTCAGCAGAGTGGATTCCTAGGGCACTGCAAAAAGAGGATACTCCCTCCTCCTTCTTCTTTTTAAATATATTTTATTGATATTTTACAGAAAGGAAGGAAGAAGGATAGAGAGCCAGAAACACCAACCAGCTGCCTCCTGCACACCCCCGGCTGGGGATGTGCCCACAACCAATGTACATGCCTTGATTGGAATCGAACCTGGGACCTTCCAGTCCACAGACCGATGCTCTATCCACTGAGCCAAACCAGCTTCAGGTACTCTCTCCTTATTAATCCTAAGGAATCCAGGCCAGACCATAGAGCGGGGCCCCACGGTATTCCCGTCAGGCTTTCTGCTCGTTTGCCTGTTGACTCGGTGCCCCTCCTCAGTTCAGAGCCAGGTCCCGGGGTCAAAGGGGTTTCTCAGTGCCCGGCCTCTTACAGCCCTGAGACCCTGAGCCAGCAACTCAAGCTCGGGGCACCCCCGTTTCCCCATTTATGGAATGGCCTCAATGGTCCCTGCATTTCCTGGGGCTGATGTGGTGGGAGTTCCGCGAGGTACTACGTGGCCAGTGCTCAGCGTGGGACTCGGTCCCCAAGTGTGCTCAGCGGACGGGAAGCTGTCATTACATTTCGTGCCCCGGTGTCCACAAGTTGGCACCGATAATCACCGTCATTAGGTTTCATGCTGTAGGGTAACTGAATGATCTCTTGTCCTAAAAACGATTCCATTACTTTCTGCAGTGACCGCGTGTGCACTATTTCTGTCAAAGTGGGTTGACTGTGCAGTTTCTGTGCTCAAAGGTCACTCGCGTGATCCCACTTTTATTTGAGTTACAAAGAAAATATGCGGTTGCAAATTTCAAAGCTAACACTCCTGTTGAGGGTAGCGGGCCACAGTAAATAATAAGACCATTATTGGAAATGAAATCAAACCTAAAGTTGCTCGGGGGCGGAAAAACGGCAGGTCACATCTCAATCCATGAAGGTGTCTCCGAAGTCATTTAAGAAAACTCATTTCCCCTGCTTTGCAAGCAAACCCATTATTTGGAAAAGGTTATGGTTTCTCTTAAAAATGCCTTCCTCCCACTTAAGACGCTCAAACAAAATGAAGTAGAGGATAAGACCAAAAAATAAAAATAAAATCACGCTCTGGTTGAACAGCTCCCCTTGGCCGGAGGTGAAGAAAGTGTTGCTGTGAGAGGGCTGAATTGAATGAATGTGAGGGAGTCCCCCCTTTTACCTGGGATTACAACAGTGGGTGCCGTGCACAGTTAGGGCCCAAATCCTTTGGAAGTGGGATGATTTGCTTGATGAAAATAACTAAAAGTAGCTAAAGAGCAGGGCCACTAGAATTCGTAGTGAAAATTCAATAGGACTGCTTGCCTTACCCAAAACAAACACACTGTGACCCCACTCTGGGCCACTTGGGCCCCCTCCCAGGGGGAGCGGTACGTGGCTAAGGTCAGTTGTGAGCATGTGGAAGGCCGTGACCAGACTTTAAATCAACATGGAGCTCAAGAGACCAGCACCTTTGTCATAAGCCAATAGACTTAAATCACAGGGTTTTTTTAAAAAATATATATATTATTGATATTTTACAGAGAGGAAGGGAGAGAGATAGTTAGAAACGTCGATGAGAGAGAAACATCAACCAGTCGCCTCTTGCACACCCCCCACCAGGGATGTGCCCGCAACCAAGGTACATGCCCTTGACTGGAACCAAACCTGGAAACCTTCAGTCTGCAGATTTATGTTCTATCCACTGAGCCAAACCGGTTAGGGCTAAATCACAGGTTTTTAGAAGACTCACTAGTTACCTGAGTCCAAGCATTAGCTGTTTCCCCCAGTTAGAGGGACAGGAGAACCTGCCCAGGGGCAGTAATCACATCACAAGGAACTCAAGGATTATGAATTCTAGAAGCATTCATGGAGCTTATGGAAACGTGTGCTGGGAGCTCACACTCACCGGCCCCTCCTTCCTCACAATTACCCTTTAGGGAGTGGTCTGACCCACCTCATATAAGTGAGAGGGTCAGGACTTGTGAGTAGCACCCACACATCCCTGCCCAGGACCCAGGGCTGTGCAGGTCTGGGGACCCCGCATCCAGTTCTCCCACCAAAACCGATTTTGAGCATCTGTACTTTGCATATTGCTTTCTCCTTTAACTGTGTGAACATACCCTCTACGGCAACTGCATAGCACATATAATAAGAATGGTTAGGATCGCCCTAACTGGTTTGGCTCAGTGGATAGAGTGTCAGCCTGCGGACTGAAGGGTTCCAGGTACAATTCCAGTCAAGGGTACCTTGGTTACGGGCACATCCCCAGATGGGGGTGTGCAGGAGGCAGCTGTTCGATGTTTCTCTCTCATCGATGTTTCTAACTCTCTATCCCTCTCCCTTCCTCTCTGTAAAAAAAAAAAATCAATAAAATATATATTTTTAAAAAGGTTAGGATGGCAATAGAGACAGAATATTCAGTTCTGCAAATATTTTTAACTTCTAGTGGACAGCCTTGGGGCAAAGAATAAAATATGCTCTAAAATAAATATGAAAGTATACTGAAGTAAAATTGTGAAATATTTAAACTTGACAGGAAGGAAAAGTTAAGAGCATTGTTTTGGAGAATGAACCATATTCACTGTGAATATAGTAGGTAAATTGCTATATAAATTGTTTACAAATTACCTATTAATATGACCATTTTTTATTAAGCATCTATGATGCCCCCAGAACCATACTAATGCATGTCAGAGGTGTTTAAATTTAATCCCACCAATATCTCTAAAACAGATATTATTATCCAAATTTAGAAGGTGAAGAAATTGATGTCCAAAGACACTAAGAAAGTTGTCTAAGATATTCAGCTCTTATGCAATGGGCTTTATATTTAAATATTATGGCTCAGGAATCCACATTAATTATACTTTAGTTCCTAAAATCTACTCTTTTTGCCATTTACAGCTTAGTAGCAGGTTCTCCCTAAAGGAAGAGGAGGAGAGGAGATCATTTAGCTTGTTACAGCAAATAACCATGCTCCTTGCTAACGGCGTGAATGCACAAGCATTCACGGAAGAGGTTTACAAATTGGCTTCTACTCATTCAGTTGTCTTTCTTGATACTACTGGCTGCAGACGTACCAAAGTTAGCTGAACTTTGATGAGAATAATGATTGTTAAAATGAGCAATCAGACAACATAAGACTATGGTTTCAATCTGTCTTACCCCACAGGGCATTTGGAGAGCAGGGAATCGCATGTTTTTTAATTGCTATATGTACCAAAGCTCCCAGCCATGCACACCATTGACCTGCACTAACGTGTGCATGGAGTTAACGAAAACGGTAAGCACTCAGGAGATCCGGCACATTGCTTTATATTGCAAAGGCTCAATAAAGATGCTGGAAAACAAGCTCTGGATTTGCAATATACTGAAAGCGCCTCCAGTTGACTGGAGAGAGCACGGTGTAAAGGAATGCACAGAAAATGCTTATTCTCAACTTGACGAACGTATCAGCCCTGAATTGTACTGAGAACACAAATCCGGTGCAAGGAGAAATCAATACAAGATAGAGTTTAAAAGCAGAACCAGTAGGTTCACTAAATATATATATATATAAATAAATACTGTTGGTCTCATTTGCCAGGAACACCTGCAATCATTTCCCATCTCTCGAATAGCTCTTAGCACATCAATTGTGAGAACGATTAGTTCTTGGCCTCCAGTGTGCTCAGAAAAGACAGTCTGCTTTCACTTTTCAGGACTCAACCTGAATGGTGGGACAAATAATACCTTTCAAAATAAGACACGGAGTCGACAGACGCCTTTGTCTGCGGCACATATTTTAATCCTCGGCACTTAACGCATCTGACATGAGTCATTTTCAGGCGGAGAGCAGGTACGGGTAAGGCTTCACCACCATTTGCACCTGAAATGCTATTTTTGGGGCCAAGTGACAAGGAGCCGGGAATGACTCATAAGTGCACTCTGCCTTGCCTATGAGCTCGCTGGAACCTAAAGCACCGGGCGGTGTGTCCAGTTGTGTCTGGAGGCAGGCAGAGGGGAGGGAGGGAGAGGGAGACACTGGTGATCCAGAGAGGCATCCGGGTCTCTATTCACAGGTCCTCTCCACTCTCTGCCTCCGTCTTCTGATCCTGGAATCCTGCCCTCCAGGGCCAGACCCTGGCCAGAGTCCTCACAGCTGGAGGAACCCCCCAAACACACTGGGATGCTTTCTCTGATTTCTCGGTTGATGTCCACTCCTTCCTGACCTTCCTCTCTGGTGCTTCTCTTAACGGTCTTTATTACGAGAGCGGTGGTGACCCCTGCCCCCTCCTGGCTCCCTCCCGCCCCAGCCCAGTAGGGGATGCTGGTGGACAGGAGAGTTCAGACTCTCTTGTAGGAACCCCTGTCTGACATCGGTCCACTTCAGGATGTGGCTTTGCCTCAGCTTAAAAGAATAAAACGTTTAAAATACCAAAAGGCTGTGCTTACTTCCCCACCTTCCTATTCCCGCTGCCCAAACAAAGCTAGCTCACCTCCTAGGCCCTCTAAGGGTTATGACCACAGTCAAAAAGCCAATCTGATAAACGCTTGGAATAAAAACTACAGGCAATGCTAGGTGGACACAACAGGTCTTTCATTGGCTCTGCACCCTGTGCCTGCACCATCCATCCCAATACAATGTCCTTTTCTGCTCTGCTCCTGGATGCTTTCATTTTAAAATGATACTATCTGCTCATCTTGATCCATGTTTACGCTTCTCATTCCTGTTGACTAAAGAAAAATGACTCATCCAAAGTGGGGGAAAAAGGGACTTAGCTTTTAGAACTAGTTTCCCACCCCTCTCGGTCTTAAGTATTTCTTCTGTTTGTTTAGTGAGAGATGGCATTTTTTCTGTTATTTTTTTTTAACATAAAAGAGAATAATTTTGCTTGTAGATATTTTGTGCTTCGTGATCTCTCAAGATTCTGTGCACAACCTCTTAGGTCTGAGAAATATAGCAGCACCGGTTACCGTGCGCCTTCCCTTGCCAGACCTCATGCCAGATGGGACGGGTATCGCGTGCCCATCGGCCTCGCCAACAGGAACCATTCATTCCACTTAGCAGAGGGAGCTTGCTGGCAACCTCAGGCCTGTCCACCTCCCACAACCGCGCCCGAGGACTGCTGCTACCGTCATGGACCTCTCCGTTGCCGGGAGGGGGGCCATCTGGTCAGGAGCCAGAAAGGAAGGGAAGAAAGACCCCCCGCTCATGCCCTCCTCTCCACCTCTCGCCCATAGGATGCCAGGCCCCCAGGCTGCTTTCGTAACAGAACCTCCTTCCTGCTGCCAGGGCAGAGCCTGCGTGCCCACTGTGGGGAGAAGCTGTATTAGCAGCGCGTGCTGTGCCGAGGGATACAATGGTGAGGGGGAGTAAGAGGCAGGGAGGCATTCTGCAAACTCTGTGAGAAGCAGGCATTCATGAAACATTAAATAACAGGCCCCATAAATCCAACCTGTGGCGGTGACAGTGAGAGCTCTTTGTGGGGCGAGATTCTCCGAGGGGCTGTCCGCATTGGACTACACCCTCCTTAGTGAAAAACAGTTACTCTGAAGTCTTCCTAAGGAAACAAGACTACAGAAAAACAACAACCCAGGCATCGCCCGATTCTACAAAAATCAGACCGTCTTGAACAGGGGTGGGCAAACTTTTTGACTAGAGGGCCACAATGGGTTCTTAAACTGGACCGGAGGGCCGGAACAAAAGCAACCTGGCCATGCTGGCTCTCTCATCTTGGGCTGCTGTTGAAGGAGCGGAGGGGAGAGCAAGAGAACCCTCCGCTCTTTCAGCTCCTCGGGCCGAATAGAACAGCTGAACGGGCCGGATCCGGCCCGTGGGCCGTAGTTTGCCCACGGCTGGTCTTGAAGAAGCCTGAGCCCACCTCTGGGCTTGCCTATAGAAGGGAACGAATCCTTCAGACCACGAAGCCTCCCCCCCACCGAATGTGACCCAGACAACTTCCTACAACCCCCATCCCTCAAGGGAAGGAACCCCTACCGGGACACGCTTAAACATGTTTACACAGACCTAGGACCTCGATGCAGGAAGTGCCACTAGTGTTTGCTGAGCATCTACTATGTACCAGGCAGGGACCAAAATGAACTACATGTGGAGCTCACATATTTGGCAATGAATAAGTTAAATAAATAAATAAAAATATCTAGTAGGATAAGTACAGGGTTCTAAAAGGAAAAAGGAGAGCAAGGATTTAGAGTCGTGGGGTTTATTGCTGACTTCAAGAAGACTTTTAGTAAAGTGATTGGCAGGGTTCAGGACAGAATGAGAAGACACTGGGGACAGTGTTGATGGCTTATTTCAGAAGTTTCCCCGAAAATAAGACAGTGTCTTATATTATTTTTTGCTCCCAAAGATGTGCTAGGTCTTATTTTCAGGAGATGTATTATGTTTCCATGAAGTAGGTCTTATTTTCGGAGGATGTCTTATTTTCGGGGAACACCATAGCTGGAGGGGTGAGCAGGATCGAGAGAGAGCTTTTTTTTTTTTTTTTTTTTTTTTTTAGATAGAAGAAATCACAATGTATGTGTATGTTGTTAAGAATAGTACAATTGCCGAAACCGGTTTGGCTCGGTGGATAGAGCGTCAGCCTGCAGACCGAAAGGTCCCAGGTTCCATTCCAATCAAGTGCATGTACCTTGGTTGCGGGCACATCCCCAGTAGGGGGTGTGCAGGAGGCAGCTGATCTATGTTTCTCTCTCACTGATGTTTCTAACTCTCTATCCCTCTCTCTTCCTCTCTGTAAAAACTCAATAAAATAATATATTTTTAAAAAGAATAGTACAGTAAAAGAAAAATGCATACGATGCAGGGAAGACTTCCCACTAATAGGAATAAAAACAGTAACTAAAAGCTTTACCAGGGGTGGCAAATAATGGCTTCAGGAGTCAGAAGATGGTGTGGGACTTTACACGACTGCCTGGTGACGCTGGGAGAGACCTTTGTGGATGATACCAGCTCTGCAGGCGTGTCCAGGGAGAGTGCTGCCCGGGGTCAAGGCAATGCCTGTACTGACCCCTTGGAGCCTGAGGGTGGCCCGGGACAGAGAGCATCTGGCTGATGGTGAAAGATGAAAACAAAAACAGTGACGTGACCCCTGGCCGGAGTGGCTCAGTGGGCAGGGCATCATCCAGTGCACAACAAGGTTGCTGGTTTGATTAATGGCCAGGGCATACGCCCAGGTTGCCAGCTCCATCCCCAGAGGGAGGAGAGGGTTGCCATACAAGAGACAATGCTTCTCACACCTCTCTCTCTCTCTCTCTCTCTCTCTCTCTCTCTCTCTCTCTATTTCTCTCTCTCTTTCTCTCTCTCTTTCAAAATCAATTTTTTAAAAAAATAAAAAAAGAATGATGTTGTTGTGGGAATGTGTACTACACCCAGGGAGCCAGTAATTACCTTCTAGCAGATTCTCAACCGTCCCTGAGGCAAAACCTAACAGTGACAGGAAGCAGCAGCTCCCCACTTCCTTTTCCTTCTGCCAAAAGCAAGTCAGCTGATGAATTACAAGTTTATCTCCTAATAAGACAGAGCAAGAATGTATTGCTTCTGTGAATTTCAAGTTTACCAACAGGGAACCAGAGACCCCAGAGAAAGCCCGCCTAGAATCTGTCGAGTATGTAACAGCTAAGGAAGGGAATCCAGTCGTTTGACAAGTAGCGGTCAAGGGCCTCCACGTGCTGGGCACCGCTGTGGGCACTGGAGACAGGGGTGTGAAGGAAGCAGGCGCAATGAGGCATTCGCAACCTTCCATCCAGGACACAGCAGATTCCGAGTGACCAGTGGTGAGATTCTCTGGCTGGATTCTGAGGAACAAAGGCAAGGAGCACCCAATAGGAAGTGGGAGAGTACTCACAGCCTTTTCAATGGAGAGGCAGAGGGCACGGTGTCTGAGAGAAGCAGATTACAGAGGGCCTGGTGGGGTACGCTAACAATGTGGAGAGGAGGAGAGACCACAAGGAAGGGGCCACTGTGGCTGTAGCCTCCACATTGTGGGCTCCGACAGTCCGATTCCCCACCCTGGCTTGTTCCACCTTTTACTACGTGAGGGTCGCTCTGACCTTCAGGTTCCTTACCTGTGCCATGAGAATGACCCCGGGTCCTGTCTTAGCCCAGGGACCATACATATCAGCTGCCATTCCTCCCGATGAGCTGGAGAAGGTACTATTGCAGACTGGTTTAAGGGAGAATTTTTGAACAATTGGAAGTCTCCCTATTGGAATGAACCCCTTGGTCAGTGTGAGCTTTTTATCTCAGGAAGGGTTTGTGTAGACACGGGCCTACCAGCTGCCCAAGCAATGTTAGCGGGGATTCCTCATGGGTGGGAGGGTGTGGCAGATGAATGTCAAGTTCCTTTCCAAAAGGTTCTGTGGATCTTTGGAACTTTTCTCATGGCCCTGGTTCCAAGCAAGAAGAAAGGAACAGGAGGACGGGAAGACACGAAGACAGAATGTGAAGACAGGAAAGTTGACGATAAAATGTAATAAGCTAGTATGCACAGAAAGCATAGGATATTATAAAGAAGTGGCAAGGAAGTTTTTGATAAGTGGATCAAGTCTCCCAAGAAAATAGACAGCCGAGAGGAAGCATGAGCAAAGTGGGCTAGATCAGCGGTCGGCAAACCTCGGCTCACGAGCCACATGTGGCTCTTTGGGCCTTTGAGTGTGGCCACAAAATACCATGCCCTGGGTGAGTCTATTTTGAAGAAGTGGCGTTAGAAGAAGTTTAAGTTTAAAAAATTTTGGCTCTCAAAAGAAATTTCAATCGTTGTACTGTTGATATTTGGCTCTTCTGACTAATAAGTTTGCCGACCACTGGGTGAGATTGAATGTGAAAGAGAAAGAAGAGGGAGCAGGACATCTCAGTGAGGACCAAGGGCACCCAGCTATACCCAGGAAGGCTGCCCACCTCCCTTCCCACACTGCTCCAGCGTCCCGGGTCTGTGCCACGGGTGATCCCTTACATTCTATTTGCCCTGAAATCCTTGTGCTTCTTATACAGCATGTTTCTACGTATGGGATCTGTAGAGTTCTTCAAGTAGCACACAGATTCTTTAAACTGTCCAGTGGGTTAAGGGCTGGCTCAGGAAATCATCACACAGCAGCCACTCATTGATCTACGGGGCAGCAAAGGGGTGGTGGATACCTGGAGGCCACCGGTTGCTGGATGGTTAATACAGTAAACGTGTTAAGTGTTCTATCTGCATATCATGTGTCAGCCTTTTTGGAGATCATGTCAACTTCAGTTATTTTTTTAAATGTATTTTTATTGATTTCAGAGAGGAAGGGAGAGGGGGAGAGAGACAGAAACATCAAGGATGAGAGAGAATCATTGATTGGCTGTCTCCTACATGCCCCCCCCCCGGGGGGGGATTGAGCCCACAGCCCAGGTATGAGCTCTTAAGCAGAATCGAACCAGGACCCTTCAGTCCACAGGCTGATGCTCTTTCCACTGAGCCCACAACCAGCTGAGGCCCCAATTCTTTAGGAAACATTAGTCCAACAACTGCAGTGCAGCAATAGTTATTAACCTGCAGTCAGGACCTCATATGCTCACGGCAGGAGGCTGCTGGCTCCAAACTGGGAGATGTTGCCAGAAGCCACTTCGGATGCGATGCCGGCATCTCCAAATGAACGCTTTGATTCGTGTAATTTCCTCCCCCATTAGCTGAGAGGGACTCTAATTCTTCTGTGACAATCTTTTTTTTCTTTATTGATTTCTAGAGGGAAGAGATTGGATTTTTCTCTTTTGTTTAATAGCTTTAAAGATAGACGGAGGCTTTTAAACCTTCATCTGGTTTACTTACTGAGGCAACCCAGGATCACTCCGATCGTTTCTGAAACTCGAGGAGGTTAGAGCCTTCCTGTGTTTACAAGAATAGCTAGAAAAACATTTCAATAAGTGAAGCCAATATATATATATATATATATATATATATATATATATATATATATAGAGAGAGAGAGAGAGAGAGAGAGAGAGAGAGAGAGAGAGACTAAATTACCCCTTTTATCAGGCCACAATTGACCATTAAAATAAAATTTATCTTTAAGGAGACACTGGGAAAAAAATAAGCTATATTTAAAAAGCCATTGTTCTCCTCAGAAAATAGTTCAGTAATCCACTGTTAGCCTTCAGACAAAGAACTGCTCAACGTTCAACTTCTCATTTTTCAATGCCAGCTTTTTCAAACATTATGATAAACACTCTGAAGTGACCTACTTCCCCTGACACCTAAGAAAAGTGATGTGTCATTCCAGACCCATTCTTCCCACTTGCAGGGAGGAGAGAATACTTCCAGAATCATCCTTCTCTGACCGGTGGGAAAGACTCTTTTAAATGAAAATTAAAAAAAATATATATCTGAAAAGGATCTATGACATATTCCCTCACAGCTGGACAATGTAATATCACCTATGGATTCAGTTCGCTCCCTGGAATTGGAATGTTCTGGTGGTCTGGAAATACTCAAATCAAAGCCTTGCAGGGAACTAAGTAGAGAAGTGATAAAAGGATTGCAGTGATTTTTCAAAAAGCAGCATTATCTGAGGGAGGACGTGGTGTGAGTCTCCGCTGAAACCAATGAAGATACCAAGGGGGCGGGGGCACTGAATGCACGAAGGGCTCAAGGTGGTCTGTGTTTCCTTCCTGCTTCCATATCCTCTAGCCCGTGATGTTGGGCAGGTAAATTCCCTCAATATGCTTCCAGTTTCCCACCTGTTAAATGGGAATAATAAAAGCACTTTCCTCACAGGATGGTGTGAAGATTACCTGTCACTGGATGGAAGGCACTGAGCTTGGGATCTGGAATACAGAGGCAAGCACTAAATTTTTACAGAAAAAGGGTTTTCTCTAGTCAAAAGTACTGGAAGTACTCGGTATTGTTGGAAAATCATTTCCCTGGTCCATTCATCATTTTCAAAGCCCATGAAAATTCTAAATGTTCTTGTGGAAAAGAAATTCATCAAAAACAGAATTGGGTCTATAAAATTCTTTCTTGGGTTTTGAGAGACATTTCATTAAATTTTGGGAGAGCTGCCATCTTTGCTAGGTTGAGTTTTCAGGGCATTGATTTCTCCATCTAATTTAAAGTCTGATTTTTTTCATCAAAGTTTTACAGTTTTCAGCATACAAGTTCTATATTGTTTTGTTAGCTTTATCCTTAGTTATTTTATTTTTTGAACCATTGTAAATAGTATTATTTTCATAACGTTGGTTTCCATGTCCTCATTGCTAGTATATAGGAACACAATACCTTTTTATGTTGACCTCATATCCTACAATCTTATTGAATCACTTTTTTAGTTCTGGGGTTGTGTCTTTTTTTTTTTTTTAAGATCCCTTGATATTTCCAATTAGACAATCATGTAAAACAAGATAGACAACAAAGAAAAAGTAGGTATGAGCTAAGTGGGGGGAAAAATAGAAAGGAAAGAAGACTGATTATCAAGCAAAACTTCCCAACAGTTCTATGCAAACACAAGACTATTTTTAAAATTTAGAGGAAAGGCAAAGGAATTATAATAGCCAAAACAATTTTGAAAAAGAAGAATAAAGTGTGAGGAATCACTCTGCTCAATTTCAAGACTTATTAGATGGCTATACTGATAAGACTGTGTGGTAGTGTGGAGATCAATGGAACAAAGTAGAGAATCCAAATATAGACCAAAAGGCAATTAATTTATTTTGACAAAGATACAAAAGCAATTTATTGGAGGAAGAACAGTTTTTCAGTAAATAGTGCTGCAGCAATTGAAAATCAATAGGTAAAAATGCAAAACTCATACCTATGCAAAAATTAACTCAGGGTCATAGACTGACTTGTAAAACCTGGTACTACATAATTTTAAAGAGAAAATATGAAAGAAAATATGTTTGAGAACTGGGGGTTAATGAAAGATTATTAGATATGCTATCAAAAGCATGATTCAGAAAAGAAAAAATATTGATAAATTTATCAAAAGGTAAACACTTTTGCTCTGTGAAAGACCCTGTGGCAAGGATGAAGACACAAGCTATAGGCTGGGAGGAAATATTTGCAAAACACATACCTGAAAAAAAGGTATAGAATATATAAATAACTCTCAAAATACAACTTTAAAAGACCAAATGATCCAGATAGTAAGTGGGTAAAAGCAATTAGAAACAGCCAAAATGTTCTTTAAGAGGTGAATGGTTAAATAGACTGTGGTATATCGATACCATGGAATGCTACTCTGCAATAAGAAGAACCTACTGAAACATGCATCAAGTTGGATATAGGAGATACATACTATATGAATTGTACAATTATAGAGATGACAAACAGAGTTGTCAGGGGTTAGAGATGGGTGTGTGTATCCTATATAATAAAAGGGTAATATGCAAATAGACTGAACGGCAGAACCAACCAACCAACCAACCAACCAACCAACCAACCAACCAAAGTGTAATACACTAATGATATCCTAAGGCTGCTCAACCGTTTGCTATGACATGCACTGAAAGTATTGGGAAACATTTTAAAATCATAAACTTTACAAATTTTAGTCCTACTTATTTATGGAACTCTTTTCTAGAATTGGTGATAAAAAAGGGGGGTTTTCCTATCCTCTGGGGCATTTCTTAAAACTGTCCCAGGCCAGTTCAGGATACATCCTCCTGGTCCCAAGGGTGCAGGCTATTAATGCTTTTCCAGGACTTAAAAAAAGTATAAGCCAAAGATAATAAAAAGGTCTAATGAGAAACATTACATGTGCAGTGTGATATGAAATCCTAACCTCTATTTAACTAGCCTATTATCTCTGCTGGGCTTTGAGGATGAAATTTTTCTGCTAAACAGGGCAACCCCAAGAAGAATCCGTCAGGGCTTCTCCTTGCAATGGTCCACTGTGTCTTGCTCTCAGGAAGCGGAGGATCTCAGTCAGATCTTACAGTCAGAAGGACCCATCCAGTCCAACTCATTTTACTGTGGGGTGACTGAGCATCCTAATTAGTTCAATGCTAAAGGTCCTGCCAGAATATGTGGTCTCTAATCTGTATGCAGAATAAGACCAATCCTAATTATTAGCCCTCCTGGCCATGAAGATGTCACTCGGGATGGTCTTCCCTTTTAAGGCTGAATGATCCCTACTTCCATTATCACTTTTTCTAGTTGACATTTTTACTAATTACCCAGGCACCCCCCCCCACCACCTGCATAAGAACTTGGAATAGATAAGAGCCAACTTTCCAGAGATGCAAAAGAGAACAGAAAATTTAAAAAGGCACATTTTTTCCCCTGTACGGATATCATATCTTCCTCATATGTAAAGAATCAGCAAAACACATTTTCTATATAAATAGAACAAAATTGAATCCCTGTCACAAACACTATTAATTAACTCAGAAATCGGCTTTTATTCTGCCTTCCAAAGGAAGTCTGACTAGGAGGAAACTGTGTCTCAGAATCAACAATCAGGACAGCTACAGAAACGTCTGGCAACTGACAAGTTCTTTCTCAAGGAATCCATATAAAGCACAAGTCATGTTAATCAAATAACTTATAATCACTAACAGCGTATAAAATCTTTACCATATCATGTTCACATTGAGCATTTTCTAAAGTATGCACAATGGTTCCCAAAGTGGAAGTTTCGTGTGGAGAATGTTAGCTAACGGTACTGACTGTTATAAGTGGAAAATAAATGAAATACATAAGGAAAGTACAAAAGAAAACAAAATCCCAAATGTTATTTTTCATTCAGAATGGTAGCATGACTTTTATCTCCTTTCAGTCTAAAAAAAAAGTGCCTGTGAAAATGAGAATAAAATCATAAAAGGGGCAAGAAAAGCACAAGAGAGACACACAGCAGACAGATGAGCAGTGACTACCGTAAGGGAACAGCCCGTGGAAGTTAGACTCTGGGAGTCTGCCGGAAGATCCCAGGACAAAGCCAGTGGGTTTCCCCTCACCTGAATGAGGCAAAACCGGGGGCAGGACAGACCCAGAGAAGGGAGTTAGAAACCAAGCGGAAAATATTGAGCCTGGGAAACTCCAAAGCACTGGTAGGCCTGAGACCCACACCTTATTACCCCTCTTTGGCCAGCGCCCACGGGATTCCCGGGTCGGCAGGGATGGCTGAAGGCAGGGCTGAGCTAAAATGATGGTGCCGTGCCCTGGTCAGGTAGCTCAGTTGGTTAGGGCACCATGAGATATGCCTAGGTTATGGGTTAGAGTCCAGTCATGGCACATGAAACAAGCAATGAATGTATAAATAAGTGGAAGGACAAATCAATGTCTTTCTCTCTCTCTCTCAAGTCAATAAAGAAAAATAACAAATAATGAAGGTGCTAAGCAGTGGGGTCTTCTGCTCCTTCCTCTGCAGAGCTCTCACTACAGCAGTCTCTGGAGGTAGGGCACGTCCCACAAGGAATTTTTCTTCCTCTGAAGAAACTGACCAGCCTTGGTGGGTGACGGGTGGAGGCAGGGGAAGGGGAACGGGGGAGAAGGGGCCCCAGCGAAGTTGCAGAAAGCTGGCTCAGCTGTGATTGCACAAAGTGCGCGCCCATCACTGACTCCCACCTTCACTCGTGGAGACCCCTGTCTGATTCTCAGGAGCTCTTTTATTTTTTAAAAAAGAAAAATGTTTTTACTGATTTCAGAGAGAGAAAGAGAGAGGGAGAGACGAAACATCAATGATGAGAGAGAATCATTGATCAGCTGCCTCCTATATGTCTCCCACCGCAGATTGAGCCAGCAACCCAGGCATGTGCCCCGACCAGAAATTGAACTGTGACCTCCTGGGGTTCATAGTTCAACCACTGAACCACACTGGCCGAGCCTCAAGAAGTCTTTCAAGTGTCAATAAGCAGCCATACCTCCACCACGAAAGCCGGAGACCCATATCACTCGACAGAAAAAAGGCACCTGGAGAACCACGCAATATTCAAAGGACATTCAAAGAAAACTTCAAAAGGCCTATGAAATTATTTAAAGAAATAAATGAAGCCACTGTAGCCCTAACATAAAAACCAAATGCTCTTTTTGAAAAAGGCAAAATAAGCATAGGAGATTAACTACGTAACAAAAATAAAGATTCCACTGAAGGGTCTGAAGGAAAATAGGAAACTGCCTAAAAAAATAGAGCAAAAACCAAAAGTTAGAAAAATAGATAAGAAATGATAAAAAATGAGAGTATCTCACCCCCCCTCCAAGTTTTAATATTTAAGTAATACAAATTCCAGGCAAAGGGAACAGAATATACAGGGGGTAATTTAAAGCAATACTATTAAAAAGTCAGTCAAGTGGAGGTATACAGGCATCCAGAGCCAGAAATAACAGCCCGAAGAATAAAGAAACAAATGAAAACAACTCCACACGAGGTCACGTCCCTGTTAACTTTCAGAACATCAGGTTACAGAGAGGATCTTTAAAAGCTTCGAGAGGAAAACAGGCCATAGGCAGGAACCGGCACGGCGTTGTCCTTTTTAAAAGCAGCGCTAGATTCCAAAAACCTTACGGTGCAATGTCTTCAAAACTGAAGGAAAATAGCTCTTTAACCTACAGTGTTATGCCAGGGTGATCCTTCCTCAAACACAAGGATGGAATAAAGAAACCTTTCAGACATGCGGGCATTTAAAAATATACTTCCCACGCACGAAGGTGGCTTACAGAGGATGTGTTTCATAAGGTGGAAGACTAAGCCTAGAACGAAAAGATACAGGTCTCCGCCCCAAACCCAGGTGCGGTCAAGGGCGGTCCCAGGGTTCTGGGGACTGGAAGTCCCAGCCCAGCAGCTGCTGAGCTGCTTAGAAAGCAACTGGCCCAGAGATGGCCCTGCGGGGAAAGAGCTCCGGGAAGCAGGCATGGACGAGCATTTGTGAGGAATTACCAGAGGCACAACATGGCAGAAAGGAGGGCACATTTGGGGGAAATGGACTCTGGGTTTGCTAGAAAATAAGGCCAAGGTCAAAAGGAGGCCCATGACAACCAGAAAGTTTTCTAAAAGAGAGGAGCTGTGCTTGCAGTATGTGGAATGTGTAGCTATATTGTATTACCCATAGTAAAATCAACTTAAAAAATAAAGTAGTTATAAAAATTCTATTTTATATACTTTTTGCTGCTTGGCATATTGCCTGGGCTATTCAGGGGGGGGGGGGAAACAATGCAACATGGGTTTAACACCTCCCTATATCATAGCTACCTATAGGACAAAGTAAACTTTTTAATTCAAAGTATTACATACAGAGCATGCTCAGGTGGTTGTTTGGAATCTGGGCTCCTCCTCCTGACTAAAATTCAAATAAATTTCCCTCAATTTTGATGAACTCTTATAGACTCTCAGTCCCACATCGGAGTTAACCAAAGGGTTTATTATGCCGTCCTGTCGGGGAGAGGGTTTCAGCTGCACACAGTGGGGTGTGCATATGGACAACAGAGATCAGTGACTGTCTTACCTCGTCTGACCTCTCCTCAGATGTCACTTCCACAGACCAGCAGCCACATGGCCTTTGGACTCCCATCATGCCCCATCCTGTCAACAAGTTTATTTTTCTGCATGAACTTGCCATGAACTGACACCTCATTCATTCATTATCTGTCTCCTGCACCAGAATATAAGCTCCATGAAGACATCGTGGTGTCTGTTATTCACCTTTTACCTCCAGCACCACTGATATTCAAATGGCTGAGCGAACAGCGGGTAAGTGGAAAGGAGAGAGAGGTGTCGGATTTGCCTCCAAAGCAGTGCTCATTGAGCATCCCCTACACTTCTCAAGGCGGGCACTTCCCATCACGAACCTTCAAACTCCACCCCATGTGGCTGTTGTCTGGATGGGCAAGGCCTGGGTCTATTAAACAGCTGCCTCAGCGATTCTGATCCTAATCACTCCCCCAGGGTTTTAAACAACCATCACCTACACTTAGAGTCCAGTTACTTCCATTCTCCTTGCTCACCTTAGATATCTCATGGATCCCAGAGTCGTGTACTTACTATGTTGCTAGGTTCTCTATAACTCATCTTTTGGGTAGACAAGTCAACACCTCAACAACGTGGGCTGGTATCCCTCCCTTTGAGTACTCCAGCACGTATCCTCATCTACAGCAAAGGGGTGGCCACTTCTGGGATGGGGTCCAGCAGTGTGTAAGGGCATATTCTGACACAACTATTACTTAGAGAAGGAAGTTCACCTGTTGAAATACCAGCAGTGTTCTTGAGGTGCCCTGTCTGAATTTCTCTGGGTAGGTAATGGGTATATCTGTGCAGGTATTCTTATTTTTACATTCTTTATCATTTTTCACAATTCAGCAATTTACAGGATAATTCAGACAAGAAAAGCCAGACCAGAAAGATCAAAAGGAAGGCACCCAAAAGTACAAACTTCCAGTTACAAAATAAATAAATCATGAGGTGTAATGTGTACATGTTGACCATAGTGAATACTGTATTACATATTAAAAAGTTGCTGAGAGATCTTAAAAGCTTTCATTGCAAAAAAAAAAAAAAAAAGAAATTAACTATGTGTGATGATGTTAAATGGATTTACAGTGGTCATCATTTTGCAACATATACAAATATTAAATCATTATGTTGTACACCTGAAAACTAGTATAATGTTATATGTTGATGATAACTTAATAAAAAGGGAAGCATCCAGAAAAAGTGACCCATAAAGATTTCCTAAAGCAATCTCAATAAGAAAGCAGCATATTATGCACAAGGTGTATTGTTAAAAAATATATTTTTATTGATTTCAGAGAGGAAGGGAGAGGGAGAGAGAGAAATATCAATGATGAGAGAGAATCATGGGTTGGCTGCTTCCTGCATGCCCTCTACTGGGGACTGAGCCTGCAAGCCGGGCATATGCCCTTGACCAAAATCAAAACTAGGACCCTTCAGTCTGCAGGTCGACGCTCTATCCATTGAGCAAAAACGGCTAGGGCTGCACAAGGTATCTTAAATAATGATAAAATATTTATGTGCAAATGCAGTATGTTTATTTTCTCTATATCTAACCCAAGGGATGTGCCTTCCCTCAGTCCTCATCCTATTAGAAACCACATGCCCTTGCGGAAGTTGCTCTTGGGAGTCACAGCGTCAAGGACACAAGTCTGGGAGGCGGGATGTTTTGCCCACTCGTTCAGTGACAGCACAAAAGTTGACTCAAAGTATGAGCTTGAATGTCAGGATGACCTTGGCTAACCCTTGGGCTCCAACATGTACTGGATGCATGTCCCGAAGCAGGTCATTTACCCACAGCCGAGTCTTGGCTTCTTTGACGGTGGAGGGATGTATAACCTATCTTACCAGACGGAGGCAGACTTAAAACCAGACTTAAAACAAAGCACTAGGCATCATGCCAGGCCCGGAGAGCGCCAAAGCACCATCACAGCCATCACCTCCTCTCCTTCGGTACAGGTCAGCCTGGGAGGCAGTAGGGTCCTGAAGAATGTCAGCCCTCAGGCCAGTGAGGGGAACTACAAGAAGACCTCAAGAACCCATGAAAAAAAAGTAAGGAATGTATTTCAACCAACTTCTCAGAACAGTGCAATGAAAAGCAAGTTATTGGGAGTGTGAGATCTTCTTTCACAATGACAGACTTCTCTGCCCCTATTCTCTCCAAGTTCAAATGAAGAGAAAACACATTAAGAGAAGGGAGAGCGTGCACACGGACTTGCTTCAGCAATGCTGCCTGACTTCTGCTCACTCCATCTTGGGCTCCCGAGCAGATCTTCCTGAGATACAGGGCGTGTGGATGGGCACGGATCAGACTGTGTTTTCTGGCCACTAAAAACAGACCGTGATCCCACTTGTTCAGATAAATCTCAAACACTATTAATTCAGAATGTTCCAAGTCATCTGTAGGAATACCGTCTGTAGGCAGTGCTGAAATGAGGATCTGAAAATGAGACTGGACGGCTAGGAGCACACATGCGGTTGAGAGGTTTTACCATTTGTCATTGTTACTGCTGCTCCTTGCAGCAAAGGAAAAGTTTTCCCCAGGCTGCGTCAAACTAATGTCTGAAGTTATATCCTTGGGGGGAAAAAAGATACCTTTCAACCCATACTTTTAATGTTCAAAAAGAAACTTTTGGAGTTTTTAATCTGTAAGTGGCCTGGAAGGTGTCCACCTGGAAGCTTCGGTGGAGCCTGCCATTTTGCAGTTGACCATACGAGTGTGTTGACTAAAGAGCATACGCCTTGGTGCAGCCTTTCCAGAAACATCGTGGTTCCTTATGCCATGGCTGTGCCCCCCCTGACCCCCGCTTCATGAGGAGTCTCTGTGTAGAAGTAACGACCTGGATAAAGCTTGCCACCAAAAGCTAGCCACCTGGCTGAGCTGCCCTCCACCGTTCTGCCCAGAAGACGCCCTGGCATGCCCTTTGGTCCCCCCAAATCCTGCACAAAAAGGCTCCATTTCAGGATGGGAGGAGTTTAAAATCTGAAATCCCTGGACTATGCGGCTGGTCTCCCCTCTTAAAGTCAGTAGCTCTCCAGAGGTTTTTGGCTTTTGAGGACCCACTCATGCTCCTTGGCTTATCCGCCCGCAGAGCCCTTACTAGAGGGCCCTGCATTTCCAGGACAGAACGCGCTCATTCGTCAAACATGTGGGGAATGATATCACAGGACATGGTGGACGCGGGGGGGGGGGGGAGAGAAAAATAATACACTGTATTAACCCCCATAGGATAATGGAAATGGCATTGTTATCAATAAACAAACAGATAATAACTGGATAAACTTTTTAAAAGCTTAATGACATTTGCCCAGCCAGTGTGGTTCTGTGGTTTAGTGTCAACTTATGAACCAGGAGGTCATGGTTCAATTCCCAGTCAGAGCACATGCCAGGGAGTTTCAGGCTCGATCCCCAGTAGGGGGTGTGCAGGAGGCAGCCAATCAATGATTCTTCCTCTCCTTACCTCTCTGAAATCAATAAAAATATATGAAAAAAAAAACAAAATAATTAATGCCATTTGTACACATTAGATATATCTTTTTCATAGCTAAGAATCTTATTCTAGAATCCTGATACAGTACTCATATTTTGGAGGCTAAGATATTTCATAGCATTACATAAATTTTTATTAACAAAAGATATTTTGCCGAAAACCGGTTTGGCTCAGTGGTAGAGTGTCGGTCTGTGGACTGAAAGGTCCCGGGTTCGATTCCGGTCAAAGGCATGTACATTGGTTGCGGGCACATCTCCAGTAGGGGGTGTGCAAGAGGCAGCTGGTCTATGTTTCTCTCTCATCGACATTTCTAGCTCTCTATCCCTCTCCCTTCCTCTCTGTAAAATATCAATAAAATATATTTTTTTAAAAGATATTTTGATTTAAAATTTTAAAATGCTGTCCTGTATCTAACCTCTTTTTGTTTTCTAACACAATGGGGAACCTAAGTCTCTATTAAGTTTAATGTAGATTAAATCAGGGAATTCCAAAAATGCCTTGGGTTATAAAGACAGACTATGCTTATTAATGCACATACTTGTCAGGTATGTACTACTACATAATAATAACGATTATAGCAAGGAATCCTAGATGGTGCTTACTGTGTGACAGATCTGTTCTAAGGTGTTTTACAAATATTGACATATTAACTCCTACAATAACTCTATCAAATAGGGGCTCTTCCTCTCCTGCATTTTACAAATGAAGAAACCGAGGCCCAGAGACGTTAAGGCAGTCAGTAATTTGCCACGAACATGCTGGCACTAACCAGAGCTAGGAAGAGGTGGAGCTAGAATTCGAACAAGGCAACTCGGCTCCAAGCTAGATGCCACCGCTGGTCACCGTTCGGCCAACGAAGAAGCCGAGGTGCTGAGGGGTGAAGGGTGCCCCCACGGCCACCCCGGCTTTGGCACGGCCGGTGGCTCTGTGCTCAGACATAAACACAGAGGCCTCTGCGCTTTCCCCTCCCTTAGTTTTCTCTGGCTCTTCTCCGGAGTGTTCGTTCATGGGTCGTTGAGCTGGGGAGTAAACGTGAACAAACTGCTCTTTGTTCCCACATCCGTGTCCAGCTGCCACCGGAAAAGAGTCACAGAATCAAGTCAAGCCTTCCCGCGGAGCTCGGCGCGCCCTCTGCTTTATTGGGCTCGGAGAAACTGCTTCCCTTAGATGCCCTAATTGGTTTACCTACCATCGATTTTTTCCTTTTCCTGCTTAAGGGATTTTGGACAGAACTGCATAAAAATGCGATACGATAAACCTGCCACGAAAGCAGCTCTTTGCTCTAAGCCATCCCATGGGGTCCTGAAACGCGCACTTCCCGGCTGTCTCGCTGCTTTTCTTAGGCCTGGAGGGAGCTGCTCGGATTAGAGGCCTGGCGGCGGCCCCCAAAGGCTGTGTGCAGCATGCTGAGGAGAAGCTTGAGGTGGTTTGGGGTTAGCAAACCGGTCCTGATCCTCTGCGAGCTGGTATGTCCTCCTGTTGCCGGAATCCAGAACGACAAGCCTGAAGTGGAATACATTCTGGACAAGTGTGACAGGTGACGTCATTTACATGCTCGTCTTTTCCTCGGAGGCTGCATGCTCATTCATTCCTGCTATCTGGTTTATGACGCATTCAAATGTCAGTGTCCGGCAGGCAGGAAGAGAACTCCCAGATCTGGACAACAGGCTAACTTACTCCACTCCTGAGTTACTGAACGATTCAAGTATGAAGGAACCTATCTGGTCTGGATTTTGTATATTCAATAGATATGCAAGCTCTTCCTACATTCAGGATGGTTCTGTCTGTCACGCAGGAGGGCCTTCCCCGGAATGCATGGACCGCGTTGTGAAGGGGGTGAGGGAGTGATCACAAAGATGATGGACAAAGTCAAGTGCAGAGGGCGGCAGGCACACGTGTGGCTGGCATGGGCGGAAGGAGGCAGGCAAGCTAACGGCATACTGGATGCATGCCATGGGCCACTCTAAGGACCATGACCAAACTTCACCTTGAACGGGCACCACAGTGTCATTTTGAGCTCAGGAGGGAGGGCATGGACTCATGAGTTAAAGGGGTCCCTCTGGATGGTCTGCTGGGAAGAGGGGGTAGGGGGCCAGGATGGAAGCAAAGACCAGCTAACAGGCTATTGCAATGATCCCAGTGGGGTGTATACTGGTTATAGTAGTGGGGCATTTTCTGGACAAATATTAAAAGTGGAGCCAGCAAGATTAATATGTATGTATATATTTACTGTCTGTCTTCCACACTAGCATTAAATTCCACTGGAGCAACGTTAGTCTGTTGTTTTTTTGTTTTTGTTTTTTTTGTTTTTATGTGTGTGTTGTTGTTTTCTTTGCAGCTCAAGAGCCTAGAGCAGTACCTTGCACATGAGAGTCTACAAATACCTGTTGAATAAGTAAATGAAGCTGCCCAAGTTCAAAGCCCTAGCCAGCGGCCAAGGCAGGATTCCAATCCAGGCCTTTCTCACTTTCAAACCCCAGTGTGTAACAGCTTCAATTTTCTTCTAACATGACTATTTATCAAGAATAAAAATCCACCCCTCCCCCCGCCCTCTAAGGTATAGTTAGTGTTATGTGTTTCTCGATATCTGAATGGAGCCCCTGCATCACTGTCGATCTGCAAACAGCACTGACATGGGGAAGGTAAGGGCCAGAGACAGGAGATCCCCAAGAAGCTTCCACACAAAACCGGAGTCCAGGGTCCCAGGTTCGATTCCGGTCAAGGGCATGTACATTGGTTGCGGGCACATCCCCGGTGGGGGATGTGCAAGAGGCAGCTGGTCGATGTTTCTCTCTCATCAACATTTCTAGCTCTCTCTCTCTCTCTCCCTTCCTCTCCATAAAATATCAATAATATATATATATATATTTTAAAAAGACACTCAAAGGGGGTGGTGCACAAAGAAATATTTTGGAAAATACTGTTAGTTCAGGCGAGTCACAGATTCTGAGGAAGGTGGATTTTCCCAGCATTCACAGTGACCCAACTACTAATTGGAACACCACCGCCAACAGGGAGCCCCAGAGCCCCGGCTCCTCCAGAGGTCTGGTGCCCACAGAGACGGCTCTCCCGCTGCCTTTAGTCAGAGGACCGCACAGCGTGAAGTCTGCAGAGGAACCTGCTGGGCTTAGACCAGGCGTGGGCAAACTATGGCCCGCGGGGCTGGATGGCTATTCTAAATTATTGACATAGTAATAATAAAAAGACCGTACCCTTTTATGTAATGATGTTTACTTTGAATTTATATTAGTTCACACAAACACTCCATCCATGCTTTTGTTCCGGCCCTCCGGTCCAGTTTAAGAACCCATTGTGGCCCTCGAGTCAAAAAGTTTGCCCACCTCTGGCTTAGCCACTGCCCCTCCCTGGCCAGCTAACCATCCTCCAGCAAGATACTTACATTCTCAGTGTCCCAATCTCCTCACTGTCAAAAGAGCTAAACTATTATCCATCTCCTGGGTTTATTAAGTCAGGATGAAGTAAGTGAGCACATGCCCAGCATTTAGAACGGTGTCAGGCTCACACTGACAACTGAGCCTCACTGAGCCCTGCTTACGTCGCCCCATGAGTGGGTCTCTCATTTCAAATCCATCCTAGGTCTCCCAACCTTGCCAGGTGACTGAGGAGGGAAATCTCCTCCTGGTGTCCGAGTCCAGAAGGGAAAGCCTGGCCTCCTGTGCCTGGGGCTGAAGAGAGGGGTGAATGTGGAGGCTCACGTCAAGAATGCAGAGTCCCCGGGGCCAGTGGGAGGCTGGCCGTGGGGACCGAGGCCGCGGGATGAGCGCACTCGGAGGGGATGCCAGTCCCTCTTTCTGAGGGTTACGTGCTCCAAGTCCCCAGAACCCATGGAGCTGTGGGTTCTTGTATCCTCAGTGGAATACATAATGACTCGCGGTACATCTACGGGACTCCTGAGGAGCTGCAGCTGTGGCTTCCAGGAGCAATGCTCTCTGACCAACACAAGCCCTTCTCCTGGAAGGGGGACCATCCTGGACAGGCTCTGTCAGGACTGCTGATTCTGCCTCCTGTCGCAGCCATCATCTGGGAGTGGAATCTCCCCGTGCAAATATTAGCCTTAATTGTGAGTAAGGATTCCCCTTCGGAAGGGACAGGCATGCTCGTGGAAGTCCCAGAGGGCGGGCTAGAGCAAACTTGTTGAGTTTGCAGGCGACGTTCACGGCAGGGCCAAGTGTGAGTTACATTAAAACACAAACACCCAAATAAAGGGACAGGAGGCTGTGAGGGAGCACGGACCTTTTCATCAATGATGGGGAGGTCACTGACACTCTCCTCTGACATTTATCTTCTGTGTTTGCTAAGCTGTAGCCAAGGCAGGAAGCAAGGCAGTTTGCAGATGTGGACGCCAATGAAATGCCATGAAGAACTATGCCCGGAGGCCCTTCTTTATGAATGAATCACTCCGAGAGATCTGTTCCCTTCATTCGTGGGAATCTTTAAACAATCCCTTAAAACCATGGAGCCAGAAGATATTTCCTACGGGTCCGTTCTTGGGAATACACTGCTAGAAACTGATCCCAGGTTTAATGGGAACCAGTGCCCATCTGGAAAGAGGCCGGATTAGGCCAGGCTATCACCATGAGGCAGGGCCACATGCCCACCTGAGAGCCCTGGGACTGGGCCCAAAGGGAAATTGCAGCCATGTGAAACCGAGCCATGGGATGCGTGGGAGTCATTATTAGTGCCACATACAAACACTCATGGCACAGACCGGATACTCAGACTGGATGTCTAAGCTATAGACGAGGTGATATCCATGATTTTAATCCTCAATCACTTCCTACTTAAGGGAACAAGGGGCTTGTGCACACGTCGGAGGGACACGGGAAATGGATGCTTATATCCTTCACTCACTCACTAACCTTGTTTAAGAATCGAAACGGCTTTTTAAAGAAACATTTGTGATGGAATCTTTGAAAAGTAGTTTGTATGCTTGCACGTCTTTCTTGGATAATTCATGGCCATTGCATCAGTACAGAAGATGTTTACTTTTTTAGATTTCCACATGGAACTATTTTGTTAGTTACTCATTGCCTTGTTATTCTTGTGTCCAAATGTCTCCCAATCCATTCGTAATTCTTGCTCCTAGTCTACTAAAGTCCAAAAATGAGATAACGAAAAATTTTAAATTCACATTAAATTTAAGCCCAAAGGCATGGAATGAACAGTTTAGGAGTGAAGAGCATTATTTTTGTGCCGTTATATTGAGAGAGCCATTTTCTGAGCACAGGATTATTTTTTTAAACAACAAGTAGATGAGAATTGGGCCTGGTACAAAATTAATGTATATATTTAGAATATTTATGTTTTCAAAAAAAAGATATGCACGATTGTAAATACATACAAAACATGAAATTATTTTCATAAAGATTAATTCACAGTATTCAAAGACCCAATATTTTTCCTAATGTAAAACTTATGTATTGCTATACTACTATCCAATCAAATCAGTTTTCTAGAATTAGAAATAATGCTACGTACAGAAAAGAGAACTTCCAAGATGACATTTAGAAGATTATATTTGGCCTATTATAACTTGGACTGTAAGCATCCGTGCCACTCCTTAAAGCGTCTGGCACAATTTCACAGCAGTGTGCCAGGGACACACATTTGAATACCTAGTATCTAATTGACTTTCTGTCGAAATTGCCTCGAAAAATTAAAAAGAACTGTTCCTATTTTAATCTCATTTTCCACCCTGTTTGTCTGCATGTGAAAGAGAAAAGGAAGTGTAGTACTTGGCTAACAACACAATCCAACTCAACTTTTGAAGTAATTTTTCCAGAATAAAAAGAACCCTTGGTCAGAGGCTCTGGTTTGTGGTAAAGAAGGAAATGTTAAATAAAAATAACGCTAGCAGGCGAAATGTACTTAAAACACTGCTCCCTTTCCATAAAATGGAATTACATTTTCATTATACACGCATCGGTGTAGCATTTCCGACTACATTCACCTTCTGAGCCGCTTTGAGTTATTCATTCTCCAAAGAAATTTAAATTTTAATCATCCTAAACACTGCCTTCCCCTTTTCTCCTCTGCAAATTAAAATGCATAATAATGGCATAAATTTCATAAATAAATAAACACAGATTTCTTTCTTTCTAATCATAGCACTTAGTAACACCCTCTGGCTTGAGGCATAACAGACTTGTAAGTACATTTCCCCCTCCAAACAAATGAGTCTGATAATGTAATCATTTGCCTCGAAGAATTTCTTGGATAAATAACTCTAAACAGTGCGAATGTAAAAAAAAAAAAAAAAAAAAAAAGTGGATATTAAGTAGATAGCAGGTTTACATCTTGCCAGCCCCAAGGTACAGATGACTTCTTTCCGATGGAAGCGTCAGGCCTTCATGGGCCTATCTGAGTTTCTCAGGGAATTCTGTGCACCTGTGCTAGCTAGCAGATAGCAATGGAAGACGCATCAGAGTGAACACAGAGGCGCAGTGTTCCGAATGTCCGTTCTGGCCGTGCCTCTCGCTACAGCCTCTGAATCCATAAGTAAGTTAAGTTACAACAGGCTGTTTCCTCCAGGCCTGCTCCCCACCCATAACTAGATGCGTGGAAGGGCAGATGCATGACTGCAGGGCCGCGGCGTGTTATTTAGTCTAAGGCAGTGGTCGGTCAGCAAACTCACTAGTCCACAGAGCCACATATCAACAGCACAACAATTGACATTTCTTTGGAGAGCCACATTTTTCAAACTCAAACTTCCTCCAACGCCACTTCTTCAAAACAGACTCGCCAAGACCGTGGTATTTTGTGGAAGAGCCACACTCAGGGGGCCAAAGAGCCGCATGTGGCTTGAGAGCTACAGTTTGCCGACCACGGGTCTAAGGGTTAGCAACCACTGCAGGCTGGGACAACGCTGGCTCAAGCGGCCACTCTGAAGCCAGTGGGAATGCCTGCTGGCCCTTCTGGGCCTCCACCAGTGTCCTGGGCACCTTGCCACTGTCCAGGATTGTTGACCCAGTTCCCCTGTGTGTCCTTCCACTGTGGCACGGGCGCACACAGCTGGGGAGGGGTACAAGCCACGTGGGCAGCAACAAGCCCTCTCCCCCACACTGCCCGCATGTCCCGCCCGGCCAGTCACCAGAGGAGATGCCTACCCAGGATTAGTGCTGCAGAAAATGAAATCATCCTTTTCCAAAGCCCTTAACAGAAACAGCTCCTGTGCCTTCCTTGGAGGCCAGCAAGTAAATCACGCCCTGGAGTCTTTAAGAATTCTATTTACAGAGACTCTCGCCTTAGCCAAATGTGTATGGCAGGAAATATGTTAATTTTGTAAAATTGGATTTTAGTCTTCTACTCTGTAGCTACTTGGGAATGGATTCAAACTTCCATTCACGCGCTCATCTGGCCCTCTAATAAACGTTAGTTAGGGGAACAGGGGATGTGGACCACGCGTGGGGCTGGATGCTCAGGGTAGAGGTGGAAGTGATAAGCAGATGAGACAGAGGACTGTGTAGTCCAGTGGGGAAGATGAGAATGAACCAGGCAGATAATCATCATGCGATGGGTCCGTGGTCAGCAAACTCATTAGTCAACAGAGCCAAATATCAACAGTACAACGATTGACATTTCTTTTGAGAGCCAAGTTCTTTAAACTTAAACTTCTTTTAATGCCACTTCTTCAAAATAGACTTGCCGAGGCCTTGGTATTTTGTGGAAGATCCACACTCAAGGAGCCAAAGAGCCGCATGTGGCTCGAGAGCCACAGTTTGCTGACCACTGTGAAGGGTGATGGTATGGATCCTCTCTGTACTGGTGACATCCTGGGCAAGGTAGCTCTTTCCTGATCTGTTGGCATCGGTAATGGGGTTGAGCAGGGTGGTTGGGTGAACTGAGATCACGCATGTCAGGTGACTGTCCCAAGTGACCCTCGGGCTGCCTCTGTCCCACATGACTCCGAAGGTCTTTCCAGAGCCAGTGCTGGCTCAGGTTCTAGATTCCCCATATTTTTATTCCGGAAATTGCCCTTGTTTATGGATGTTGTTAAACAAAACAATAATAGCCAGAAACTGAGAATTATCGAAGGATGTTCAGAGTCCCAATTTCTGACCCCTGTCTTTACTATTACTGGTATCTTCTTGGTCCTCACGGTTAATCTTCACTTCTGGTTCAGGCAAAACTATTAAAAGAGCTAATTTTAAAATATATATATATTTTATTGATTTAAAAAAATAATTTTATTGATTTTTCGCAGAGAGGAAGACAGAGGGATAGAGAGTTAGAAACATCGATGAGACAGAATCATCGATCAGCTGCCTCTTGCACACCCCCTCCTGGGAATGTGCCCGCAACCAAGGTACATGCCCTTGACTGGAATCAAACCTGGGACCCTTCAGTCCATAGGCTGACGCTCTATCCATTGAGCCAAACCGGCTTCGGCTTTTATTGATTTTTTTACAGAGAAGAAGAGAGAAAGAAAGAGATGGAGAGAAACACCGATGAGAGAGAAACATGGATTCAGCTGCCTCCTGCACACTCCCTACTGGGGATGTGCCCGCAACCAAGGTACATGCCTTTGATTGGAATCAAACCTGGGTCCCTTCAGTCTGCAGGCCGACACTCTATCTCCTGAGCCAAATCAGTCAGGGCTAAATTTTTTTCCCTTCTTTATAAAGCTGATGAGTATGATGAAACAGGTCACATGGAAAACTATAAAATAGAGGGCAGATCCCGCAAAGAACAAAATCAACTGGATTCCTTGCTATATGAGGGCTAAAGGGGTTATTTTAGTAAAAAGTTGGAAAGGGCAGGAGGAAAGCCAATCTTTCCCATCTGAGAGGTTCTCCGAGCTTTGATTAAACCAGCTTCATTCCCAGAACGTGATTAAACCAACCTTTGAAAGCACAAACATCCCCCGAGGCTTTTCACTACTGTATGTGACCAAGCATGCTGCCAGTGTGAGGCCGGGCAGCGAACAGCAGGACCCGCCCTGTGGGATGCTGGGGCATTGGGGGACCCTCCCATACTGTCATCGGGTTCCTTTCTCTGACACAGGCCACAGCACAGGACCAAACGCACGAAAAGTAACTCCCAGGGTTATTTTTATATTATTAGTCACTATACTAACGTCTTTCAAAGCCAACCAACTTGGAGATGTCAACTTCAACAAATTATAGTATTTCTTGTGAGGCTGGATGAGACAAGACAGCTTTAATTATTTCAGAGGTTTTGAAATCAAAACATTCTGCATGCATACTACAAAACACACACCGCAACCCACAGCGTGGTGACGCCACGCTCACCCCCAAGAGACCGTGGATGCGAATGCTAACGCTCCAATGCCCCAGAACTTGCCATGTTCAGTGCAGGGACTTGGCTGTCTGCCTTCTTTTACAGTGAAAACGAACAGAAATAAAACGTGTATGCAGCACAAACAGTTCACGAAAAGCACTGCAAAAAATACGAGTCTCTGAATATTTAATGTCTGGACTTTTTGAAAATTAAAAGTAAACATTAGAAAGTCAGAGAAGTTTTATAATCAGCAAGGCATCTGCCACTGCATAAACTGCCTTTAAAGAGATATGAAAGTACCTGGGAACACAATATTAAAGGAGATGTATGAACACATTTTTTTTCCCCAGTAAAAGAAAGTCCAAAAAAGTAACAACTTGACTACTTTGCACTACAGATGAAACCCCCTTTACTTTTCAAGGTTCTGACTGTGAAAAGAGCCATATAAGCTGAACCCATGCACCCTGGACCCCATGATCAATGGTAAGAATTAGGAAGGTTCTGGAACCTTTAAAAAGTTGTGTTAAAACTCTGCATGGTTGGTTACAAATGCACAGAGAAACGAACGCTACAGTTTAAAATACTATACTTGACAACATAAACACACAGAGTTTATTTCTCTGTAAAAATTTACCAGGAACATGGTGAATATTCAATGCTTGCCTTCCTCATCTCATCCTATAACACACGTGCAAGGCAGGCATTTTTCCTAAGCCTTGCTGAATTATCACAATCCTCGCTGGATCAGTTTCCACCACTTTTTTTTAGTTTAATGTTATTATTTTATTAGCTTCTGCTATTTAATCCTTTGTGCTTTCAATGTCATAAATATCTCCATGAGAATTCCTTTCCTGTGGAGCTTTCGATTGCATCACTTCCTCTGGGACAACTGTATTCCCTTTTTCATCACCACATTCCTCCTTCACCCTGCTAAGTTCCCTTCCCTCAGCTCCTGTCTGCATGCTAGTCTTCCCGACGCAATGGCAGGGCCAGCATTCACGCAGAGAGCTGAGCCTTCTATCTGCCTTTGTTTTGGATTTTACTCCCTGCACCACCGCTTTCATTGCTTCGCTGCCCTTCCACCTTGGTTGGCCAATTCCCTTTTAAGATATTTTTCTTTATTGATTTCAGAGAAGAAGGAAGAGGGAGAGAGAGATAGAACCATCAATGATGAGGGAGAATCATTGACTGGCTGCCTCCTGCACTCCTCCTACTGGAGGTCGAGCCCATAACCCAGGCATGTGCCCTTGGCCAGAATCGAACTTGGAACCCTTCAGTCCACAGGTCGACTGAGCCAAATTGGATAGGGCGGCCAATTCCCTTTTGAAGCATCCATTTTTATAAAATATCTCCAGTTATCATATTGCAACAAGGAAGCAACATGACTACACGTTTTCCCCTTTGGGGGTGAACTGAGTAGCAAATGTGCAGTGACCCACCCCTGACGGACCCTGAATGGAGTGATCTGATTGGTTGTTGATCATGACAAGCATCTGCTATTTACCGAGTGATCTGTGGATGGGAGAGTGAGCGATGCAGTGTGCACTCTATGCGATGACAGTTAATGTACTAAGGGAACTGAAATTTAAACTGCGGCATTCACAACTGGGTTTATTTAGCTAACAACATGTAATCAAAATGCATGCCGACTGGAACCATGTAAAAGCAAAGAGAAGTAATTGGGCAGAATTCAAATCTGCTAGGAACTTTTGTTCTAATTCTGTGGGCTGCAACGGAGTATTTCATATTTTTTCATGCTGCGCCAACAACCAGATTCCCAAGCTTTACCCAAACATTCAGAGTTAGAAAAGACATCCGAATACAGGAAAAATGAGACCTTCTGAAAAAGAGCTCAGCCATCCTTTTTTTTGTTTCTGTTAATCCTTATCTGAGGATATTTTCCCATTGATTTTTAGAGAAAGTGGAAGGGAGGTGGGGAGGGAGAGAGAACGAGAGAGAGAGAGAGAGAGAGAGAGAGAGAGAGAGAGAGAGAGATGTGAGAAAGACACATTGTTTGGTTGCCACCCTCACAGGGCCGGGTATGGAGCCTACAACCCAACTATGTATCCTTGACCAGGAATGGAACCCCAAACCCCAGACCCTTCAGTCTGTGGGCGGACGCTCTATCCACTGAGCCAAACCAGCTAGGGCTCAACCATCCTTTTTAATGTAATAAAAACTGGGCCATCAAAACAACAACAAAATAACACTATATGCTGACTGCTTTATATCTATCATCTCAGATAATGCACACAACCGCAAGGAATCAGGCTCCAAGGTTAACTAGCTCACCAGCGTCACCACACTAGTGGGCAGCAGAGCTGTGATAAGACCCAGGTGTATCCAGCTCCAGAACTTGTCCTCCGACCTTAGGCCCATGGGGCCCAAAGCAATTTTAAGAAAATGGCAAAAATCGTTACAAGTGTCCCTCCCCTCTAGAAAGGGCAATGCCACCCAGAGCACCTGGTGCTACTGCTGGTTACAGCTCTCCTCTGCACATTTAATAGTTACCCCAGGAAAGGCAAAGGAAGACATCTGTAGAGACTGATGGGATAGAATCCACCGCCGACTATGTGCCAATAATACCATGTGGCTGATGCAAGTTACTCAGTTAAAACTCAACCTGTATTCCCAGGAGAAGACAGACTGGTTTTCTCCATTAATAAAGTATTTCTTTCCCCCTGAAAAAAATCACTGAGCCCTGTCAGTTGAGAATCTTTTTTGGAATATTATCTCATACAATGCAATTTTATTTTGATTGGTTGCATTTACATATAAAAACTCAATTTCAAATATTTAAAGAGCATTAAAAAAGTAATAAAGTATGATGAAGTTTTTTTTTTAAATACGTAACTATAATATAAAAATAAGGGATCTTAGTATAAAAACTCTGGGGAGCAATTATTTTAAAAGCAGATAAATACTGTCTTCCAACACAGAAGGCCGCAAGCAAATCATTGCAGTTCAATTTTAACACGTATGGTCAATTGTACATGATATAAAAGATATATCATTTTTGCGATGTCTGTAGTCATTCTTTAATTTAGTCTCATTCTACCCTCTCGCATTCCCCTTCCTGGGTACAAAGAAAATCGCCCTTATGTAAAAAAGACACATTTACATTTCATTTTTTATTTGCAGTTTCAGTGGATGCGTTTCTGCTTTGTCCAGGACCCAGCTCAAACTCAGGTGTCTGTCCTCTTTTCTATTAAGACTTACTTAACACCCCCTGCACACACTTCTTGTGAAGGCTCCGCTGCAGTTCTTGGCAACAGAATGCTTGGAGCTAAGTGCTCCTTTCCGACCACGTGATTCTGCCCTACACTTTAAGAAACGTCTTATCTAACCAATGTGCTTCTTAGGCTGAAAGATAAACTTTGAAACCGAAGTCTTAGGAAAACATCAAAGCATGAAACGTAAGGATGCCGAGAAGCAAATGTTAATGAGCTGGATATAGCGTCAAGACCTCTCTGTCTTAGTCTTTCATTCATGCATTTTGCAAATGTGAGTGGGTTGAGTCCCAAGCATGGCGCCAGGTGCTGAGAAGGAAGGCAAAGCAGCGGCACAGTTCCAGCCTCTGACACGCTGCCCTCCAGCTGCGCAGGCACCCAGGCGATGAAAGGGGAAGTGTGATCATGGTATCTGTTAGAATCGTGATCAGAGCACTAGGGCAACCTCCAATCAAGGCACTAAGTGAACAGCGTGGGGCTGTGGGAGGTGGAGAGAGGGGTTTTCTAGAAATGGATTTCAAAGGACAACAAGTTCATTTGCGCCGAAACCGGTTTGGCTCAGTGAATAGAGCATCGGTCTGCAGACTGAGGGGTCCCGGGTTCGATTCCGGTCAAGAGCATGTACATTGGTTGAGGGGGCATCCCCGGTGGGGGGTGTGCAGGAGGCAGCTGGTCGATGTTTCTCTGTCATCGATGTTTCTAGCTCTCTATCTCTATGAAAAATCAATAAAATATATTTTTTTAAAAAGTTCCTTTGAATCCTGATTCACAGTCTATGGGGTGCCAGGTGAGGAAACAGAATGTGCTGGACAAATGAAAGTACTATGACTCATTTTTGCACCTTTGTATTTCCTGGAAGGGGCCAAAGTAGCGAAAAGGGTGGGATCTGGGTCACTGTATCTGTACACTTTATAACCAAGGTTGGCTGATGTCTCGGAAGTGACATGAGTGTTTCCTTATAGAAATATATTCCATAATTTATGTATAGCATTAATTGAATCAACTGTATGGACTTCCTGCCTTCCCCCCTTACAACGTTTCACAATTTCGAGGAGTGAAACTTGGCAAGAGAACGTAAGTGTCCTAGCAGTGGTTACTTGGCTTATATGAAGTATCATTATTAGCCATATCCAATGTGACTCTTTTCAGATGAGGAATCTATTTGCAACTTAAATGAGTGCCTTTCTTGCAATAATTTTAGCTATTCAAAAGCTAGATGTTAATCTCAGATTTATTTTTTTTAATGCTAGCACAGAGTTAATGTTCCTGAAACTAGCCGGAGGGATTAGAAGCTGGTGCGCGTGTTTCCATGGAAACAGACTGCCTTGCCTTGGAGAGATCATTTCACACACATCCTATAACCCAGCAACCACAGGGGGGGAGAAGAGAGATCTGCATTTCAGGTTTTTAGGTTCACCATCAATTTTGTTTTTTGGTAGGATTTTTATTTTTATAGAATGCATATGGCATTCATGTTAGGAAGTTACCTAAGCTTAATTAAAAAAATATTAAATTTATTGGGGTGACATTGGTTAATAAAATTATATAGGTTTCAGAGGTACAATTCGATAATATAGCATCTATATGTTGCATTGTGTGTTCACCACCCCAGATCAAGTCTCCTTCCATCACCATTTCTCTCCCTTCCCCCTTTTCTATCTCCCCCACCCTCCTTCCCTCTGATAACCGCCACACTGTCCTGTGTCTAGCAGTTGTCACCTTTTCCACCCAGCCCCCTTAAATTTTCTCCTCACTCTTTGGCTGTCAACGACCATCCAGGCATGTGCGCTGATGGACACACGATGGTGATCAAGTCATCCGCGGCTTTCCCTTTAACTCATGCTGCGAATCACAGGACACCCAATTATCAAATCTCTGGATCCTGAGAGGAGGGGCTGAGCCAAAGGCTGGACATCTGCGTCACCCTTCCAGTCGATGAAACTCAACAGGTGGCCGTGGTCCAGCTGGGGCTTCAGGAACACCAGCTGGACGGCCGAGTAGTGACAGCTGCCCGAGTGACCACGAGAAGGACCGAGCAGAAAGCGTGGACCAGCGAGGCTTACCCCCCAACTAGAAACAAGTGCAGTAGATGCCCCAAACCTGAAGGTGGGCGGTCACAAATCCCTGAATTAGGACCCCATCCTTGGGGCTGGTGTTTTTTTGTTGTTTGTTTGTTTGCTTGCTTGCTTGTTTGTTTTTAAGAAAATGTTTTCATTCTGCTGTGCCTCAAGCGTAAGTCTGGCTGGAGAGATGAGCATGTTCACCTTTTGGAGTGGCATTTACTTTTGGCCACTGCAAGGCTGAGCGATCACCTAAGGGGCAGGATTTCCCGGGAGGGCCCTTGAATAGGAGGGCGAAGACCCAGCCAAACCCACAATGCACAGGGGTCCCAAGCAGCAAGCAACCTCACAGGGCTGGGACTCAGGAGGCTTCGGTTTCCCCATCTGTACCAAGAGCAAGTGAGGATGAAGTGAGAAAAGCCAGGGAAAAGCTCAAAATGGGGGAAAGAGCACAGCATCCCAAGCATCCCATGAATGTCAGCTGCTGTAATTATCCTGGTTCGTGTTATTAGTATTATTAATATTGAAAACTAGGCAGTGTCCTCTGGTGGGCCTTGTGGGGTAAAACTCAAGTCAATCTTTATAAAGGTTAAGAGAAAAACACTGAGATCCTGAAAGAAACTCTCACAAGAGTGTAAAGATACTTTAGCTTGATTTTGAATAAACCTAGTGAACTGGAGATAAGTTACTGAATCTTGCTCATGGAGGACCCATTTGGGGACAAGAGCACAAATCATACTTCAGATGTATAATGAAGAACATTTTTCAAAAGATGCCATTAATGGCGAAACATGTTTTTAAGGTAAAAATTGGTTTCGGTGGTATTTTATTTCTATGAAATGTTTTCTTCTAAAAGGTGACCTCATGACCTGAAAATAAACAGGGGCTGTGTGATCTCTTACGATGAGTAACCTTAACTTAGAAGTAAAACTTCTCATCGATGCCTCCATATAACATCTGTCCCTCAGATTTTCTGTACCGTATCATTACGACGCTAGGATGTTTATGCTCTTTCTGCCAGTGAGTTTCTTTTCCAATTGTCGTAATTATGTTGGCCGCGATCCATTTAGCACACCAAATAGTATAAACTCGAAATAAAAAATCATGGGCGCCAATCAGAAACAATTACCAGGGAAAGACATGTACTTTGGATAGTAGAAGTAATGGCTTTAAGCTCAGATTCGGTTTTTGTGTGTCTAAAGCAATAAAATAAAAACAAAACATGAAGTAAATTAAACCACAAAACTAAACTACTGTGAATCTAAGGCCCCTCGCTTTAAGCTCTACAAGAGAGGAAAGCGACAGTCAAGTATAAGCACTAGACATCAAAATATATCCCAAATGCAAAGGATAAATTTGAGAGCGCTAATTTTCTCAGAACTATAGAAATTATAGGTTAGTCACAGATGACCTTCAAGCGATGACTTTATGATCCTCGTACACTAAAGGTGACCCATTGACACAAATAATGCACAAAGGCAGAATCTAACGGGCAGGATTAAGGCCACGTAGTTGATATGAAATAAAACCATTCATCTGCAAAGGTTTTTAGTTCAGCCTCTCCCTGCCCTTTGCTGGACGATTTAATCCTCATCCTAAACCTGAAAGCTTCATTGCAGAGTTTCCACCACTATTAAAGGAATATTCATGGCATAGGCTCTGAGCCTGTCAAAGGCAGTATTTATGCACATGAGGCCATAAAACTGTTGCAACAAGGAAAAAGGCTGCAGATTTACAAGAGGAGACGTTTACAAGGCAGCCAGTTGATGTGCATGGGTTTCACCTTGTGAGACCTCGGAGCAAAAAGTCAGTCTAAGAAGCAGAAACCTCTGTCCTTGATGGTTTTTGGACAAACGAGTGCATCCCCTTGGAATGTGGTCGTAAATCCCACACCCTCTCACTCTTCCCCTAAGACGGTTGCACCCAGGATGAGGATGGGACTCTGACACGGTGCTCAGTGCTCCTGGAATTTCCACCCACATTCTAGTGCACGAATTCTAGTTCACACATTCAAGTGGCCTTTCTGAAGTTTGGGAAATGAGGGTGGAGTTGGATGAAGGCATAGAGAGGATAATTGGTGATAGCGAAAAAAGTAAAAATAAGATTTAAAAAATAAAGGTTGGACAATGAGAGAAGTATTATTTGGTTCATTAAACTGAGTGTTCATATTCATAACATCCCATAAAACAGAAGCATATACAATCC
This sequence comes from Vespertilio murinus, assembly GCA_963924515.1. Classification (NCBI taxonomy): domain Eukaryota; kingdom Metazoa; phylum Chordata; class Mammalia; order Chiroptera; family Vespertilionidae; genus Vespertilio; species Vespertilio murinus. Next base: position 27,192,244 of record OZ004717.1, on the reverse strand, counting down.
CTTTACTCAAATCTCTCCCAAGAATAAAGACACTGTATTACGGAAAGACGAATTTCACTGAGCTCAGAATTTAACCATAAAAGAGGAAAATTTAACCATTCTGTCGGGAATGTCATTTTATCGTAGGAGTTCTAAACTAGATACGTGACTTGAAAATATGTGGCTCTGGTGAAACTGGGAATTCAACTCAGTAAAATAATGACATCTACGGAGAGACTGGGCCAGTGGGAAAATTGTTTTATACAGACTCACTCAATATATGTGTGCATGCTATAAAATGAGACTTGATGAAAAAAAAGACACCCAAAAGTTGTGGTTATGTATCCTTTAAATTGTAAATTATTTATAATCCCAGTATAATAGGTGTAAAATAAGTACATTTTTTAATATCTTGTGCAATGATTAAAACAAATACCATAATAAAATGTACTTTTCCATTTAATTTCATTTTAGCCAGCATTTGCTGGGCCCCTACTGTGAGCCTGGTGCTGTTCCGCCATGGAGGGATACAACAGTGGCTGGAAACGCTGCTCTGCCCTGGGAATCAGACTACAGGGCAAGAGATACTACCTGGATTGAAAGGGCTGTCTCAGTGCAGGGATGCTGGGGCGTGAGGGACTATGGCACCGCCCCACAGCGGCGTGTAGGGCTACGCCACGGAGCCCCAGGGTTAAACGAAGCCATCTGGAAGCAGTAACCTCTGGGCAGACCCAGGAACAGCCCAAGCCCCAGCCCAATGGCACAGAGGGCCTGGCATTCACAGAGACTGTGGGTTCGTTCACCATCCCAGAGGGAAACCCTGTGACGGGGAGAAGACAGAATAGGAGAAGTAGGCAGTCTGTTGTGGGCAATCTTTTGTCCAAGTGAAGAGGCCTGAAACTGACCTCCTAAGTGATGGGCGCCACGGAATGGTGGGGAACAGTTAGCACCCGGATACTGTCCATGGCTGTATGTGTGTTCTGAGTGTGCAGAACGGATCTGAGGGCCAAACCCCAGAGAAAGCGGGACTAGGGTCTTCACTAGGGATCTGGAACTGAGCGAGGGAATAGGGACTTTCACGTCTAGGCAAGTCTCTCGGCCTTCCCCAACAAGTCTATTTCTGGGAAGCTCCCAATTAATGTTGTAACCCAAATTGTATTTTCTCACTGGCCATGTACTCATGTTTATATTAATTTCATTGATTTTTTTAAGAATTGGCACAGGCCCCTAAAGGCTAGAGCTCAGAATGCAATAAGAACCTTGATGTTCGCTGTAGTCTTCAAAGTATGTTTAGCTTCAGAAGCTTCCCCGAAGTAAAGGTTTTGTGGAATAGCATCAGTCCCAAAAATAGACAGGTGCAGAGTGGTTTGGGCTGGAGCAGGGCCTTACATCTCAATCACATCAGCCTTGAAAGCGCCTAGTCAAGTACCTCAGGGAACAGAGTTTGAAAGCCACTGCTGAAGCTGGATTCCTTCCTTCTACTCATGAGCAAGTGAGGGGCTGGTCCCGGGCAGAGGTCTGGTTTTCGAGTTGTGATGTAGAAGGAGGCAGAGGGCTTGTGGTCTGGCTTTTTCAGTCGGGAACCACAAAGTTTTGAGAAGGCATGCTTCTGTTACCTCACCTCTAAAACCTCTTACCCATCGAGGCTGTTGAAGTCCAAGTTCTTTGTAATATGTGTTAGTCTATTAAAATAAAAAAAAAAGCAAATTGCTCTTGCTGAATCAGTGCCTCAAATCAGAGAACTAGGAGCTAACCAGAGACCGGGGTCCCGGATGCCAGGGGAGCCATCCAAGGGCCCGCAATGAGGACCGAGGCGATGCACAGCGCTGGCCTCTGCGGCCTCGATGATCAACAAACCCAGAGCGATCGCTTGGTTGACACCTGCAGCAAATTTATTTTGTTCAGAGAAACCTTTTGTACATCTGACCTGCCCAGAGACTATGGTTCCTAACCAAAGAAAAAACACAATTATCTCCAAAGTCTGAGAAACACCTGGCACACAAAACCATCCCACTCTACACATGCTGGCAACTCCTGTGAGGAGGCTGGATTGCAGCCAGACAAACTCGGGCTCCAATCTCGCCCCAGGATTCCCCGCTTTGCGCTGACAACGACCTGTCCCGAGCGCTGCGGGAGATGATCCGCGTGAGGACTCAGCATCACAGCTGGTCCCCGGACGCGCCCAATAAATGCTCAGCACAACACCAGCAACCAGTCTTCTGCTCGAGCGACCTGTCATATAAGTCATCACATCCCCGAGCTACCTGCCCACCGACATCCCCGTCTCCACTGGGAAACAAGCCAGACGGACATGCGCCCTGAGCATCAGCACCCACTGCTGATCAGTGAGGAGGCCGGAGACCGAAGAAGGCAATATTGTGAAGGATTGTGCACACGGCAGCAAGCACGCACCGGTTTCAAACACAAGTGGCACTCCCCACAAAACACCCTGAGCAGCACGCAGCGGTCTCACTTCCGAAGGAGGTGAGGTGCCAGCGAAGTGGCCGATAATGTAATGAAAACTGCGTATTACTTTAAAAAGGCAACAACACTTCAGAGAGCACTTCAGACCCAGGTCTCAATAGTCTTAAAAGTAAGAGATCAATTGGGTGCAAATGTCTAATATACAAAGTGCTGTGAGACACAGTTGTATTTAAGATTAGCGGGGTACACTGCAAACATGTGCTGCGTCAGATGCCATTAATAAGATCCCACGAGAAACCCTAAAATGCTGCAGATCTGGCTTAAAATGGCTTCAAGGGATCTCTCCATTTCCTGTTTCTGAATGGGAAAATTTTAAAAATATATTTTTATTGATTTTTTTTTAATGAGAGGAAAGGGGAGGGATAGAAAGTTAGACACATCGATGAGAGAGAAACAATCAGGTGCCTCCTGCGCACCCCCTACTGGGGATGTGCCCGCAACCAAGGTACATGTCCTTGACCAGAATCGAACCTGGGACCCTTCAGTCTGCAGGCCGACTCTCTATCCACTGAGCCAAACCGGTTAGGGCTGAATGGAAAATTTAAAAATCACAACATAACTATATCACTTTTCTTAGTCTCTCAATGGATTGCTTAGTGAGCAAAGGATGTGAACAGTAAGAGAGAGAGGTGCTCTCAAAGGCTCCAAATGGTGCAATTTACTCAGACCTCCCAGTCCTGGAGACCCCTCCCCTCAGAAGGGCTGAAGGTCCAGTTAGGACAATTATCAGTGCACACAGCCGATGGACTCCAGTGCAGTGGGCAGTGCCACACGGGCGGGCAGGCAGCACTCAAGGCGGGCAGTGAGGAGTAACAGCTGTAGGAAAGCAGAATGCAGCACGTTACATAATGGGGACACGTCCTTGGCGGGTTCAAAGCAGAGAAAAAAAATATATATCTAGTGTATACTTCTGGGGAGAAAGTGAGCGTAAGTCTTAAAATGCTTTCTAAATTCAGGTGCCAGGTGCACTTCAGGGCAATGCATTATCCTCTCTAAAAGGTGCCAGTTTCCTGAAGTGACACTTTTTCAGGCTCAGGTTCAAGAAACGTATGCATCATCCTGGTTTACGACAGGCCAGCGGTAAAATGTGTAAATGAAATCTGTAAAGGAATTAGCTTTCCAGCATTTTCTTGTACTCGACGGAGGGGCATGACGAAGAGATGAAGGAGGGGACTGTCTTTTCCTTACAAGTACAAGATAGAATGTTGAGCCACAAATAAAACCGGGAGAATAAGAGAAAACGAAACCCTGCCTGTTCTCCTAATTTTGCCACCTGCTGCCAGGTTTAGAGCAAAGATGCAGAGCCTGAGAGGCAGAGATGGCAGTGGGCTGGGGAAGAGAGTCATGAATCCCTATGCCCAGCCCCTGCATGCCTCCTATGACCAGGGATGACCATGCTGACACACCCTATAAGGCAGTGTCCTTACATCGGGAGGGGGGCCTGGGAGAACAGAAGGTGAGCGATATTCTATGGGCTCTGCTTAGAATCTAATGCTACTGGGTGGGAATATTTACCATATTTCTCCTAGCAATGGTGGCATGAAAACTCCACTGGCGCCTGAGAGGAACCTCTTGGGAAGTAATCCACGAACAGGTGAAGAGTGGCACTTCATTCCACCCCCCCCCCCTTCACCTGGGAGAGGGAGACTGGTAGGTATTCAGGGCATTAAACTTACCAACAAGAAGTCATGATTGAAAAATACTGAGATTCAATTTTTTCCTTCTAACTGGATAGAAGGAAAGCATGAGAATCTTATATCACCTAAAACTCTGACACTATTTATAGGCTAATTGTCATTTTAGTGATGCTTCAAAATAGTTTTTTTCATCTTCTTTAAAAAAAAAAAATATATATATATATATATATATATATATATATATATATATATATATTGATTTATTTCAGAAAGAAAGGAAGAGGGAGAGAGAGTGAGATAGAAACATCAATGAGGAGAATCATTGATTGGCTGCCTCCTGTGCGCTCCCTACTGGGGATCGAGTCCACAACACAGGCATGTGCCCTTGATAGGAATTGAACCTGGGACCCTTCAGTCTGAAGGCCGATGCTCTCTCCACCGAGCCAAACCGGCCAGGGCAGTTATTTCATCTCTTCAGTGAGGTGCATATCAGCAATACATTCCACTACCTTCTTTTCTCCTCCATAGGAGATGGGAAGGTCAGCCAGCCAGGTCTTGGTCACAAGCACCCCTCCAAAGGAGTCTCGACCTTCAGGAAAAAACGGGCTGCACACTTCTCAAAATACATAGAAAAGACCCCTGGCATTCCCTGACCCTCCTATGGTCTCTTAGAATAAACCAAAGCTTTGACTGCAGAGTTCAGTAGTGGAACATTTCCTATGTCGTAGAATGAACTATTGCTGAATCAACCAGACTACTCTTATGCAAAATCAGGCTTCAGTACTGCCTAAAACCCTTCACTTCCTTGGACCTCTCATTTTCTTCACTTCCAACACCAGGACAAATAGCTGTCACTCTAAAGTTGTCACCCCTTCACAGGAATGACTGAGAACGTGACTCAGGAGCAGGAAACACTTCCTGTCCCCATTGGACCCCAGGTGCACGAGGCACCAAATCCACGTTTGTTATGGAAACAATGAATGGTTTGCATGTAGAGCATGACTCCAGTGAGTGTGAACAGCGGATGGCTGCACTAATTCCCTATTCAGCCCTGATGCCTGGTCCTATGAGATGGTACCTCCTCCAAATTGAAGGATATGGCAATTACTGAATTTGGGCCAATTACAACTAATTGAGTTGTTGAATGTGGAATGCATGAATCTCTAGGGAACACTCAGTTTGAGCTAAAAAAAAAATAACAACAACAACAACAAAGAAACAGAACTGTATCTAAGCAGGATTTTATAAACAAATCTCTATTTTAAATGCAGTTGAAAAGTCCAGACTTAAAGGGCCTTTGATAAAGCTAATTATGCCGTGATTACTCCCTACTTTGATTAGTTTAAGGTTTAGGATAGAGAGAGCTAAACATCAATGTGGGAGAGAAATATTGATTGGTTGCCCCTCATACATGCCCCAACCTGGCATCAACCCGCAATCCAGGTATGTGCCCTGACCGGGAATTGAACCACAGCATTTTGGTGCATGGGCCTATGTTCCACCCAGCTGAGCCATCCTAGGGGCAGGCTGACCAGCATAAAGCTTAGCCATGAGTGGTTGATTAAGGGACAGCAAAGCAAATGCATGATGTATGAGGAAAAGTCAGTGGGGCTTGATGCCTGATGGGGCCTACCTGGTCCAGCACCAGGAGTTACTTACTCACCAGGGCTCCCTTCCAGAGGAAGGGCCTTCTCACTGACTATTATGCTGAAAACTGTCTGTCTTTGACCAAAGATAATGCTTAGCAGCTCTGTTTTCAATGTGTCCTATCAAGGATTAGACCCATAACACTCAAGTACAAGGAAGACATACATTTTAGCACAAGGATAGACCAAGAAAGATATGTAAAGCTATAAGAGGAGGTATGCCTAAATACTACCCCAAAATAGAGACCGCTTTCAATCTAGGTGTCTTCATGTGTTTGGGTGGTTATAACAAAATACCACAGACTGGGCGGCACATAAACATGAACATTTATTTCTCACAATTTTGGAGGCTGGCAGGCCAAGGTCAAGGTGCCAGCATGATGTGTTATGGTGTTGGCCTTCTTCTGGGTTGTTAATTTCTCACTGTGTCCTCATTGGGCAGACAGGGCTACAGACCTCTCTGAGCCTCTCTGATAAAGGCACTAACCACTTCCCAAAGGTCCCCCCTCTTAATGCCGTCACATTGAGTAGTGGGATTTCAACAGATGAACTGGCAGGGGACACGGATATTCCGCCCACAGCACTGGGGAAGAGTGCTATAATTGCACAGGCTGTTAAGAGACAGACCGGTGAGGAGAGGATACTCTAATGCTCTCTAATCACACAGTCCTAATAGACTTCACATGTCTCTGAACTTCTGAGGAGCCAGAACATAAGAACACTTTCTCAATCCACACCTACTAGTAAGAGCATACACTTAACAGGTTGGAGAATAAAGTATGGAAGCACTGAGAGTCTAGCTTTTCTCCTGGCATAACTGCAATCCCTCTGTATCTCTAATGTGTGTGCTGTTATTGTCTCCATCTCTCATTCCTTGACTTTTTGTTTTCTTCCCTTCTTTAATTAATTGAAGACTTTCTGTGGATTCTAGAATATTCCACACAGAAATCAATGTTTCCTTGTCATTTTCTCATTCTACATTCTCTACTGCACAGCTTCCCCAACCAACTTTCCTATTCTGTTTGTGACCCATCATCAAAGTAAGCTGGTCTGAAAGGTCTGGTAATGGTTTGATAGAAGAGCCTTGGGAGACTTGGGTTTTATACCCAGCACATGCGTTATCATTGGCTCCCTTTTGGCATGAGGTTTAACTCTTTAATTCTGGCATCCTCATCTACTCAATGAGGATTCCAATACCTGCTCTGGTGGGCAAGCGCAGACCGTGATGATGCACATGGTGCCTGCAGCACCTTCTCTGAGAATAGACTTTCCACAGATAATGTTTCTGCTGATCTTTGTAGGAAAGCTATGATGACACTGACAATGGACTGATTTATATTTGCAATAGCCATGTGTAACTTTTAAAAAATTAGGAGCACACAGTAATTTACAGAATTTGTCTTTCACTTGATTAAATATGCCAAACAAATTGGTAATTTAACAATTTAATTGTAATCAATAGTGGCCTCTTGAACTTCGTAATGAATATATGTTAAATCTTCTAAAACAGAACTACACTTTCCATGTGAATATAAGAGTATTTTATTTTAGAGAGGGGAACAGCCCTATGTCTATGCTTTCAGCAGCCTACTGAATTCTTGTAAATACTAGTAAGCAGAATAAAACAACTAAAATCCTAGCTACTTTTTTCCGGAGAATATCCCCTTCTCTCTCTCTCTCTTCTCTCTCTCTCTCTCTCTCTCTCTCTCTCTCTCTCTCTCTCTCTCTCTCTTAAAAGCAGCAACACAAGGTCAAGAGTTTGGCTCTGTTCGACTGTCTGCATGGGTCTCATTACTATGGCCGGCTCTCCCTGGTCCCCAAGGACATCTTGCTCAAGGTCAGCTGAGAGGGCTTTGGAGGAGCCACAACTGACTGTCCTGGTGGAACCTGAGCTCTGAGTCATTCACTTGGCAAAGAGCTGATCTAGGAAAAGGCAAAAGTCAGAGAGTTGCTGGCGTGAAAGACAGATGAGTCATGGACAAGGAACAAATCACTCTTGATGGAGGACCAACTTTAGGGAACACTGAAATGGAGAAAAACAGTGTTTGGGGAAAACTAGCACTTATTTTTTGTCAGGACCATTTCACACACACACACACACACACACACACACACACACACACAATCTGCAAAGGTTTGTTTATGCTCCCAGCAATTTCTCAAGTACTTACCACTCATGTTATAAAAGAACAAAAAAGCTCTCCTAGGGAAGTTGTGAAAAAGGAAACTTTCCAAGAGGAACTATCAATTACTTAAGTTTGATAAAGATAAGGAGAAACTAAAACCAAAGGGAACATTATAACCTGAAATTCCAATCACATGAATAATGCATAGAAATTGGTGCTGTATTCCTTTAAAGATGACTTACACATACATACCTTACACAAGAGGTTTTATATTTTAAGTTGAAAAAACTCAAAAAGACTGAAAGACTACTACAAGGTCATTTTATGCCTTCATTTTCTTTTTTTAAAAAAAAAACACTGTGCCACTTTTAAGAAATATTTGCCCTTGTATTTTAAGAACAAATCATAAGTACATGAGTTGAGGAGTAGTGAAAGAAGTTGATGACAATATAATACACATGTCTTCAGAAGACCCCAGAAAAGGACCAGGTTTAATGAACTTTAAATGCAAAAAAATGGCCCAAAATAGTTGAAAACATTTGGCCGAAAAGACAAAAAAAAATATTCTTTTCACAATAATTTTTAAAGCACTAAATGTTCCTGTCTTATTTATGGGAAAACTGATATAAAACCAACTTCAAGTAACTTGTACACAATGATCTACTCGAGAATTAGAAGTAGGGGCCAGGATTTAGTGTGGGCAACCCAGGTGACATTGTGTTAATGACTCACATGGTTAAACCCTTTTTCATCTTCCCGAAGCAGGACCTCGATAAATAATGATACTGACAAAGCTCGAGATGGCTATGCCTGCGAAGGGAACTGACTGTCTCTTCCAGATAGGTCCTCTGGGAGGGAGGAAGGAGGGGCCTCCACGTCTGGAATGTCTATGTGTGCCAGGCTCTTCCAGAACTAGGCCATGTAACCTTCCCCAAACCCCGACTAGCTTGCTGTTATTCTTATCTGGCATATGGGAAACTGAGGCATTGCAAAGTCCATTAGCCCTGATGAGAAGGAAGCTTATATATAACTAAGGTTATAGTCATGTCTACTCAGCCCCCTACCCACCCCCCTAATCCTTTCCTGGCCACTAGGAGCAGCAAAATGACCTGTCAGAAGCTGGCTCGGTGAGCATTAACATCACATGGCTGGGTATGGGAATAGAGGTGCTGAGAACCATGAGAGGGGCCTTGTTTGTTACAGTATTTTCCTGCTTTTAGCACTTTAACGTCCCACATCCTAAAAAAGCCCTCACTTGGGGGCAGCTGGGTGGGCTTCTAGGCTGATGCAGAGTGGAGAGTACAGCCCTGTCAGAAGCATTCCCCATCCAACCCACCTGTGCTCAGGGGCAATCCTACTCCTCCCCCCACTCCCTTGATAAAGGCCTGGGGGTGGGAGGCACCCTGTTCCTTCCAGCCAATAGGACCCAAGGCTTTCATATCAGAACTTCCTGTATCTGAGACCAGAAGATAACATAATGTGGCAAGACTTGGATTTCAGGGTAGGTTTTGTTGGCTTCTCTTTGATTGTCTCTTTCCAGAGACTGTAGAATTCTATCTGGTACAAGCTGATTCTTACTTGTCAGCCTAAGTCAGATTCTGAGGTTGCTGGACAGTATTAACATCTACCTAACAATGTCCTGCATAATAACAAACGATAAAATGCATAGCATACTACACTGAGTGACCAGATTATTATGATCTCTGAATGATAATCTGGCCACTCAGTGTATATCCTATATAATAAAAGACTAATTTGCAAATTGTCTCCTTGACCAGCAGACAGGCCAGCCAACCACCCATGTTCCCTCCCCCTGGCCAGGCTGGCCGGACCTCACCCATGCACAAATTCATGCACTGGGCCTCAAATAAATACACACACACACACACACACACACACACACACACACACAGAGTGGCCACATTATTATGCATTCAGAGACCATAATAATCTGGCTTCTGAACGCATAATAATCTGGCCACTCAGTGTATATAAGCAATGGTATAGGACCTAAAGAGTTTGGAGAGGAGGCTCCAGGAAGGCTGTCAATCAAATCAGAGTACATAGTCACTGGGGAATATGGCATCAAGGACAAGTCTTTGTGTTCTCATGAGGTTTGCTCATTGCAGACATGACTTAGCCACAAAGCTGTCTCTCTATTTAGAAACCTTCCCAATCTCCTCACTTGGTGATTTTGAGCTCTCAGGCCCGGTGAAGAGGAGGGACATCGGGACCTTGAAGTTCATGCACTTCTATCAGCTCCTTCATGGGTCTGGTCAGAGGAAACCTCCAGACCCTCCATCACCTGGGAGTGGCGTGGACATGGGGCAAAGTGCCCAGCAGTGTCTTCCATGGAGCACACACACCTCCAGCACCTGCCCCACCCTCAGGCTGTCCCTCGGCTGGCACATAGGTCCCAACTTCTCCCACGGGCTCCATTGCGAGGTCATCCTGTGATGATCTCCCTTCCAAAACTCCCAGGGCACTTGGTGCTGGTCCCACACTATCTGACATGTCAGAGAACACCCCCTCATTCCCCCAGCCACAGACAGTGTACTGCTCACTGCAGGATAAAGATAGTCTTCATGTTTTACATAGTCTTCATGTCCATACATGGCTACCCACCTGGTTACTGGTAAGTATAACACAGCTCTGAAAACTGTAAACTGTAGAAGACATCATGGAAAGCCTTGGGAAAGCAAATCACCATTACTGCTATTTGATGCCAGCAGGGACCTCAAAGGAGTGGACTCTTTTTCTTCTTCTTCTTTTTCTTTCTTTTTGCCAGAAAGCAAACTATCTGAAACCTTGCCTCATCGTTCTAATGTAATAAGGACACAGGTTTTCAGAGAAAATCAATAACTTCTGCTGAGAATGGGTCAAAGCAAAGCAATATACTTACTTGAAAGGAATGAGTACTTCAGGGATGGTAGGCAGAAGTCACGGGAATCCTTCCTTTCTTAAAGTACTTCCTGCGGCAGGAAGTATCTGAAAGTAGAGAAAGAAAAGACTGCTATTGCTTTATTTGACAGAAATAGGCAGTCTATTAAATATATATATAGCAGCAGAAAATGGTAATTCTTTTAAAAGTTGATCAGTAAGTTTTAAAATACAAATAACAAACATGAAGGTAAACCAAAATGTGTTTATTTTTATAAACTTCATTAAAAGCCAAGTGTTTTTGCTTCCTTCGACTATGTTTTTTTTTTTTAATTCTCACCAAAGGATATGGTTTTCATTGATTCTAGAGAGAGAGAAAGGGAGAGGGAGGAAGAAAAACATCAGTGTAAGAGAGCAACATTGATTGGTTGCATCATGGACATGCCCCGATTGGGGATTGAACCTGAGACTGTTCAGTACACAGGACAACACTCAACCATTGCACCCACCAGCCAGGGCTCAGCTGTATTTTTTAAGGAGACATTCAACCTTAGACAGCAATTATACAGAAAGGAGAATATAAACAGCCAGTTGTGAGAAGTCATTTAAACAAAGGTCTCCAGGACTTCATCTCATTTCTGGAACCGAGTCAATCCACCCGAGGTTGACAGATAGGGTGTTAAGAGTTTCAAAGGGCCTTAGAGCCCATGTGGTATACAACCCCCACTTCAGACCAGGAACCAGAGGCCCACTCAGGAACCAAGTTCTGTTCTAGGCTCTGGGGGTTAAGACCAAAATTTCTGACCTCTGAGTTTATACTCCAGAAAGAGGAGACCAAGTATAATAGATACTATCTCAGAATGTCCCACTGGGCTGGAAAGTGGAGACATCTGAGCAAAATCCCGAAGGCAGTGAGGACATGAGCCATGAGTCCATTGAGGGAAGCAATTTCTTGGCTGAAGAGGGCAGCCAGGGCCCGAAGGAGGGACACAAGAGTGGCAGCTAAGTCTGTGGCAATGGATGAGCCAACCAATGGAAAGCAGGTGACAGAAGATAATGAAGGTTAGAACCTTGGGGAAAATCTACTGAAAAGGTGGGTAGGAGCCCTAACCAGTTGGGCTCATGGATAGAGGGTCGGCCTGCAGACTGAAGGGTCCCAGGTTTGATACCGGTCCAAGGCATGTACCTGGATTGCAGACTGGATCCCTGGCCCTGCTCAGGGCATGTGCGAGAGGCAACCAATTGATGTGTCTCTCTTACATCAATGTTTCTCTCTCTCTTTCTCTCTCTCTGTCTCCCCTTCCCTTCTACTCTCTCTGAACATCAATGGAAAAATATCCTCGGGGGAGGATTAACACACACTAGAGGTGGGTAGGACAGGAGACTGGGAAGGAGCAGTCAGAGACAGGGGGGCACAGCAGGAGGGCCATCAGGGCTGGGGAGCTGCTGCCTTGGACAATCAGCTCTAAGGACACTTCCTGCTCAGGGAGGAATGGCTGGGGAAGGATGGCCTGTGAAAAAGGAAGTGTGGAAGCCTGACCAGGGCAAAACGCTACAGCATTAGGAGGGACCTCCGACTACATGCCCTGCAGCACTGAAAATCTATTTTCATGTACACATTCTCCCTGTGACCCGATAGTGGACTTGCCTCCCAAATTTGGCAAGATTTAAAATATGTCCAAATTCAATTAAGTGTATAAGAAAAGCAAAAAGCCTTAATCATAGTAAGAAAAGCAAAAAGCCTTAATCATAGTAAGATTAAATGCAAGTGTTATAACCGAAGCCCACATTTTACAAGCTTGTCTTTAATAAGCATGTACAAAACAAATGACTTTAATAAATAAAAGAGTCAACAGGCATCCAACAACAAATGATAATCTCTGGCAGTGCCAACAGTTTCAGAAATTATCACTAAATTACTTAAGAGTACAAGAGTAATGAAAGTATTTTTTAAGTCCCTTGAGATACATTTTTAAACTTTTACATACATTTAAAAATTTTTTCAAATCCCATGTGATATAACTCTATTAAAACAAATAAAAAGACTTCCACGCAACAATCTAATGTGTATTCTTAGAAGAGACAGAAGAAAAAAAAATTACAATTTATACCGCTGACCACTGATCATTGTTTTGAACTGTGCAGGTCCACACTTACACATGGATTACTTTTCAATAGATACCTGTTTCCTATCCTCACTTGGGAGTCCCATAGATACAAAGGGCTGACTGTAGGCATTGATCTAGGCCATTTTATATCAGAGACTTGAGTGTCCTCGGATAGTGGTATCGGGGTGGGGGTGGGGGAGTCTTGGTGACAATCCCCTGCGGACAATGAGGGTAGTTAAGCTTTTGGGTAGTCAAAAGCTATATGTGGATTTTGGACTGTGTGGGATTCAGTGTTCCTAACCCCCACATTGTTCAGGGATCAATTCATTACATTTAATACAGGTCACAAATAAGACACATGATGAACCTGAAAGTCAATATAATATATATATGATCTGTGGCCCACACCGACCCTCACCTAACATTAACAGTAGTGGATGTGGTACAAGATGAATGGGAAACAGCTCATTCTGGATCAGGCACTACCAGCTCTCTCCTCCTGGCTGCCCCAGTCCCCTTTCTAGAGAACTGGTCACCCTGCATGCACTCACCAAGCTAAGTGCCCTGGTCTGCTCTTTACACTCCCTACTGTTATTTACTTGCTGTCTCTCCCACGTAGGCTGTTGCTTTCTGGAGTGGGCTTTGTCTTCCATCTTTCTCTGGCTAAGGCTTAGCAGAGAACCTAGCACAGATTAGGTGCTTCTGATTACTGAATAAAATAATGAAAGAAAAAAATAAATACACTTAGATGACAGGCCTAAGGTCTCTTGAAATGTGTTTTTAATCCAGGAAAGTTTAGGGGGGTCAACCCTGAAATATTTATTGATTGCTAATGACAGATCTCCCTCAGTTCTTTTCATATCACAGATGGCCAAGGGGCCAGCCACACAGCCACCCACACTCCTCCATCCAATACCCAGTGCTCTGTCCTTGTCACAATCCGTGCAGGCCTTGTTCAGCCAACCTGCTCTGTGGCACATCTTACTCTACAGGAAGTGACTTTTCCTTTTCAAACTGATTGCCACTTTTACGGCTGTGCTTATAGGTCGCTAGGAGAAAAACTTCGCAAGTCTTACTTACAAGTGAGACTGTCTTAATTTTAAAATATTATATGTTTTGTACTCTGGTTCATGCTAATAGACCTATTTGGTGGGTCAAAAATGTTGCTCTCTCATCAGTAAAGAGCTATGAGATGACAAGGAGGGGAGAGAGCAAAATTTTGAAGTGCCCAAGAAATTTACTTTTTACTTTCTGATCTCAGAAATATCTGAAGATTCTTTTTACTGTAGTTTAGAAAAGGTAAGATGTGATTCAGCTGAGGTTAAAAGTGCAGATTTTCAAAAAAAAAAAAATGTAAGTAACATTTTATTTGGTGCTATTAGGAAAATGCCCCTTTAGTATACGGTGGAAGGCCCTGCAGGCCATCACAGTGCATTACCCAATATACACGTACCATTTATGTTACATTTTGAAGAAGTTCCTTCCAGGCACCAAGAGTCTTTTAAGACGCAGCCCTTGGGAGTCAACAGCACTTAGAATACCCCCCACAGCTTCGGGGGCACACAGCGTAACACAGGGCTGAGCTCATAGAAGGAGGTTTACCAGTACACCATGTTTACGCCTGACAATAATTTATTTTTAAAAATTATTTTGAGAGAGAGAGAGAGACAGAGAGAGAGACAGAGAGAGAGATGAAAGTTAAAACATCCATCAGCATCAGCTGCCTCCTGCACGCCCCCAACTGAGGTCGAGCCCTGACCGGGAATCCAGCCAGCAACCTTTGCATGCACAGGAGGGTGCCCACAAACAGAGCCACCCTGGCCAGGGCGACCCTGGTTTATTTTTAAGGCACTCTACTTCTTAGAGATTCTCGAAGACCAAGGTAATTTAGGAAATGAAGAGGGGAGACCATTATAGAATGACACCAATTTCTTCTTCCCCAAACGAGTGTCCCAGCCTTACTGTGGATACAGAGAATGGGGGGGGGGGGTGACCCGGGAGAGCAGGCAGGGTCCGCACACGTGAACAAGGGCACCAACGTGGTGCTTCCCACCCCTGCTCCGCCCCCCTCTGGAGTTGGAAGGAGGTGGGGTTTGCTCCAAGGGAGTCCAAGGAAGCAGCTCAGTAGAGCGTCCCTTCTCATGCTCCTTTCGGCACACACGGTACCTTAGAAGTCACAGAGAGCCTGCATCGCAACGGATAACTATCTACCTTTCTTATTATAGACGACACCGCATTATAATAAATGACAAACTTTCATAATATTCCTTAGGTTTTCCTCAAGACTGATCATTGGAATGGCATGTTACATCGGATGAGTTATTGCCTTCGGAATGGACTGGGGAGGGGCGTGGGGAGGGGCAGGGGAGCAGAGTTAGTGATCTGAAGTTTCCCTCTACCAAACAATACACGGAACCCCTGTCACCCGTATACGGTTTTAAATCAAAGCAGTTTTTTTTAAAAAAGTACTTAAATGGCCACGTTTGGCTTTTCAGGAGCAGGGGGCTAGTTCCTGGCGGCTTTCGGCTGTCACTGGACTCTCCACGGAGAGCAGTCGCATGGTGGCAGTCAGCCAGCCGTGTGGCTGGTGGTGACTCCACGCACAAGTTTCTGTGGTCCCCACGATCGGAGACGGTGAGCATACCCACGTTCAAGTTTGAGGGCTAAATGGTAGCGGGGGAGGGGAGGGGGCTCTTCCCACATAAAAAGAGACCTCGGCGGAGGAGGTACACAGAGAAGCAAAACCAATGCACTTTGTTTGGGTTCCTTTAAGCTCAGCCCTGGCCGTTTAAATAGGTTTCCTTCAGCAGGGACCTTCTTTATGGCACAATTTTAAGATTCCTTATTGTCTGAGGTGGAAAATAATCCAGGCAACCATCCACAGAAGATTTAAAATGTTGCCAAGCATCAGCCCGGGCGGTGAGAACCCCACCTTCCTGTGGATGAATCCCAACTCCGAAAGCAGCATCCCCGCTAGACAAAGCCCCGGAATTACACATTCTCTCCGGCACAGGTGAACACACACCTATACCTATTGTTGGCAGAACGAGATATGCTATCACCCCCTACACCCCCCTTCCTGGTCTGAAGGCTTCATGCAAACTACCGACGGGTGGGTGAGACAAAGAAAACCATCCAAAATGAAGGCTGCGCTCGGCTTTGCAGAAACAATAGCACTTACTTCCCCCAGGACCCGGCGCCGGCCCCAGGAGGACGGCTGCCCTGTCCTAATTCACGTGTGTTCCCCCTCCTTCTTGGGGAGGGCCCGGGGCTCGGTGCCCACACAGTCAGCCGGGTCCTGGAACGCCTCTCCAAAGACACCTCCATCCATGCCACCCCTCGGGCTTTCCAAAACAGAAGGGGACCAATGAGAGCCACTCCCCGGCCCATGCACGCTTGGCTCCAGGTAAAAACAATCATCTCCCTTCACGCACCGAGCAGCTAGCTATTCACAAGGTGAACCTATTCTGGGACAGAACGCTGGGCTTAGGCATGCTATTCACAAAACAACACAACACAAAAAGCAGCAGGATCAGATGGAACAGAGGACAGGATGCGCACGCTTCATTTCATGCATGCCTGGGTTTTTTTTTTTCCCCTGCGAGAGAGAGAAAGCCTCCGAGTAATTACCATGCACTGAAAAACTTCCTTCCCTGATCTCCTTGGGCGGCTGGCAGGGGCTGGCTGCAGATGCTCCACGCCACAAAGAAGGACGCCTTCTCTCTTCTCCAGGAAGGCTGCCAGCCGAGCAAGCACCTCCAGCGCCTTTGCTGTTGCCGGAGCGCAGAGCGCAGCGGAGCATCGCTGTCTCTATGTCTCCGGTGCACCGGGAGGACGGGGAGACCTATCAAGCCGGCGAGCAGCAGCGCCGCAGCCAATGAGGAGAGGCCCGGGCGGGCGGGCGGCCGCCAGCACATGCTCGCTGAGGCTCAGGCTGTCACCGCGTGCAGCAGGCTGCTAATCTAATTATAGCCCGTGTGCTAGCACCGGAGCTGCTACCGGGGCAGAGCGCGCAAGAGCAAATGACATGTTAATAGATTAAACCCCACAGACAACAGCATCCTTGATGTCCTGTCATTCGGGGGATTGAAGGCGCCGCGCCGCCTTGTCAACGGTGAGCGATTCTTAGAGCGCATTCTCGTTTTTTTCCTCCCCAATCCGGAGAAAACAAAGAGTGGGTTAGCTACCCCTCACTGCAGATTCCGGCACAGGGAATAAATGACTAAATCCGTGCCGCGGAGGTCTTAGTGCTGGTGCTGTAAGATCCGAGTCTTACTTTATGTACCCTGATTAGCCATGTGCCGCTTATTCGTCCTGAAGTGCTAATTCGTCTCCAATAGACTTGGAAACCCCGTGTAATTTCCCTGCATCGTGGGAAAGTGCCCGTCAAGGTGCCAAAAATCATACTCCTGAGAAGAGCAATCGATAATAATTTAGAGCTATAAGAGATGGAAAGAAAACCAGAAATCACTGTAAAAAAATTTTTTAAGGAAGTTGCCTACTCTTGAATCTAGGTACAATGATTATGGAGTTAAAAAATTATTGTGGAGTGTTTGGATGATCTTCAATCAAGTATTAAATACTTTGCCTAGATCACGCCTAAAATGATGAGCAGCTATCAACTAAGATATCTTATTTTGAATCTGTTCGGAGAATAAAGTTGAGTAGAACTCAGACTAAGAAAAAAAATGAATATCCAATTTTCAAAGTAAATTCTGTTAACTTCGATGATTTCTAATAGTCAGACAGCGCTTGATGAGACAGTCAGTCTAATAATATATCAGGGTCACACTGAAAAGCTTACACGACCACACTGTGTATGTTAACATTTATCTCTTAAGGAAATGGTCTGTATATTTCTTGCTTATATACCCCTTGACCTCCTTGAGTTTTCGCAAGCCCTTCCATAGCATGTTTACAGCATACATTTCCTCTAACAGAAAAGTGTGCCCCCTGCACAAGCTAATGGTAAAATTAGGTCGAGGAGCCAAATCCTGCGAGAGGCCGTTTGAAGCCTGGGTGAAGAGCATACATTCGAACTGCCGTACCACCTGTGTTTACATTCTGGATCAGCAACTTCCTACTCGTGTGACTTGGGACGAGTGCCTGGGTGCCGCTGGGTCTCAGAGGCAATGATGGGAGACATCTTGCAGGACTGACAATGAGCTAGTGGTATTGGGACAGGGCCTGGCACAGAGTGAGTTCAAAATAAGCTGTTATTAATAGCAGCAACCTTTTCACCACATCCTATTGTCTACCTTCTTTCCCAGGAACACACAACTCACAAAAGAAGTTTCTAAACACTTCTCTGTTGTACAGTTTTGTCAGAAACACCATTTAGAAGTAATTCATAGTGACAAGCTGGCGGCAGGCTTGATTAATCGTACAGAGCTGCTATGGGGATTCAGTGGGATAACCAAAATTATTTCCCTAACTTCTTTTTGGCATATAACACTCTCTAGTTTCACTTAATTCTATATGAACCAATCTTAAAAGGAATATTCAGGAAATTAGGGGCTTACAATTATATTTCACCAATGACTTGCAATATAGATTAAATGATATTATATATCTGAAAGGTGTTTTCTATGAAATATAAACCAAGGAAAGTTTGTAATGAGGTGTTTGATTAAATTTAAAAGGACAAATTTATGGGAAAAGGAGAGAGAAGTTATCCAGACAATACAACTTCTGTCCCTGCAGCCTATATATTTATTAGTTCTCCCTTTCTTATAAATACGTTCTACAAATTTAATAGTCCTGGAGTGGTATTAACCAAATCTGTTAATATGTTAAACTTATTTTCTGGCCCTTGCTCAGTGGCTCAGTAGGTTGGAGGGTCATCCCGTATACCAAAGGCTGAAGGTTCAATTCCCAGGATGGGCATGTATAGGAGGTGGCCAATTAATGTTTCTCTCTCACATTGATCTCTCTCTCTCTCTTTCTTCTCTCAATAAAAACACAGGGTGTCCCCCAATAAATGTATACAGACTTTAACAGCTATAGCTCAATTTTGAAAATGAAATGTATTTTTGATAAACATTGCTTTTATAACTATTCAAAGTGGGTAATGATTAAAAATTTTAAAATTTATTTTCCATAATTTCCCAGAAATTGGTATGTTCTACCAGTCAAACTCCAATCCAGTGATGATATGCCAACTTCTCATTTCTCTCCTCATGTTTTGCTTTGATTTTTTTACTTGAAACCCTTTACAAAATGCTGACGTCCTCAATGACCATTACGATCTGCTCTAAGACACCAAATATTCCCAGGAATTAATTAGTAGCCATGGAAAAAGGAAGACTGACTCAGAGGCATTTTTCAATCTCTGTATACCATAGACTGCTTGGGAAATAAAGCAGAGAGAAAGGAATGGTATGGCTCATAAACTTTAAGGGGAAGACAGCAAAGAAACTCATGGTCCATAAATTCAGGAGTGACAAATGGTGTACGAACGCAGACACAAACCCAAACTTGCAAAGCCAGATGGAGACACGCCTCTACAGAAACGGCTGCGCGTGCCACCGCCAAGCACCGCCCACTGAACTACCAGAGCGCGATCTCCATCACCCGGAGCTCCAACTCCAAGAGGACTTGGCTCCCGTGATTTGGCCCAGGGCACAGCTCGCTGGCGGCTGCCAGGATACAGACTAGTAACACTTCTAGGCATTTATTTCGGAAGCAGCCAACAGCTCTGCCTTCCTCTTTATTTCACAGACTGCGAGCTCAAAACAGGGCACTGTTTTAAAAAGCTGTTTAATTTTGTCTCGGGCCTGTTTTATATACGACATTAAGCAGACGCTTCCTGAGGAAAGGTCACTGTCCTTTCTCAGGTCTTATCTTTCGGCATATTTACTAAATATTGGTCTGAAATCGAGTATTAGCTTATTGGTAAGCTTTCTTACTACCATTCCACTAGCTAACTCTCTATATTTTTTTTAATCTCAGGAATTAGCACTTTTATCTTCGAATTTCAATCAACTCTTCCTTGAATCTGAGAAAGCATTCACGGACTCAGTAGCTTTAGGCACCTACTATGTGCAAGGACGGTGCTGGGCGTTGGGGACACTGAAGGCAGGGAGCCCGTATTCTGATTCCCACCGGCCCGTCCATTCTCACTGGGAAGATACACATCAAGTGACCTTTAACAACTGAGTGGTTCTGGTGGGGAAAGTGCTGGGACGTGCAGGCTGCTGTGAGAACATGTTAGTGGGCACAGAGAGGGGGGCTTCTGGCTGGAGTGTGCGTGAAAGGCAAGGTCCTGGAGGGCCCAAGACCCGAGGACACGGGACGGAGAGCAGACCGCTGAGAACAGCTCCCACAAGAGGAGGAAGCGCGCTAGGCAAAGCCCTCTCTGGAAATCTGATGGCTGATTCATTCCCCCAAGTGCTTTCTAGTAATGGGTTCCCACGATCTTCCAAGTCAGAACCCTTGCCCAGCCGTCACTGCACAAAGAAGAGAAGAGTGTACATGTCACGTGTGCTAGGCTGGGCAAGTAGGCCGTCACCAGAGAAACGGTTGACCTCCCTGACGGGTTTATTTCTGCAAGGTCTGTTGGGATTCTCTAACCTGGAAGAATGAGGGGAGGAGGGCCTGTGTACTGAGAAGTTCCAACAGAAGGTTCAGCTTTCTCCCCTTGCAAATGAAGTGACTCGTGGCTCCCACACAACTTCAGACTGGCCAGGTTATTCTGAGACCAGAAGGGTCTCAGGTTCAGTGGTTGGTGAAACTCCATCTCGCTGGAAGGGGCCCAGGGCAGTGGTTTCTGCTCTGAGGAACAGCGACCTGGGCGTGGGGAGGCCCGATCATAAGCTGGTCCGCCAAGGCTGACATTTCTCCCATTTGCTGCGGAGCCCCCAGCTCAGGTCTATGCCTCCGCGCTGCCAGGAGTGGGGGAGGGGGCCAGCAATCCTGGGTGCTCCCCCCACCCCCATATAGAATGATGGGCCAGTGAGTAATGCAATCAACAGCCTGTATGTAGCATTTCCACGGTGGCATTTCAGGCCACCAACACGAACGCACTGCTGGTGGAACTGGGCAGATGTGCCAGCAAGCGGCTCCCCCCAAGCCTACATGAGGGGCTCTAGCACTCTGCCCACCCCCACTACGAGGAAAAAGAAGGAATGCCCAAGCTGTGGATGTCTCCTCTGGCTACCAGGAGCTGTAGGACAACCGCTGGGCAAGCAGATGGGCAACTGGTGCCCCTTCCGTCTCTGTTCAGAACACCCACACATCGGCTTTTTTAAAGAATGTGGCATCTGGGGTACTCAATGCAGTTGTAAGGTGATTTGCCTGAGAAAAACTGAACCGGACTGCTGGAAATTACTCTAGCGCCTCCAAAGGGCATGCGCAGAGGCCCTTGGCTCCTCCCTCTTTTCAGATTCTTTAAAAAAAAAAAATATATATATATATATATATATATATATATATTATTGATTTTTTTACAGAGAGGAAGAGAGAGGGACAGAGAGTTAGAAACATCGATGAGAGAGAATCATCGATCAGCTGCCTCTTGCACACGCCCTATTGGGGATGTGCCCGCAACTAAGGTACATGCCCTTGACCGGAATCGAACCCGGGACCTTTCAGTCCTCAGGCTGACGCTCTATCCACTGAGCCAAACCGGTTTTGGCTCTTTTCAGATTCGTGACATCAGACCTGTTTACCATGAAGTGACACCCCTGCCTGAATGGGGCCTCGGAAGTTCCTTTGTGTGTTGTGCAGCCAGCTCTAGGGGCCCTCTGTGAAACCCCCCGCAGAGAAAGATGCTTATGTTTGGACAAGTGTCTTACCAGGCTATATACATACATAGATTGCATGATCCTCTCTGTGGGGTGCAGTTTATAATCTAGTTGGGCATCGTTTAGTGTCTCCTCAAAGCCCCTTTTCCCTTCTAGTGATTCACATTTTATAGTGCTGGTGAAGGGCAACGGAAGGGTAGAACAATGAGACAGCTAAGGAGTTTTGAATTCGAGGGGAGGCTTGCTTCCAAGGGCTAGCTGTTGCTTGTTGGAAGCTACCCATTGTCTTCACTATCAGAGAAGTGTGAACAAGGAGCCCTGAACGGAGCTCAGAACACTGGTGGACCTTGAGCCGTGGCAAGAGCCAGAGCTATGCACCGATTGTTTAGTCGAGACAATGGTGGCTCAAGCCAATTTCCTGACCAAATAGTCTCAGAGTGAATCTTTATTAATATTTATTGCCCTTTAAGACAGTCTGTCTGTTATCGGAATTTCCTGCCTGACTAAGGGCGATATTGTGTATTCAAAATTGAATAAAAGGTTGACAAGACCTGGGCACCAGCAAAGTCTTTTCCCTAGAGTTGGATTCTCCACTTGGCCCCCAATTTCCAAATTATTATATTTTGTCTCGTGGGACGTGGTTCACACAGCTGCTACCAAGTTAAGAACAGAAGCTCTGGCCACCTTGGCTATCTGACCACTTCACACATTGTGTCCATGTGTAGGCTGATGGTACAGCGCAGCTCACACACCCTGGTGGGGGGGCTTCCCAGAACCCACCCAGCCTTGCACAGCTGGGTAGCGTGTCACTGGTCCTTGACCACAGTGCTTGGCTGGATCATCTCCCGAGGCTCCTTTTCCCCATTTTCTTGGCCACTTCCCCGCTGTAGCCTTAATAATAAACCAATGAGGTCTTATGTGAGCTCAGCCTCTCATGCCAAGGATATAACTGGTTTCTTAGATATAGAAGCAAGAAGTCATATGATAAAAGAGAAAAAAAAGATTTTATTGATTTTTTTACAGAGAGGAAGAGAGAGGGCTAGAGAGTTAGAAATATTGATGAGAGAGAAACATGGATCAGCTGTCTCTTGCACATCCCCTATTGGGGGTGTGTCTGCAACCTGGGTACATGCCCTTGACCAGAATTGAATCCGGGACCTTTCAGTCCACAGGCCAATGAGCCAAACTGGTTTCGGTGAAAAAAAAATATTTTCTTAGGTATAGCACTAACCCTAAAAAAGATTTATACAAATAAAATTTATACCTGCTATGTTTCATATCTTTCATACCTCCTAATATGCAGCACCCCAATCCCAGAGGGCATAAGTACCATGTGCATATAAAGGTAGCAGGCCACATAGGTCTGCCTAGCCCCCAGACCTCCTCATGTCCTAAAACTACCCAGCCAACCCCTGTCCTCTTCAAAAACATGATCCTGCTCATACTGAGCTAGTCTATATATACAAAAGCCTAAGTGACCATTACAACTGGATGACCAGACTACTGGCCAGTGGCTATGACACACACTGACCACCAGGGGTCATATGTTCAATGCAGGAGCTGCCCCTGGTGGTCAGTGTGCTCCCACAGTCAACCTTCCACGGCCAGCCAACCTCCTATGCTCTCTTGCTCAAGCTGGCAGAGCCCCAATCAGCCCTGATTGCTCTGATTGCTGGCCAGGCTGAGGGAACCCCACCTGTGCACGAACTCGTACACTAGGCCTCTAATTTTTAAACAAATATATTTTATTGATTTTTCACAGAGAGGAAGAGAGAGGAATAGAGAGCTAGAAATATCCATGAGAGAGACTCATTCATCAGCTGCCTCTTGCACGCCCCCTACTGGGGATGTGCCTGCAACCCAGGTACATGCCCTTGACTGGAATCAAACCAGGGACCTTTCAGTCCACAGGCTGATGCTCTATCCACTGAACCAAACCAGTTTTGGCAGCCTCTAATTTTTTTTATAAGAAGCATACATGCTTTCCCGCCTGCTAAAGCAATGGAAACTGCTACCTTCCACAATTAAGAAGAACCCACAGAGGGCTTTTGTGCAAGTGGACACAATAGAGAAGAGAGCTGGAATGTGGTAGTCCTCAAAAAAGGCATTTTTCCCCACAAAGTTGAGAAAACTAAAGGGTTAGGGTAACGAAAAAGTTTTAAAATGTTTACACAAAAAGCATTCACATTAAGAAAAGTCTTCAGTATGATGGTTACAGTCTGCATTTCAGGGTTCTAGTTCACAAACACATTCTTCTTAGGAAAGCATCTTTATTATTCACTTGCCTTCTAGAGCAGCTCATTTTTATCTAAGTGACTGTTTCTTAATTATAAAGTCAAATAATCAATTAGAGGGATTTTTTTTAATCCCTCACTGAACACAAATTTAAGCATTGCATAATAAGATGACTTTTACATTCTCTAGAAATAAAACCCCCCACCTCCCTTTCATTTACATTTATACGGATCTATAAGTCAAACACGTGTTCACTCATGAGCTGATGAGGTCGGATGCACATGGGCATTTCATACAAGTCCAAGTACCTGGTGGTATCAGAACACACATGTCCAAATGAAGGGGCATTCTGGCAGTTAAAAACTAATGTTGCTGCTCTGCAAGTTTATATCCTGAATGATAGTCCTTGGGAAAATCTAATGTTGCAGCTCTGGCTCAGTGGGTTCAGGTGTTGTCCCATATATATGGTGGTCTCAGGTTTGATTCCTAGTCAGAGCACATAACTAGGTTGCCAGTACAATTCCAAGTGGGGATGAGTATATGAGGCAACATTTGATGTTTCATACATCAATGTTTCTCTCTTTCCCTTGCCCTCTCTCTAAAATCAATAAAACATATTATCAGGTGAGGATTAAAAATAAAGTTAATGTTGCTAAAAAGCCATCTTTAACATCTACAAACAAAAAATTACTCCTTGGGCATACTAATTGTGTTATTATTAAATTATTTTATCTATAAGAATGTAATAATTATACTCAGTGGCCATATTATTATGATCTCTAAATGCATAATAATCTGGCCACTCAGTGTATATCCTATATAATAAAAGGCTAATATGCAAATTGTCCCCTCGACCAGCAGGCAGACCAGCCAACTGCCCATGACCTCTCCCCCTGGCCAGGCTGGCTGGACCCCACCCATGCATGAATTCATGCACACAGGCCTCTAATACACACACACACACACACACACACACACACACACACACACTGAGTGGCCAGATTATTATACATTCAGAGATCATAATAATCTGGCCACTCAGTGTAGATATAATAACCTAATAATAATTAGGTATAATAATAATTAGATATAAAGATTAATATGATCTATGAATTAGGTTGCAGAAGTAGTTCTGAGCTTATTAGCTTCCCTTCTGTTCTCAAATCATACCATGTTTTTTCGGACAATGATAGGAATCTTCTAGGATGTGAGCCTACTTACCTCATCAATAACCTCTGCACTATGAAAATGACCCAGGACAAGACCCTCTCTCTACTGACCATCGCATCGTTTCTACGGAACTTCAAATGAGAATAAGTGGGCGGATGTCCTAAATTTCAGCTTTGTCTCCCAAAGTGGAATGCCTTCTAATTTCAGTTAAGTAAATTTTCCTATAATTTCAATAGTTCTGTATCTCATCAGCACTGGTTCTTGAGTGCATCTCTACACTGTTGTCCAACATGAAGGCATATAATCTCCCATGAGTAATGCATGCTGCTATTTTAAGCAAAAGCTTCATGGAAGAACTACAAGTATGCATGGCATGAACGTTCATCACTGTGTTTTAACGTTACAAACTTTGAAAGATTAGACTTTTATCTAAACAAATATGCATCTACAAGAACATAATTTGTTATGAAATTCAACGTGGGCCTTTCTGACGCTTTCAATGTCTTGAAAATAGGTCATACAGAAACTTCCAAGGTTATATCCTGAATGATAGTCCTTGGAAGAAATTAATGTTGCTAGAACAATACCTTCTCATCTTCTACCCCTTTATATTTTATCCCAATCTAGCTACTTTCCAGCTGCTAACTTTGGGTACATTACTTAACTTCTCTTCACTTGAATTTTCCCATCTGTAAACATGAGGACAAAGAAATGATTTACTGTATAAAGAAAGCTTTTAGGGAGTGCCCAGCATTTTGCAGACATTATCTAAGTTCTTCCTGCTTGGCTGATGACAAAATTAAAACATCCCGGCCAAATGATATTCATGCTATTAGAAAAACGATCCCCTTTTCTGACCTTTTTCTGACCCAGAAAAAGAAATTATAGAGTATAAACACAACCATCATGCCCTGAGAACAACCCAGATGGGACATGTTATACTGGTAAAGAGTTTGTTAATAACATCCAGAAATTCTGAGACTTAAACAAGCACAACTTCCTTTGCTGGTGCAATTTGCAAAACGTTCTTGAAAATCTTACAGATGTGTAGACCTTTAACCCTGGCCATTCACTTTGGAAAATTATCCTCAGGAACTGGTTGGAATCACATACAAATATTAATTCTGAATAGGAGAGGATATGAGCAAAAAATATGGAAGCCAGGTACTCAACACAGTGTATTTTCTAGAGCAAAAACAAAATGAAAACCTTTTTCAACAACAGCCAACATGACTGCATAAACGATGCTGTATACACAAAAGTTAAAGTTATGTTGTGCAGTTCTTCAAAAGTGATATGTATTGTGAACGAATATTTATTAAACGGAAACGTAGCTGACTAGTAAGTGAAAGTCATCAATCAATGCATGATGCCATTTCTGTTAACATGATCTCTCTGTGTACATATACACACATCTCTGTGTATACATGTGGAGAAAATATTTAGGGGCAAGGCCACAAGGTGAATAGGTCTTGTCTCCGCATGGCTGGCTTGTCTGAATTGTTTAATTTTTCTCCTCACATTGAACATAAATTTCTTGTTAAAACTCTGTTATTTCCCCCACCCATGGAGAAATCTTTGGGTGGTAAGTTTTTCATGAATAGCCCCTCTAAAGTCTCTACATGGTACAGATTGGCTTTGGGAACTTGCTAGTATGTGCACCATCAGCAAACGCAACATTGATGTGCTAATCGTTCCCGGCCATAAATCAAACCATCAGGGTGGGAATCTGGATTATCAATTTGCTGATTATTATTAAACATTAGAGCAAGCCTCTGTTGGCGCTGGGGCGAGTGCGCCTGCTAAGTACGGCTTAGATATTCTTTCCCAATAGTTATTTGGGTAATTTTCTCCTTTTATCGAAAGGCATTCTTGTACACCTGGAAGATACGGCCAGGTTCAGATGCCTGGAAAGGAGCCAGGGAGTTTCAGTGATGGAGAAAATGGAAAATAATTTCTTTGGATATGAAGTTAGAAACATTAGCGTGACTCAAATTTGACTGGAACCTTGGCAAGTTTCGGAAGCTTTATGGATTGTTACCGCGATAGCGGGAATCGGGTTGAAATAAAGTAAAGCCATCCCCTTTCGCCGTGTCTGCCTGTATGAGCCCTATTTTTACTTTCACAGTTTAAAAAACCTTTAACGATACCTTCGTGTCATTAATAGATAATGATTGGATGGTTTTGCCAGAAAGATATTTCCATTTCTGTGTGTAGATTTTAAAGGTAATTTTATGACATATCTAGGGATCAATGTTTAAGTTCCACAATAGAAATTAATATGCAAATGAATTAATAACAGAAATGTGCCTGGAAGCAAACTGTGCTCAAGTCCACTTATGCAGTTGAGTGAAAGCCAAGATTTTTTTTTCCTACTGAAAATAATCACACACACACACCCTTTCTTTTCTGACTGTTGTTTTTCATAAATGGTGACTACTGCACTGTACTTGATTCCCTGTAGATTGATTCTGTTTTCCTGTAGAGAGAGAGAGAGATCCCTTTCCCTGTTTTCTTTCACAACAAAGAAATGCTTTTTCATTATGTAACCCCATTGAAGGCAGTGACGACAATCATGGGACCTTCTTTTGTCTAACGAGTGCTATCCTCCTGGAAGCATGTGCCACTCTCCGACTGGAACAGAAAAAGGACTGCGTCCTTCAAGAACGAGAAAGAAGCCATTTGAAGGGGAAGAATCCTTTGTAAATCTGAACATCTGAATCGTTTCTAAATAAAGAAGAAAAATCTGTGTCACGTATTGAAGGTAGTTTCTTGGCTTAACAGTTTATGCTTTCTGGACACAATAAAGAAAAAAAAGCTATTCCTCCAAACGTTACTGGCCCAGTTAGCAAATCGGACGTTTGAAAGACATTTCTGCGGAGGTGGGTTCTCTCTATGTAGGGCACCTTTTCTAAGCAGTAAGCATCAGAGTATCGGGGGGGGAAAGCTCCTGGCAAAGATCAACTTCATTACATACTACTTTTATCGTGTGCATGTTATTAGCCCTGAAAGTGGGAGTGATCTGAAGGACATGAGTTCACCCTAAAGGAAACTTTCTCGGGTTTCTCTTTTACTTTGTGTGCAAAGTCAGATTACAAAGGAATTTAAATTTCAAGTGTTCGATTACATTCCTCCTGAATGACTGCTCCTATCTTTGCCAAGTCAATGCTCCCATTCAGGGAGAAGCTATTTTAATTCCCCTGCAGGCAGGCCCTCTAACGAAGAGGGGACTGAAATTCCTCTTACGTGGAATAGCACGTGATGGATGCTCTTTGTCATATGGCCCGAGTCGAGCTCACATAAGCGGTCTGCGCACTAAGTTATATAAAATGCTCTTGAATTGATATTGAAGGAGTGTCCTCTCATGGGAATAAATAGAGTAAGGTACCGGACAGGTTGGAGGCCAAGGGCTACGGGAGTCCAGGGGGCAGCAAGAAAAACTGCCCACCTGGTTTCTTGGTGGCATTTGCCTCTTTTATAGACTAGAGAAGCTTTTACAGTTACCCTTCCTACCAAGGGTAAACACAATTTTCACATTCTGTTCTTAAACAAAAACACAGTAAGAATGTGAGTCAGTGTCAGGCTTTAAAAAGATGGTACCTGGGGTTCCCTTACCCTGGGCATAGGACAGGGTAGTGTGGGAGGGGTAAGTATCAGCTAATTACATTTTGTCTACAATGGACACAGCTCACTCACACATAGGGGCACAGCTGGACACAGCTCACTCACACACAGGAGTGGACCCTGCCTTCTCTGGGTGAAGTTAAGTAGAAAGTCACACAGGCCTTGATCTCCACTGGCAGTGGTCAAGTGGGTGAGAATGAACCCTCCAACGCCCTGAAATGCCCCAGGGGAGAGAGGCAGGGCCCACCGGAAACGGGCACAAGCCTCCAGTCTCAAAACCCCAGCCTGGGACAGGCCAAGGGAGGGCGCGAGGGTAAATTTTTCTTGTCTTGTAATTACGACTGCTCTAAAAATTCCCTTGTTTTCAGCAATGGACAGATTTTTTTTCTATGTCTTTTTTTCTTTTTCTTTTTACAAAATAACTTAATGTCTGTCCTCCCTAGATAGGCTGTGTGTTGTGTCCATTTGGGAGAGTGTATTTTGCAGGGGAAACAAAAACCCCACTGGCAGCCAAGAAGAAGCAATACAAAAGAATTTCTATTAAACGTCGGTTGGTCTCTGTTGTGTGAAATTAAGCGGGATTTCGGTTAACTTATCCTTTTGGACTTACTAGTTCGGGGCCGCTCTAAGTTTGTGCTCAATCATGCCTTCAGACATACTTCTTTTCAGTCTTCTTCCGGGCCCCGAATGGCAGTGAAATGACAGAGTTCTTTTCAGCATTATTCTGGGACCTAAATTGCAGTGAAATGACATTTTTCTTTTCAGCATTATTCCTAGATCTAAATTGGAGTGAGAGGACATGCATTGCAGCAAACTTTTCAGATCTGAACATACTGAAGTCACCCAAATGCAAGACATTCCTTGTTGCACTTGCAAAATTCCACGTCGGAGACGTGTGTTAGCGATGTTTCACACTCCGTGGAAATGGGAGCCACTGCGGGGAGCCTGGATGGTGGCTCCTCCGTGTTCCCCGTGGGAAGAGGGTGTCCTCCACCCACACAAGGAGGGAGGCTCTTTCATGAAGACAAGCAAAATTCTCACACAGTGGAGTGAATAAGAATAAGCAGGTCATGCCGAAACCGGTTTGGCTCAGTGGATAGAGCGTCTGTCTGGGGACTGAAAGGTCCCAGGTTCGATTCCGGTCAAGGGCATGTACCTTGGTTGCGGTCACATCCCCAGTAGAGAGTGTGCAAGAGGCAGCTGATCGATGGTTCTCTCTCTCATCGATGTTTCTAACTCTCTATCCCACTCTCTTCTTCTCTGTAAAAAATCAATAAAATATATATATTTTTTAAAAAGAATAAGCAGGTCAGCGAAGCAGAAGAGAGTTCAGAAACACACAACTAATTCTTTGACAAAGGGACCCAAGACAATTTAAGGGAGAATGAAAAGTATGCTCAACAAATAATGATAGGACAATCGGATAGCCATTGGAAAAGATGTAAACTGTAACCACTATTTCATACCGAAAATATCAACCTGAGGGGGGTCGTAGACCTAAACGGTACAACCTTAAACTATAAAGCCAGAAAAACACAAAGGAGAATTTTGCAATCTTGTAGGAGGTATAAATTTCCCAGAATCAGAAAATAGACTAACCATAAAATAAAATGGCAAACTGTCCTCAAAAAGTATTTAAAACTTCTGCTCAACAAATGACATTGTTAAGACTAAACGAAAGAAACTAGATCCAACACATACTTATGGAAAAAGGTCTTTTAGCCAGAAAAATAAAGAACTACAAATCAATATAAAAAAGGTGAACAAACTATTATAAAAAAGGGCAAAAAACATGGACATTTCACAAAAGAAGATATACAAAAAAACCTTAAAAATAGAAAAGGCACATCATATCATTAGTCATGAGGAAATAGTAATTAAAACCACAAGACGACACTATTCCATAGTCACTCAAATCACTAAAAACGAAAAGACAATACCAAATGTTGGCAACGAGAATTCTCACACACCATGAATGGGAAAGTCTGAAGTCAGGCAAACATTTACCCATGACCCCGCAATTCCACCCAAGGTAAAGGAAAACATATGTCCCCCCAAAGACCTGTGTGACAATGTTTACAGTGACTTTATTCCAAACAAGCCAAACATCCATTAACAGAAGAACAGATAAGTAAACTGAGGTGTAGGCACACAGGGGATGCTACTCAGCAACAGGAAGGAGCTATGGACACTAAGGATGAATCTCAACGACATGATACTAAATGAAAGGAAAAAGCATAAAGCATATTCTCTACTGTACTGGGATAAAGTTAAAAACAGACAAAATTACTTTATGGTGATAAAAATCAGAACAATGATTTCTTCTGGGGTGTAAAACGGGGAAGTGGCTAGAAAGTGGCAAAGAGAATTGCTGGAGTGATGGAAAGCTTTATGTCTTTACAAGGTGGTTATGTGAGTGCACTATGAGGTGCCCTCAAAATGCATGCACTCTTTGAATCATTATAAAGGCTGCGTTTGTGTTTCAACTGAGTTTTCAAACTTCCAGTAGCATTTTAGGGTGAATTTCCTTTGTTCAAAGCTTAGTCTGGCTGAAAAGAAACACCAGTTATCAGCTGTTAAAGAGTGTATACATGTTTTTTTGGGACACCCTGTATTTGGTAGAGCTTATGAAAGTGTATGCTTAAGAGCTGAAAATTTCACCTAAAAAAACCACCCCATATTATAGAAAAAAATAATATTGTAAATAGTCTTACTATAAGTCTTTAAAATTTTATTACTAATTTGATATCCTAATAAATTTTTATTTTAAATTCTTCTGAACCTTTGAGCTCTCATATGTATGCTACATACATATAAAGAAAAAAATGTTTTAATTCTATATGAATTTACAACAGTTATAGTTTAGTTATTTGAAAATTGGATTGTGTGCCCTTTTAATTCAGATTATTTTATCAGGAACTAAGAATCCCTTGGAAAGTTTATTTAAAAGTCAACCACTGGTAACACCTACTTAAAGCACCTTTTTCTTCAGTTATTTTTGTCTCTTTAGCTTTTACCTAACCAATTTTTCTTTTATTTGTCTCATGTTTATAATAAAGCAGTTTTCTGGAAGAAAGTGTAGCATAGGGAATATAATGAATAATCTATCTATAATAATAAAGTATAATATGTTAATTAGATACGACGTCCTTCCAGATGACCTCTGGATGAAGCTAGGGCTTGAGGGAAGCCGGTGCTGGCAGCTGGGGGAAGGAAGGCCTACTCTTGGGTGAATTTTGTGCACCAGGCCTCTAGTATTGTACTAAGTATGTATGATGTAAGGTAGGTATGGGACTTATTGGGGAGGGGGGGTCACTTCATAAATTACATAAATATCTAACCACTATACTGAACACTCAAAATTAATATAAAATACTATTAAAAGTCATTGAATTTTCTTCCCAAAACTTTAAAAACCCAAACAAATTAAAACCCCCAGATGCTAATGAGCATATTAAGTTATAGAAGGCATTAAGATAGTCTGGGGGTTGAATATCTGTTTTATTCCATATTAGTTATATGAATTTAGATTAAATTACTTAATTTCATTAAGACTCAGTTTCTTGAGTGAAGTGCTTGTGTCAATAGCTATTTCATAGCTTCAACACGGGAAGCAGGTGGGTGCTGCCCCTCCCCCTGCAGCTAATCAGAGGGGTGTACTGACTGTACACAGCCACATCCAGATGGTTCTAGAACAAAACAGTGACAAAAATTCCTGTCTCCATGGGGCACACTGTTCCCTTTGACACCAACTCTCACAATGCAAAGCAATGCAGTCTAAGAATGAGGTCAGTGGTCCACTCAGCAATGGCCCAGAAGCGCTAACCTTGGCTGAATACTTCCCGTGTGCCTGGTCCCACACGAAAACGCCTTCGTCATTTAACCCTGGCAGCTTTCCCTGATGCAGGTATGGACTCAGAGGTCATAACCTCCTGGAGGCACCGGCCAGTGGGTGGAGGAATCAGGGGCACACCTGCAGTCACCCCAACATGCCGTGGAAACATGGAGCCACACTATTATTGTTCAGAGCCTTCCCAGGGCATCTGAAGGGTGACTGAGGAGGGAGTGGGAGGGTCAGAAGTGGAGAACTCTCCATGTGAAAGAGTGTATTTTGGAGAATTTGGGTCCTCAAGCTTCATTCATGGAGTAGAAAAAGTAAGAACAATTAAAAGGGCAGAGCCGAAACCGATTTGGCTCAGTGGATAGAGCGTCGGCCTGCGGACTGAAAAGGTCCCAGGTTCGATTCCAGTCAAGGGCATGTACCTTGGTTGCAGGCACATCCCCAGTGGTGTGTGTGTGTGTGTGTGTGTGTGTGCAAGAGGCAGCTAATCAATGTCTCTTTCATCGATGTTTCTAACTCTCTGTCCCTCTCTCTTCCTCTCTGTAAAAAAATCAATAAAATATATTTAAAAATATTTTAAACAAACAAACAAACAAACAAACAAACAAATAAAAGGGAAGAGCCTCCAGCTTTATTGCTTAGGAAAGTAAACAACAATCTAATTTCCCTATAGGAAAATAAGAAGAGCAGGAAAATAGGAAGACTATAGGAAATTTGGAAGAGCAGACTTACTAAAACTGTATTTAGCTGCGTGTGTGTGTGTGTGTGTGTGTGTGTGTGTGTGTGTGTGTGTGTCTCCATATCCAGCTCCTCTCAGGGACTCTACACTCAAGCCCAGGATTTCCTCAGCCATGCCAGCACCCCGCACTCTAGGCCCCCTCCCCAGGCTGCCCAGGGCTGTGGGCCTGTGAGTGCCTAGGTGCTCTCTCTCCCCAAGGAGAGCAGCAACCAACCGCAGGGGCCAGCAGAGGGGAGCAGAGGCCTCCAGCAGCCCAAGGCCAGCCTTTGAACCATGAAGCTGGTGTGTGTTCATGGCCATGAACCCAGTCCTCAGCCACGGGGTGCCTGCAGCTATAAATCAAACGGTAATTAGATTTTGCAGCATTTGGCACAACCCCTCTGCTGCCCTCATTTACCAGCTCTGGGCAGGAAAGAAGGGCAGACCGCTCCCACTGAAAAGGTAGGCTTCTTCACTTTGAGCCCCGTGTTCTGCCTTAAGCCCCAAAACACGAGATGGCCAAGGAGAGAAGGTCCTCTCGGGGTCAAGGTGGCGTGGCCATGCCCTGCAATTACCCCAGGAGAGGGGGGGAGAGACCGCTGGGAGAGAGGGGATTCATCCTTGTCACGTTGGGACACATGTTACAAGCAAAGGCCTATGGAAATGAAAGAGCAGTTCAAATAAACTGTACCACAATATGGAGATTTAATTAACCTATCAGGAAAGCATCGAGATATCACAAACGCATGCACACACAGGAATCTACACAAACTTAAGCTCTCAGTTGATGCTAGTCAAAGTAAATTCACCCTTCACTTTAGGCTATAAACATGCCATCTGGGGGGATTTATTAGGGAGATCTCGGGAGACATGTGAATTATGCCTCCATGAAGATCCTAGTTCTAAATGGTATCAAGCACTATGAAAATTCAACCTAACACTTAGGTTAACATAGAAATGTCAGTCCTCTCGTTTAGAGTGACTTGAGGCTTTTAACTTTACATTCCCATACATTATACTTCTTAAATTAAATAGATTTTGGTAAATGATAAAAATTGAAATGGTACTAAAAAGCTAAACAACATTTAAATTTCATTTATTAAAATAACCATTGCCTATTTTCTTGATGGATGTGTCCTGACCACTTCTAAAATCTAGAGACATGAATTATTCCAATACTATTTTATGACTGAAACTTTTCAGTTTAATAAAAGTTATATATTTGCAGCAAGAGGTTGGCAGGCTTTTTTTTTTTTGTAAAAGGCCAGAGTGGATGTTTTAAGCTTTGCGGGCCAGAATCCCAGTTCTGCCACTGCAGCCTGAAACAAGGCACTCAACAAACACAAACAGATGAGCATGGCCGGGTTCCAATAAAACTTTATTTACAAAAACCGATAGTGGGCTGGTTTTGGCTAATGGGCCATAGTTTTCCAACTTCTGATGCAGACT
This sequence comes from Vespertilio murinus, assembly GCA_963924515.1. Taxonomy (NCBI): domain Eukaryota; kingdom Metazoa; phylum Chordata; class Mammalia; order Chiroptera; family Vespertilionidae; genus Vespertilio; species Vespertilio murinus. The sequence goes on along the minus strand of OZ004717.1, from coordinate 27,157,603 downwards.
AGACTAAAACAGTGTAGAATCTTATCTTTAATATATACTGGAAACTGATACTTCAGAGTGGGGGGGGGGACCAAAAAAATAAATAAAAAAACCCAAAACAACAAAACAAAACAAAAAAACAACCTATAAAAAGTAACTCCTTCTATCCAATGTTAGATATGGCAAATGTTTTTTTTAACTTTTCTGAAGTTGCTCATTTTTATTATGAAACAAGATTGGAAGATGCTTGTCCTTCCTTGTACACAGTACGTTAACAGGTGTTCATGCTGATCGCAGCTGGGAACAGACAGAGCGTGTCCCATGTGTGACTCCAGAAGGCTAAGGAGAGTGTCCTACTTACACGGCTCGGCTTCACCTGACCAGGATTGGATCTCAACGGGCCCGAGGCACCTCAAAAAAGAAAAAAAGCCACTTCTGTCACTTAAGAGCACAATTGCTTCACTCAACTTCAAAAGGGCACTCAAAATGCCAGGCTTTGAAAGCACACAAGACACTGAGAGGAGCGGAGAAAAGCCCGGTGTGGCCTGCTCAGATGACACAAAAGAATTGTGTGCCCACCAAGTTCGAGGACAATGAATTAACGTGTAATCTTCAGATCAGGAGGAACGGTCACTAGTTAAAATGCCAAAAAGAAATGCAATCCCAAATGAAAGGAACAAAAAGGCAAAAACAGGTGGTGCAGTGCGGGGAGAGAAGAATGACTATTCACATCCAGCGGCTGACCCGAGAGCCTCGCAGAGCACCCGCCCGGGTCTGAGCAAACGCCCCTGGCAGGTCGGGAGCAGGGAGGGTGCACAGTTACCTTGGACCCCTAACACTGTCAGTCAGGGTGCGTGCAGGAAAGCGTTATAGCTCTTTCACCCCGCGGCCCACTCTCCCGGGTGATAAGCCAGCAGGACTGCCTTGGGCTGGCGTCTTCATTACAGAGGGCGCGCCACTCAAAACCCAAACGCCCACGGGTGCTCACGCAAGTCCTTGCTGGAAAAAGAGAGGCTGCAGTGTCTCAGTTCCCAAAGATGTTACATCACCATCCACGTGGTTCTTTTTACCTGGAGAATGTAGCTATTCGATATTAAAGAAACCATCTCATCATGTGGTGTAGAAAAATGGAGAACCACTCCCAGAAAAAAAATAAGATAAAATAAAGGACTGACAAAGGGCTGTGAAATGATTGTGGATTTTGAAGACATATGAATAAATATGTAACTAGCCCGAGAAAGAACTTCACAAAGTAAAGCGAGTGCTTACATAAAAGCTTGTAACCGCAGCTGCAGGGTCTTTTGCTTTTGAGGGTCATGATTCCCTCCACTCTCACAAGCCTCTCGTTACAAATGCACACTGGTCCCAGGGCCTGGGGTAAATGTAGATTTCAAAAGGGTCCACACGGGACTTGAACCAACTCTCAACTGCTCTGCTCTTTGCAGTTCCACCCTCTCCTGTCTACCGAGTCCTGGGGCACCTTCCTCTCCTTGTGCATCCACCTAGTTGTGTTTAACTGAAGGAACGCAGTCAACTGAACCCGGCTAGCGATGGGCCCGCTGTAAGCCATTCTGAAAAAGCCACCTTGATGGTGTACAGATTTTGCATTAATGAAGGTGAAGACGAGAAAGAGGTAGATAAATACTTTTCTGGCTTTACATCTATTTGCCTTCAGGATGGAGACATAAGGCCTTCTGGGTGTTGACTGCTCCTAATTTTCCAATCAGATAGGAGTGGGTTTCATATCCGGATTTGCTCCCCCACCTACCAGGGTCCAATATGTAATTCTGTATAGTAAAAATTTTTAAAAAGTGAGCTGATGTTTTGGAGAGGAAAAGAAAAACATTTTAAAAATTTATTTATTTATCTCAGAGAGGAAGGGAGAGGGAGAGCGAGAGCGAGATAGAAACATCAATGATGAGAATCATTGAACAGCTGCCTCCTGCGTGCCCCCCACTGGGGATCAAGCCCGAAACTCAGACATGTGCCCTGACTGGAAATCAAACTGTGACTCAACCACTGGGCCATACTGGCCAGGAAGGAAATAATTTGAAGTCAGGCCAAGTCAAAAGCATATAATAAAACATAAATGTCATTGAAATAAAATAACTGAAAACATTTTACTGGAGCACCAGAGTTTGAGCCTTAACCCCATTTCTTGACTATCTGTGGTGACGCTTTTAGGGACCTCCTGGCCCTGAATCCCACAATGTGCTACTGACTTCCACATGCATGCCTCCCGTCCACCTTCTCCCCTGACCTCTAGACTTGCACGTCATCAGCAGCTCACACGTAAGGATCCAAAACTGAGCTGCTGAACCCCCTCCCAAACGTGTCCCCACCACACCCTTCTCTGCCAGCTAATGGTGGCCTCTTCTTTCCAGGTGCTCCGGCCAGAAACCCCGGCATCATTCTTTATGTTTCACTTTCTGTCACCCCGTACCCCCTAGCTGTCATGAAATCCTATACACTGAACTTTCAAAATCGTTCCTGAACCTGACATCGCCCTCCACCCGTACAGCTGGACCCTAAGCCCCAGCCGCTACACCAGTGCTCTGAACTATTGCATCTGTCTATTGGTCTTGCCCGGTCTTAGCTCATCAGCCACGGAGACCATGCAACAATGAAGGTCAGACCACATCACTCCTCAGTCCAAAACTCTCTAATAACTCCTCATTCCCTTAAGGCCAAAGTCGAAACCCAAATAACAGCCCGCACCTTTCCCACTCTGGTTCCACACAAACTCTCTGACCTCACTTCCAAGAAGGTCATGACTGCTCCTTCCCCCCACCCTTTCAGATCCCCTTTGCCTGAAGGGCTGCTCCCTCTGCCCTCCCCGTGTTCTTGACCCAAACATCCCCTTCTAGTAACACCTTCCCTGCACAGCACGTCCCCCGCACCAGCCCCCATCTGTATCAGTGTCCTGTTTTTGTGCACAAACTCTGCAGCTTCGAGCCACACCCAGCACTCTCTCTCAGCTCCCATCTGGGCCAGGCCTGGCTTGGCTGGGTCCCGGGCTCAAGGTCTCTCAAGGCTGCAGTGAAGGTGGTGGGTGTCCGGGCACCCTTCCTTCAGGAAGTCCGGGGCTCTCCTCGAGAGCAGAATGTGGTCCCCTGAGGCTGGAGGGCTGAGTCCAGGGTTCCTGCTGGCTGTGAGGGGCCACTGTCATCTGCTAGAGGCAGCGGGCAGTCCTGCCGTGGCCCTCTCCCGGCTCCTTCCTCAAGGCCGGCAGGAGGGCCTGATGAGATGAAGCTAAACGTCTCATGTCAGGGAACCCAATAACCCCAGCAGTGGTGTCATCGCGGGCACATGCTCTGAGAGTCCCCTCACCCAGGACAGGGACACCGGAGAACTCTGCCCGCCACGGCGCTGTATGCCACCACGTCACTCCAGACACACATGCATCTGTGCCCCATCCCTGCTGTCTTTTCCTCCCCGGGACTTGTTATCACTTGAAACAGCAATCCTGTTTATCTTCCCTAGCTCTGCCTCGTCTCTCCGAAACATAAGCCTCGCCGGAGCAGAACGTTTCCAGGTTCTGTTTACCGCTCTCTCCCCAGCCAGGGGGAAAGCAGTCCCCGGCTCAGAGCCGCTCGCCAATAAATATTTATTGGACGAACACACGGCTCACCGAGTAGGTTTGCTTCAAGCACGTCCGCCTCTCCACCTCCCCAGGCCTGTGACCTCTTTCTTCCGCCGCCATGCTGCAGCAGAACCGTTTAGTCACAAAAGAGGAAGCTCAAGGCGCTCTTCCCCATGGTAACAAAGCTATAGAGTTTTCGTTTATTTATAGTTTTATCAGCCAACTGGGTGGTGAGAACCCCGCGTGGGGGATTTGTAAAACCGGCATTTTACCCTGATGTGAGAACAGATACGGTCGCTGTCCTCTTCCCAGGCTCACAGAAGACTCCTAATGCTGGTGTGTTTGGTTTAATCTTAAAAATTCTTCAAACAGTGAAGGCAATAAGAAATACAAGTCAAACTCCTGACTCCAAGGAGAGGAAGAATAGGTGACTGGCTCGGTGATTTAAGCAGAGAGAGAAGTATGGTATCCGAAGCAATGAACATCCTATCACTAAAATAAAAAACGTTACCAATCCACTATCCATTTAAAGGAATGCTGCTTCTTGCAAGAGGCAGTGGGACAGGCAAGGCCAAAAGCTATCAATGTGAAATACAACTCCACGTAAAACACACACTGGGTATCCATTTTACCCCTTGTGCCTCTGGTAGCAACATTTTAGGTGATTTAAAAAATGTACAATACATGCACTTCAAACAACATCCATCAACCCAACTGCAAATGCAAGTTCTATACACACGTGGCTGCTTTGCCTGCATCGGACCTGAGACCGCACATACATGGTTTCCTCTAACGCAGCCGTGGGCAAACTACGGCCCTCGGGCCGGATCCGGCCCGTTCGGCTGTTCTATCTGGCCCGTGGAGCCGAAAGAGCGGAGGGTTCTCTTGCTCTCCCCTCCGCTCCTTCACCAGCAGCCCAAGATGAGAGTGCCAGCGTGGTCAGGTTGCTTTTGTTCCGGCCCTCCGGTCCAGTTTAAGAACCCATTGTGGCCCTCGAGTCAAAAACTTTGCCCACCCCTGCTCTAATGGGAACCTAATGCTACTCAGGTGATCACAGGTCACCAAGGGCAGCCTGTGTTTCTCTTGCACCCAGGTGAAGCTTCCCAGCTTTTATTTATTGAAAAAGAAGAAAAGCTCAGGATGCCTCCCAGGAAGTCTCTCTCCTCCCTATAAACTCATGAGATCTGCGAACAAGCAGAACATACATATCTCATTTATTTTGCTAGCTCCATCACTCTCAATATAATTCAAGGAACACAATCAATTTCTAATAAATGAGCAATTCACTTTTGAATGCCTGTCTGGTTTCTGTCTCTGGCTTCTCCTCTAACCGTATATGCAGTTTCTAGGTTAATCTGCCAAAAACAGTGATTCTAGAAAAACAGTGATTCCGCTCATGAACTCAGGGAGGATCCCTGTGGCCTGGTTTGTCAAGTTCATAGCTCTCCCTCTGCCAAGTTCGTAACCTGGATTAAGCCCTTGATGCGGGTCAGTTCGGTTTCTCTGTTAATTGCAAGACTGCACACTTGACTCCGGTCCTCATCGGGCCAGGCCCCGGGGTGATTGGATGAAAGAATACAGATCAATGGGTGAAAACCACACACTCCAAACCGTAAGCCCTACTGACTGTAAAAACATATTTCTGCATGAAGAACAGACTGCTTCTCTTCTCCTCAGAAACCAGGATGGTGAAGAGAGAACAAGGTCCATAAAGCATGGTCTTCAGCTTCTCAAAGCCAACATACTGTACCCCTGGAGGCAGGCGTGGCATTTCCCCATCACCTAGAATGAGCTCCCTGTGAAAGCAGAATTCTAACAGGGTCCCCAGGAATTCCCAACCCCCTGGTGTGCACCCTGCCTAATCCCAGGACAGTAAATATAACAGACTACAGTCCTGTGATTAAGTATGTTATAAGGCACATTAATGTTAAAATAGGAAGATTACCCGGGGGGGGGGGGCTGGTTTAATCTTCCGAATCCTTTAAAAGCAGAGACTTTTCTCTGGATGGTCACAGAAGAGAGACAAAGAAATGAGAGGTGCGGGGGGAATTTGGTGAGGGGTCCTGCTGTGTGATACTGTGAGAAAGCCTGTGAGAAGGCCCAGGGCAAGGGCTTCTAGAAACATCTAGAAACTGATGCCAGCCCTTGGTCCATAGCCAGGCAACGGGGACCTCAGTCTTGCCAAAAACCTCAATGAGTTCAGACACAGATGCTCCCCAAAGCTCAAGGGAGATACACAGTCTGGCCAACTCCTTAAGTGTGAGACCTGGAGCAGAGCGTCCTGGCCACCTGTCACCTCCAGGAATGTGAGCTGAGAAACGGCTGTGGCATTCGGTGGAAATTTGTCACGCAGCAATAGGAGACCAATATGCTTCCTTCTAAACCAAGGCTCAGTCCATTCATATAAAAAGAGCATTATCCCAACAGGACCTTACGGCACTACCTACTGTGCGCGCTCATGGGCATGAATGGGTAACCAACAATTGAAAAGGGAAGAAAAGCTCAAGATGCCTCCCAGGAAGTCTCCATCCTCCCTATAAACTCATGAGACCTGCGAACAAGCAGAACATAAATATCTTCAACGACGGGGACCAGTCTAAAGACCATCGTGTGTAAGCAAGCAGTATTTCTCAGAAATGTTAAAAATAGGAATCAGCCTTCCCAGGATAGTGTGCTAATGCTGGCATTGGTAACAGCAACATCAATGTTATAATTTATTTAGGTTTTGATGCCTTGTATTAGGAAAAGTGTTCATCTTTTATTCATCAAAATAGTAATTGGTGATCTATTGCTTTGAGTATCCTTTGTATCTGCTTGTTGAGCAATCCCAGGGGACGCTAAGAAAAACATGCCATCCACCTATTATTACAAGGAAAGTAAATATTAGAAGGTACTTGCCTACTGCTTTTCTTAAGAGCAGACACTAATTGCTAAAATACAAATAATCTGCATCTCACTTTGCTTTTATAAGAAATCCTGCTATTATTTCAATGTATAGACATGGGTTTCATTTCTACTCCCTGGCAGGCCCTCTGCTAGGCACTAGAAACAGAAACACAAGTCATTCCTGATTCCTAGCCCACGGGCTATTGAGAGGAACAAGCCAATTAAGAAATGAAATAAGCAATTTCAATCAGTACAGTATTAGTGGTGTGTGTAATGAATAAGATGCAGTGAAGCCTAGGAATTATAACATGTTTGATGTGATGGTGCTGAGCGATCAATTAAGAAAGTGTTTCTCTCTATCCTTCTGTCTGTCCACCCATCTATACATTCATCCAAGATTATTACAAGTTAAACAAAACACCTGATCTAATTAAGGGCAGTTCTGACATGTATTGCGTCCCTAAGGACTATGATCAAGTATATTCTTTTATTAAAGAAAACTAGTTTTCTTATGCTGTACTTCTAGCCATAGTCTACTTAAGTATGAAAGGTGGTTGATAATCTTAATCTGTCACAATTAAGTTTAAACATCTCTGATAGCCTAAGTACAACCAAAATTTGCTCATGGATAGATACATTATTGTGTCCCCTAACTTCTAAAATTCCCCAAATAGAAAGCTATATTAGAACCAGGCCAATGCCCACAAACAGAATAGAGTATATGAGAGTTTGGGACCTAAATCAAACACTGCCAGGGGTGGGCAAACTTTTTGACTCGAGGGCCACAATGGGTTCTTAAACTGGAGGACCAGAACAAAAGCATGCATGGACTATTTGTGTGAACTAATATAAATTCAAAGTAAATATCATTACATAAAAGGGTACGGTCTTTTTTTTTCCTTCCCAATAGTGTAGAATAGCCGCAGGCCGTAGTTTGCCCACGCCTGCACTAAACACATTTCATTCCTAACCCAGCAATATAAAATGACAATAATTGTATTCTTGGGGAGATTCTTAGTTAAAATACAAAATACTGAATCTTGCAGTTTAAGTGTGTGCACATGCACACACACACACACACACACATGCACACACACACATACATACACACAGTATCTATCATACCAATCCTGCTGGGAAGGAGTGAAAATCTTAACCCCCACCAGCCTACAATGGCTTTGTCTTAAGTGAAAAAAATTCCCCATGATAAAACTTATTTGGAATTTATTTTAAAAGAATGCACTGTGGTTTCTCACATAAGCCATTTAAAAATTCCACCACTAAAATTATCCCTAATAAAAATTTCCTAAACTTAGCCATCACAGGGTTGATGTTTGCTGTGTGCTAGACGACGTCAGGGATGCAAAACATGGGAGTCTGCACAAAAGGAACGTATTGATTGAACGCAGTGAGATGGATAAGACCTAGCCCGAGCCCTTAAGTAGTTTACGTATCAGCTGTAGAGATACGGCTCATAAACACAAAAAATTAAAAAGCAATAATATGAAACAATAACAAAACACCACTGAGAATTGTACCCTTAGAAAGTATTAAGATAGTAAATTTTATATTACAGGGTTGTTGTGTTTTTTGTGTGTTTTTTTTTTTACCACCATCAAGAAAGAAACAATAAAAATAATCCTCATTCATAATTTAAAACTGTGAGATCTTAAAACAACACTATATTCGAGTTAGAGCTTTGCTTTTAAGAGACAGGAGATGACACTTCTGTTTTCCCGACTAAGGTCCATTTTCTTCTTTAAAAAAATAGACTTTTATTGATTTCAGAGAGAGGAAGGGAGAGGGAGAGATAAAAACATCAAAGATGAGAGAGAATCATCCATCAGCTGCCTCCTGCATGCCCCCTTCTGGGGATCGAGCCTGCTTCCTGGGCATGTGCCCGACCTGGAATGGAACTGTGACCTCTTGGTTCATAGGCGGATGCTCAACCACTGAGCCACACCGGATGGGCACTGGTCCATTTGTAAGAGAGAGGAGGACAGCCTCCCTTCCTCACACTGAACAGAGAGCAGGAGAGCTTCACACTGTGCAAACCCTGCCCGGCGGCAACCCTTCTGCAAAGGTGTGAAGCAACACAGATGGGCAGAGCCGAACACATCCAGTAGGTGATGCCCGCTGAGGGCTTTGTCCGCCAGGCAACAGGGCCCCCTAGGGCTGCGCTGCTGGACATTGCACAGGGGACTCAGGAGAGTACACCCTCTAATTAGTAATGCGGTCTTTCCGTTGAATATCACATTTTACTAACGTTATTATTTTTTAAATATATTTTATTGATTTTTCACAAAGAGGAAGGAAGAGGGATAGATAGCTAGAAACATCTATGAGAATCATCGACCAGCTACCTCCTACACACCCCCTACCTGGGATATTGTGCCCACAATCAATGTACATGCCTTTGACTGGAATTGAACCTGGAACCTTTCAGTCAGCAGGCCGATACTCTATCCACTGAGCCAAACTGGTTTCAGCTCATTTTACTAACTTTAACTTAGTAACTAATGAGTAAACATTTATTCCCACATACAAACAAAAGTCTATAAAGATGAAGCAGCCCCTTTGCTGGCACTGGTCTATGGGCTGTTAGGAATCATCTTATTTAATTCTCACTAGAACCTCATGAAGTGGGTACCAGGAGACCACCAATAGAAGAATGCTAAGAGAATGAGGCCAACAGAACAGTATTGGGTTGAGGTGAGGATTAATATGCTATACTCATCAGCATTTTGCCAGGCACAGAGCACACAGTTAATCAGTGGCAGGTGTGACCATTATGTGGCGAAGTGAAGAAAAGGGGATAGGGACTTTTAAGTAATGGTGTGAGCAAAGGAAATGAACCGTGTTTTCAGAAGGCATCCAAGATCTCAAGCAGATCAATATAGCTGAGGAGAGGGGTTCCAAGGAGAACAGTTAATGGCCGGAAAGGTCATTGGAACTTGACTGTGGAAAAAGGTGAGCACCTTGCACATCTGGGCCCTTCATCTATCCCTCCACCACCAACCTCGGGAGTAGGTAAAAGGATTTTAAAAGTCAAGGGAGCATGAAGAGAATATTGCATCAAGATTCACTGATAGGCAACATTCAGGGTGGGCTGAAAAGGGAATACCTGAGGGACAGAGTAACCCATCAGAGGTGGCCTCCGCAACACTCTGCGATGAAAGAAGATGGGAGGTCACTTGTAAGGTAGGAAGGGCAGGAAAGGCCAAATATGAGAGTCAAAGAACAAAAATACGTAATGAGCGCATGCCCAGGGCTTCAGGTGATTCTCCAAGACTCTCCAAAGATGGTTCCTTCCAATGGAAGCTCAGTGGTGCTCCAGGAGCAAGGCCAGGAGAGAGGCTGCTTCAGCAGGAACATGCAGAGACCTGTGAGACACTGTGGGTTTGAGTCTGGAGCAGAATATCTGGCAAGCGGACCTAGCAAGCGGCGTCAATGTTGAGATAATCAATGGTGAAGCACAGCTGGCACCAGGTGTGAGCACTAGGTGTCAGGGTAATGTCCCCTGGTGACGGATGGCCGAGCCTGAGACTAGTGGATGCTCAGACTGAGCTCATAGGAAGTGGGTCCCCAAGGAGGGCAGGGAGGGGAGATGGCAGGCTCTGACCTAGGAGGACAACAGAAAACAGAGCAAGTCACAAGGTGCTGAGGTCATGGAAGAAGGAATGAAAGTGTCCTTAATATATAAACTAGGACCAAGATCCTAGAGAAAGTACAGCAAAGAGAGAGAGAGAGAGAGAGAGAGAGAGAGAGAGAGAGAGAGAGCGAGCGCCCAGGGAGGCCAGAGGGGAATGGAAGGACAAGGATGACCAGGGACAGGATAGTGGAACACATCCATGGGAGGTGGGAGGCAAGGAAGAAAAAAACCCACTAGGGGAGCGAGAGTGTCAGGGCTCAGCCGAGTAAGGAAAATAATGGTGAATCAATATTAACATTCTGTTTAAAATACAAAATATGCAGCAGCACCAAAATATCTTCCACCAAGCCTGAACATTCAAATGCTTCTATTTTTATCCTCAAAATATGAACAGATGATAATTTTCCTAAAAAGAACTTACAGGTGCTTTAGAAAGGGACTAAGGTAGAGAAAAACCACTGCAAGATATGTTTGCTAAGCACTTCACTGCTGAGTGACTGTAATAAGGAACTATGCTTAAGCCTTCTAGAGTTCCAGGCTGGGTTTAAGAATTATTAAACAAGTATTTAAAATCAGCACTGGATTTCAACAGTATATATATATATATATATATCCCCTAGAGAATGTGAGTCCATTAAACTTTTATGCTAATAACCATTCTGGAGAAGTTGAGAGTTAAAAAGAAAGAAACTAAAGTTTAAATTAAGTCCTAATTTGCCATTAAACAATTTCCCCCAAAAAAATTCTCAAGTTGGTCACCAAGAACACAAAACCTCTTACATGAAGAAGCTATTTTTAAATATACTAAAATCTCCATAATCATTATACATATTAAATAGTCTCTCAAGTTTTACAAGAGAGGAGTCATTTACCAAAACAAGTATAAACTGTACAAAGACAAAATCCCTCCATTACTGTTTGATAGGAAATTACCCCTTCAAACACTTACAAGTGCCACTGTTTGATTAATATCAGTTTAAACAGAAGAAAAGGAAATCAGAAGATACCAACGATTAATTATGATCTCATGAGTTGACCTGGCCCCTGATCAACTGCTGGGCTTCAGTGCCCAGAACCATAGCCTGGGCTCAGTGGCCTCTGGGGGTGACACGGAGGAGATGGGAGGAGGAAACAGATGACAGCTTCCGGGGACACCCAGATACAGCTACAGTTAATGAACACACTCCTAGTCCTCAGCCCTCACTCTAGGCTCCCTACCCAAACACAGCAGCGATGCCCCCCCCCCCTTCCCTACAGGTAGGCTGGGACTCTTGGACTAAGGCGTACGAATCATTTCACCATTAAAAGTCCTGCTGATTGCTCTCCTCACTGCTTCCAAAACTTCTGGAGTATCTCGTTCTTCTTGTATAGTCATCACTGTTTTCATAAGAAAGAAACCTACTGAGCTTCCATTTTCCACCTAATTAGGTTCACCCCTGGAGTACCACTTCAGTGTGGTTTGTAAATGCTCCCTACCATCACTGATATTTTCTTTTCATAACCCTCCCACCCAACTTCTGCTTTGCAAGTGTATTCACACTATGGCTGTCAACAACATCAGCTCTACAAATCTGTTACACACACACACACACACACACACACTCATATCAATCATACTTATAACCCTGTGCATTTTAAAGTAATTTATCTCTAGCAGTTGTAAGACCACCAAGCACTGCATATTCAATTGGACCATGATCGCGCTGCCTGATTTTAACTACAACTGTATCCAGGAACCCTTAAAATCAGATGGGTGCGTTTTGTTGGCCTGAAGCTAAGTGACAGGTGAAATATGTAACGTTGTCTTTTACTTTATTGGGTGATGTCCATCATTTGCAAAATTGCTAACCTGATTATTTTTATAAGTGCAATAGCCAAGGTCTGGTCAACTGATTCCCATCTAATTTGGGAATTGGTAATAGGTACTTAACTTTGGTTCCTGTCAGAACCCTAAGAGTTTCTTTCTGTGCCTGGTATCTTCTGCTTTCAAATGGAGAGTTTTAGCACATGAAGTTACTGAGCGGTGGCTCTAATGCACTAGGTGAGCTCATAAAGAAAGCATGAACCGTTATCAGAGGTATGGTATATGAACTGCCCATATGTTCATGAAAGTTTTCTACAGAAGGCTGCCCGTGAGCTTATGAAGGGCCTGGCACACAGTTGTCCAGGCTGTATACTACACCATCTTAGAGATGTCATCGCCATGGTGGTCTATGTGAGTGCCTCTGAGCATTCAGATATGTGGGTCTGAGCCCACGCTGCTACAGCAAGTAATGCTCATTTGACACAGACAAGTGTTTCGTGCAGGGCCCCCAAACCATGCAAGTATGAGAGAGACAGCAACCAGAGCCACTGGTTCAAAGAGCTTCCATAAAAGGGTCCATGCACATTCACACATCAAACAAAATGCAAAGGAATCAGGAAACGTGATATGGATTTCTCAGAGAGGCAGGACAGCACAGCAGTTAAGAGAATGTCATCCTATGCCCTAGCTGGTTTTGCTCAGTGGATAGAGCATTGGCCTGAGGACTGAAAAATCTTGGGTTCAATTCCGGTCAAGGGCATATGCCAAGGTTGTGGGCTCAATCCCCACTATGGGGTGTGCAGAAGGCAGCCAATCAATGATTCTCTTTCATCAATGATGTTTCTCTCTCTCTCTCTCTCTCTCTCTCTCTCTCTCTCTCTCTCTCTCTCTCTCCCTTCCTCTCTAAAATCAATATGTTGATTTGAGAGAGAGAGAGAGAGAGGAAGATAGAGGGAGAGAGAGAGAGAGAGAGAGAGAGAGAAAGAGAGAGACATTCTAGAGCCTGTCTTATTGGATTCAAATACTAGTGAGATTCTGGACAAGCTATTTCACTTCTCTATGCCTCAGTTTCTTCATCTACAAACTGGAGATAACAGCAGACCTAACCCAGAGCTGTCATGAGGCCGAAATGAGGCAATGAGGGAATGTAGTTAGAACAGTGCCTGCAACAGTCAACACCATGGAAGAGTTCAGGTTTGGGATCAGTGTTTGGGGTAAGAAAATCAAAGAGATCAAATAACTCTTCGTGGGTTTGAGCATTAGCCAGTAATTCATTTCAGAATGAAAATGAAAGTTCTTGACTTACAAGAAAGTCTTCATTAGGCCACCCTGCTTTGCACGGCAACTTTCTGACAACAGTGAAACCCATGACTTGCAGTCATTCTCCTAAAAAGCAAACACCCCGGCATCTGAGTGCTTTGACTATTGACACAGGCCATCCCTAACGGGCCACCTGGGTTGATGCACGTGGCGCTCTGAACCCCTGCGCTGCCAGGACCCGGGCTGACATTCACTAGCTGCCTCTCCTCCTGGGGGAGGCACACGCCCTGTGGACAAACAACTCTAGTTGACATAGCCGGGCCGTCAATAAGACTTCAAAATTCTGGGAGGGAATCAATGCCAATGCCTCTTGGGTTTCGCCCTGGTGAGGTATCTACTGCTCTTCTTCATGTTCTTTAAATATCAGCCAACCCCCGGCGCATTACACCTGTGCCTTGGAAAATCCTCTCCTTCATTTCAGCACAAACAGAGCCGGCTCCCGGTGCCCGAGGGAGAAGTCCGTGTGACGGAGGTGAACATGTCATGCCAAGTCTCCGGGGCGAAAAGGAACAAGGCCCACGTCTGCCATGTGAAGTGGGGCAGCGAGAAGTCAGAAACAGTCCCGGCATGTTAACGAGCGACGCTTTTTATCTGTTTCCATTCTCATATAAGGACCCAGGGAGGGGAGAAGTGATCACTGGTTTTCACAGAGATGCTAGCCTTTAGGAAGCGACAAGCAAAATACACACACAGGAAAGAAGTCCTCTGTTGGCACCTCTGTCTGATGCCCCCCCCCAGCAAACCCGGGCACACAGGGCACACTTTATCCTGCTGACCCAGAAGAGTGTCCAGAGAAGCTCTTACAGGTCCTTCAGGGGCTGTGTCGGCATGGCCTCACCAGCTCCCCTGCCTTGAGATGTGAGAGGGGGAGATCCTACAGGGCAAAATTAAAATCTGTGTTGCAAACATCCCAGGTAAACTCGAAATCTGAATAGACTAGGAATATACTGTGCAATACAATCTGTATAAAAAGCAGCCAAAAACCCAATGGGTCACACAGTGTCATCTCCGAATAACGTGGACCTTTTACCCACAATTCTCACCACTATTGAGTTTAACCAGAAAAAATCAGGAAAAGGCACCCAAACCTTGTTCCTCAACAGCTTAATGAAAATGCATAATGTTCTATTTTTAAATCAATTAACATCTGTGATTTCTAAATGTCCTCATCAGAAATGCAATTAGGCGTAACATCCTGGATCAACTATAGAAAATGGTGTCAAAAAAAGAAAGAGTAGCATTATTTTGGGTCCAACGTTACTTGTTTCAACTTACTGACTTGATTCTAGTAGGCAAGCCAAACACTGTATTGTTTATGGAACGGAAAAATCAGAAGCTATTTCTCTTCGTGGTAAACAAGAGGAAACTATAGTTTGGAGAGTTTATACAGCTTTTCTGAAGCCAACTCTGACTTGTTACTGAAGCTAGACCCCTGCTTATTTCACACAAACAAAGACCTGGGGACTAGGAGACAAGTTCTATTCCTTGTGCTGCTTCCTGACTGGAAGCCAAAATTCACTCCAGGATTACCGAGTCCTAGAGCTGAAAGTAGGGGAAGTGGTGATTCGCACACTCTTCAGGGAACTCCTCACCAGATGGTTCACGCCAGGAAGTGCTGCTGACCCGAATTCCTCCTTCCCCAATCCCGGTAGCACAAACCCTCAGTGCCACATGTCTGTGACAGTTGGCGATCACTGTGGTCTATTTCACCTTCCAAAGGAATGCGCTCACCTTCCCTACCTGGCAGCAAGACACCCCCCCCCCAGCTTAAGATACACCTGCTGTGATTCCCTCTGGCTGTGTCTTCCCCCAAATATGCAGACGCTATAGAATAATAACAAGTCAAGATGAAAGAATATCTGCTAATGTGTTGGCTGAAACATCACAACCAATTATGAATTATGAGACGGGGCCCCCCACAAAAACAGTTAGGTGACGTGCATAATCACAGTACACATAAAGTATGTACATGAAAATATATAATCACAATAGGATGGTTTAAGTTTTGGTTAAAAGAGTAAAACTGTCAGAGTGGTAAACAGCATCACACTTTAAATTAAAAGGGTGGGCGTAGTTCTTGCCAGAATGAACATTCCCGCTTAATGTGTATTCACATGGTTAAGTTTCAGGGATGCACCCTAGCAATTAAGGTTTTCCCATTTCTAAACACCCCGCTTAATAACACACCACACCACACCACACACACACACACACACACACACACACACCACACACACACACACACACTCATCCTTATAGCTAAATTTTTTTCCCCACCAATGATGTCATATGCCAACAAGGTTGCTGAAATGGTAATAGAGAAAGAAAAGCTGCCAAAACCGGTTTGGCTCAGTGGATAGAGTGTCGGCCTTGCAGACTGAAGGGCCCCGGATTCGATTCCAGTCAAGGACGTATACATTGATTGAGGGCACATCTCCAGTGGGGGGTTGTGCAAGAGGCAGCTGACCGATGACTCTCTCTCACCGATGTTTCTAACTCTCTATCCCTCTCTCTTCTTCTCTGTGAAAAATCAATAGAATATATTTTTTTTAAAAAAGAGAAAGAAAAGCTATAAGTGAAAATTTCAGGGCTTATTAAAACGAGGACAGCCTTGGCAGGGCGTCTCAGTTGGTTGGAGCGTCGGCCTGTACATCAAAAGGTTGCTGGTTTGATTCCTGGTCAGGGCACACACCTAGGTTGTGGATTCAATCCCCAGTTGGGGCACATAGGGAAGGCAATCCATTGATGTTTCTCACTTACATCCATGTGTGTGTGTATCTCTCTATTTCTCTTTCTCTGTCTGTCTGCCTCTCTCCCTCCCTCCCTAGAATCAATGAACATATATCCTCAGGTGAGGATAGAAAAGCAAAGTATAAGCAAAGTGGTCCTGACAAAGGAAAAGACCATCGGAGCTCAAAGGTCTCCACATAAGTGCACGTCAGTGTCTCTCTGCGAGTCGTTTCAGGTGCGCTCACATGAAATGCTCGGAGAACAGCAAACTGCTTTTGCTTCGCTCTGTTCTGCTCAATAAATACACCGTCACTGAACACAGCAGAATTCGCTTTTGGGAAAGAACAATTCATGCCCTGATTGAAAGGTAAATGTTTTTGCAGGGGGCAAAAGGAGATCACCCGCAGAGAGCTGAGGAGGGCACAGTGGGTCCACGAAGAGGTGACCCTCAGGCCAGGAGGCTGACGTCCCTCTCGGTGACTCAGTGCACTCGCAGAACGGGCACTGGACTCTGAAATGCCTACTGCGTGTCCCGCTACCTACACACCAATGGACTCCTAACACAGCCTTTTACGGCGACAACTTATGAAATTACTGTGACAGTGCCGATCCAGTGTGATCCCCTGTGAATGAGACTCTACAGGGGTGGCTAGCAGGTGCAAGGGGACACAGAGAAAGTGGAGCTGCTGACAAAGGCCCCGATCCCTGAGACGCAGGGTGGCCGGCCCCCCTCTGCCACATTCGCTCTTCCAGCCCAATTAATGGCGTCCTAAACACTCTGCATTTCCAGCACGGCCCGGGCGGGAGGCTCTCCCGGGGAGCCAGTCCCCCCACATCCTCAGAGTGAGGCTGACTCAGGCTTTGTCTCCGGTCCCCAAGCAGGGCCAGTGGGGCGGGTGGGGCCCTGGGACTGCCAGCAGAGCCGGGTTCACTGTCACTCAACCCCGGGCACCGCAGGGCACAGGGCAGAATGACCTCCACGGGACATGGGGGAAGCACCCTTTCCCGAACCCAGACTGCATCCGGGAGCCCGGCCTTTCCAGAAGGTGTTGAGAAAGCCCAGGGCACATCTGGTGAGTGACGTATTAAATGAGCACATGCAAACCCGTGGGCACCTAGGAAACTGCATGCCAGCTCTGCTTCTGCAGGTCTCAGACGAAGCACATCTGTCCCTTGCCGGGGTGGGTCGTGCAGGCTGATCACTTTTAATGTGATGTAAGGTGCTAGCTACTGGCCTCAAATAGTTTCATTACACGAAGAACGCCTATATTAAGAATAGCAATAGAGCCTAAACCGGTTTGGCTCAGTGGTAGAGCGTCGGTCTGCAGACTGAAAGGTCCTGGGTTCGAATCCAGTCAAGGGCATGTACATTGGTTGCGGGCACATCCCTGTTAGGGGATGTGCAAGAGGCGGCTGGTCGATGTTTCTCTCTCATCGATGTTTCTAGCTCTCTATCTCTCTCCCTTCCTCTCTATAAAAAAATCAAATATATATACATATATATATATATATATATATATATATATATATATGAATAGCAATAGAAAATGATATCTTCGCTACGTTCTTATAAATATAAGAAATGAAGGTAACTGTAAAATCGTTTCAGTTTTCTCCTCGGTCAAATCAAGGAGTTGAAGTTAAATCGGCTACAGCTCTATCTTGGACACGCCGTGTCTCTCTTACACAAAAGACGCCACAGTTCGAGCAAGGTCAACAGTCATCAGCAATGCTCCCCGGGGTTGAGGGGAGTCGTGGCAGCTTGGCCACCTGATCCGGGGTGGCTGACACCTGAGATGTGGAATTTCAGCGAAGAGAGGCGACGGTACATTTCTATGCCATTAGCAGTCATTCGGAGAGGCGAAGATGACACGCTTCCCGGTAGGTACATTCACCCTCCTCTTGAAGATTAAGAAACACAAATTGAGAGAGTTATAAGGTCAGAACAATCTAGAATTCACGTGGTCCCATTCACCCGGCACTTCAGATGCAGACAGTCCCTGCTTGTGTCCCCCGGGGCGATGCCTATCTGTTCAGGTGCCAGAGACCAAAGACAGAGAAAGGCCTGAGGTGAAATGCCGCCCGCAGTGGGTGGGGCGACAGAAGGAAAAACTAATAAGAGGATGAGGCGTGGCCGCCTGGACAACAACAGGAAAGAGAGAAAAGAATCAAAAGAATTGTCTGTTTTTCAATTCTCATCACCTGAGGGAAGAAGTCAGAAAACATGGCCAGGCATGGCGCTCACTGAAGAGAGAGGCCGCTGAACTTTCCTGAAACACAAATTCACCTTTATGACTCTGAAGTGTGTGACTTACATTGTAATTCAATAAAACAAACACATTTCCCTTTGGAGGAGGAGAGCCAAACTACACGTTTGTGTACAAAAACCCCGAAACTGGGCTAATTATTATTATCATTATTTTTAAGAACCACGTGTAACAATCAGAACAGGCTTTCTATAAGATTTATCAGAGCCTAGGATTACAGACTAAGTTGGAAAAAACCCATTTACTATACTTGTTCCTTAATGTCATTTGTACACAAAAGGTCTATGGATAACGTAATGGTCTCAAAAAGCCTTGAAAAACATATCATCAGATGTTTTTCTTCTTCAACATTAAAATAAGGTAAACATAAGTAAACAAATAAAAGTATGACTGGACACCGACAGGGAAAGTCAGTCTAGAAAAATCTAAGTTTACATTACATACATTTTAAAAAACAGACATTCATAACTTGGAGAAGAAACATTAAAATTGGGGGGCACTGAAGGGTTCGAAGAACTGCATGTTACTACATATTGAAACATACTCGAGCTTAAATGGCTTGCTCTTGGATGGTTCTCAGGTCAGACCAATACTAAAAGCAAGTAAGGAGGCAAACTCAGTGAGAGCTTAAATCAAAGGTCCCGTCTGGTGGGGGGATGTGGGGGAGAAGGAGGGGATGGGACCACTCGCTTATCCCATTCACAGCAGCAACTAAACTGAAACTTTCAGAAACTTTCGCTTGGCACTCCTACCAATTTTGAGAAGTAGCTGTACTGTTTTTACTCAGTTTGGACCTCAAGACACATCATAACCTACTGTGACCACATAACAAAGTCAAAATTTTAAAGTTATGCAAACCTCTCTCTCTCTCTCTCTCTCTCTCTCACACACACACACACACACACACACACACACACACACTCACACACACACATCAATGAAAAGAGGCTAAGCCCTAGCTAGTTTGGCTCAGTGGATAGAGTATCATCCCACAGACTGAGGGGTTCCAGCTTTAATTCCAGGTAAGGGAACATGTCTGGGTTGCCGTCTCCATGCCCAGTGGTGGGGGGGGGGGGGTGTGCAGGAGGAAGCCAATCAATGGTTCTCGCTCATCAGTGATGTTTCTCTCTCTCTCTCTCTCTCTCTCTCTCTCTCTCTCTCTCTCTCTCTCTCTCCCTCCTCCTCCTTTCTGAAATAAATTTTAAAAATGTTTTTTTTTTAAAAGAGGCTAATGTCTACCGTTGAGAAGAATACTAAGCCCGTTGAGAAGTCCGCTAGATTTCTACCATGATGAACGAGCCTTGGCAGATGGAAGAATATTAAAACTGCCGAGACTGGATCTTTCCTAGGAAATGCAACAATAATACTGTTCTGGGCCAGAATATAGTAATGATGTTAATAGAGGCAGAATTTTTCCTCCTCAAATTAGCCAAGAGACAATGTAGAAAGAGCACTGACAAAACCATCTCAGCGGTGTATTTAAGTCACGATCGGAAATGCACCCTCAGGGATTCCCGCAGACAGGCTGGCGGCTCCCTCCCCGGGGTGCGCACTAGTGACACATGGATGGGTCTCCCAGAACACAAGCCACAGCAGCAGGAAGGGTGGGAGTGACGCATTACTGCTCAGTGCTGGTTGCTGCTGTTACCTCGAATTCTCATCAGGACCTCTGAAGGAGTAGTCCGGCTCCTGCACGGGAAGGCTATGAGAGCGGAGACAGACCGTGACTTGGCTCAAGGTCAACCTCTAAAGGAGGCAGGAGGTGGGGCGGGAGGTACAGGGTGTGGGGACAGAGGCAAGAAGAGGGAAGACTCCAGGCCGTCAGCATCCTAAACTGGGGACAGAAAGAACAAGAAGTGCATTCACACACACACAAAAGATCACCCCCACTCCAATGTCTTTATTTATAGTTTAGACTGTGCTGCAGTAACACTGAAGGCACATTTGAAAAGTCATCATATTCTCAGCATTCTAACAAAGGCGTGTTCAGTTCTCCAGTTCTCTAGCTGCATTTTTAATTTAGTTTCCATCTTCACGGAGCGTTCCCGATGCCAGACACGGGTACAAAGATAACAAGACGGGCTCTATTGCCAGGAGGGCTCAAAGACAGTCACTTCCTAAGGTGACTCACAGTCGCTTCCATTATATGCTCTTTTCTTTAAAAGATTTCCTTAAGCAAGGAATGCCATTTGTTCCAAGTGTACAAAACAACAACAAATGTGTAAAACAAATGATGAGAAATGTTCCAAAGCACCAAAAATTCAAATGTGATCTCGGTTCAAAAGAGAGGGAAAAGAATGTCAGATGTTTCGTGTAAGCCTTATTTAATTTAGATATAATAGAATCAAGCATTACTAAATTTCAGCTTTGCAGTTTTGGAACAGCCATATAGCATGGGTGACAATACTTTGGTATGCTTCACAGTTAAGAATGATGAAAGCCAAAACCGGTTTGGCTCAGTGGATAGAGCGTCGGCCTGCAGACTGAAAGGCCCCAGGTTCGATTCCGGTCAAGGGCATGTACCTTGGTTGCGGGCACATCCCCAGTGGGGGGTGTGCAAGAGGCAGCTGATAGATGATTCTCTCTCATCGATGTTTCTAACTTTCTATCCCTCTCCCTTCCTCTTTGTAAAAAATCAACATATATATATATATATATATATATATATATATATGTGTGTGTGTATGTGTATGTGTGTATATATATATATATGAATGATGAAAGAAAGGCATTATCCTAAGAGAGAGACTAAAATAATTACACATATCATATACTGTTATCATGTAGGGCTAATAGATTCTAGTGCTAATTATCCTTATTTTTAAGTTAGTTTTAAAATTTCATAAAAAGCCAATAAAAAACTGCCCTTTTATTTAAAAAAATAGACACCAAAAAGAATAAAAGACTATAAAAAAAAACTACATGCTCTTCTATTCGTTCCAACAGTCAATCATAACCAACACTTTTATGAATTAGCCCGGCCAGCGTGGTTCAGCAGTTGAGCGTCAACCCAGGATGGAAGAGGTCCCTGGTTCGATTCCTAGTCAGGGCACATGCCTGGGTTATGGATCCTCAGTGGGGGCTGTGCAGGAGGCAGCTGATCAATGATGTGCCTCTCCCACTGATGTTTCTACCCCTCTCCCTTCCTCTCTCTCTAAAAATCAATAAAATATATATTTTGGGGGGAAAAAACTTTTCTGACCTAATTTTTGTGACCAAAGTATAGAAATGATTTAATAACCAGTGATGAGGTTTCTAAGTAACGTAAGCTGTGGATAAATAAAGAGTGCTATCTGGTTGACAAGCTAACCTTGCAGCCATTCTTGGCAAAGCCTGCTTGACATCCGCCAGCATGCAGGGTCACAGCCTGAACACACTTGCTGATAACGCTATTGCCACTTTACCATTATCACTGAGGCACCCACTTGTTGGGTACACTGTGTGCCTGGCACAGTGTATTTTATATAGGCCGCCCCACTTACTGTTTACAGTAACCAGGAGAAGTAGATGTTTTTATCTCCATCTGAAGATGATGGCAGCAACAAAAGCTACTATTATGGCCGAGACTGGTTTGGCTCAGTGGTAGAACATCAGTCTGTGGACTGAAAGGTCCCAGGTTTGATTCCGGTCAAGGGCATGCACATTGGTTGTGGGCATATCCCCTGTAGGGGATGTGCAAGAGGCAGCTGGTCGATGTTTCTCTCTCATCGACGTTTCTAGCTCTCTATCTCTCTCTCCCTTCCTCTCTGTAAAATATCAATTAAAAAATATATTTTAAAAAAGCTACTAATGTGGATTAAACATTTCCATAGTCTACGGTATCAACTCACCCCTGTAATGCTCACAGGGCTCCTATGCTATGGGTACTATGTTATCCCAATTTGGTAGGTGAAGAGACTGGGCATACAGCCATCCCAAGGCCCCTTATGTCATATGTGACAGAGTCCCGAAGCTGACCCCAGGTCCTCCTAATGCCAAATCCATAAGACAACTCATAAATATAGGCGGGACACCCCCCCCCCAACTTTCTCTGAAGAGCCTCACAATACAGAACTAACATCCTGCCTCAGGGTTGGCCTAGCTCAATGGCCCCAGGAGCACGTGACCCAAAGGCCATGGTCTCTAACTGACCAAAGCACAAGGCATCTCAGAAGAAAGAGCCTCGATCAGGACAGATGCCCCAAGTCCATTCAAAGGTCATCAGCCGCTTCGTTACGTTGACCCACTATGTGCCTGACCACACTAGGCTCTCTGTTCTCCGCTAAACAAGCGAGGGCCCGCCTCAGCAGCTGAAAGTGTGAAGAAACAAACACCTGGGTACATGGTGGGATAAGGGCTGCTGGAATCATGGCACACGGTTTGTGGATAGAGCGGGGAGTACCACGTGGGGGCAGGGCGTCAACTCTGAGGGTGTGTGAAGAGGTTAACAAAGGCTACAGGGAAAGGCAGTAGGGAGGCCACAACCATGGTAAGAAGCTGTCCCGTTAGGAGGAAGGCAACTGGGCAAGCTATCCACCGACTCACAGTTGTCAGCTTAAGGAGAGACGGAGACACTACAAA
Organism: Vespertilio murinus; assembly: GCA_963924515.1. NCBI lineage: Eukaryota > Metazoa > Chordata > Mammalia > Chiroptera > Vespertilionidae > Vespertilio > Vespertilio murinus. Next base: position 27,134,822 of record OZ004717.1, on the reverse strand, counting down.
AGCTTGAAACTGGCATCTCAAGAGCCATCTGGAGTGGATGCACTACACAAGGGGTTCCGTGGAGGGAGACATTCCCCACTCCCACAAGGCACCAGGACAAAGGTGCTGGCGGACTGGGCACCACCAGAGTCCAGCTCCCTGCGGAATACTGGGAAGACGAATGCACTATTCATGCCACCGCAGGGAGCAGCAGCTCAGCTACAAAGTGACTACAAACACCAGCAGCACGAACCAGGCACACGCGAACGCCAGTGGTCCCCGACTCACAGAAATGGCCATTTGGATTCAAGAAGAACAAGAAAGAAATAAGGTGCAAGAGTTAACAGGAATTACAAAACCACCTCTACTGCAGATATTTCTGCCCACCGAGTTAAGGCACTTATTACAGACTGAACGCCTTTATTGACAACATTAGCATATGCACAGAGAGGAAAATAATGAACATGTGTAGTCCAATTTAATCAGGTTTGTCTCAGGGGAGTGGCTTCAATGTCAACAGTCACATGCGATGGTACAGAGCGGTACCATTTCCTTGTTTTGCCACATGTGTATTATGTCGGTGATTGGAAAAGAAATATGCCAGGTCTCACGCCACATGAGAATGCTGACAGTTTCACGGGCCAGCAGGCAGTAGACTGCTCCTGCTTTACTCCTCCCCATGAGTGATCCCGATTCTAACGGTCCAAACCGGGGAGGTCAAATACCCACAGAATTCGAAGGAAAAGCACTGCCAGCAAACACCCAGGCAACCTCAGAGAGGGTCAGGAGAAGTGCAGGGGTCTCAGGGCCAAGAGGACAGTGGGACAGTGACCAGCTGGGGACAGCCTCCACAAATGGCGGAGAATGAATACATGGGAGGGAGGAAGAAAGGGGAGGGAGCGGGGGAGGAGAGAAAAGCTGACCGAGAGGAGGGAGGAGGAGAATGGGACAGGAGAAGAAGGGGCAGGAGGAAGGGAAGGGAAAGAAATAAGAAATGGTGGGGCAGTGGAGGAGAAAACACCTCAATTCTGCCCAACAAATAGAAGGTTGTGTCTACGATCATCAGAGTCATACATGAACTTAACAATGTATTTTGAACATGTAATTACCATTGATTTTCCTCTCGGGCCTCAGAAAAACGAACAGGATAGGTGTCTAACTGGGGATTTCTAAAAGAAAAGGATACGGAACACAAGTCACCCTGGAGAATAAAAGTGACTAGCGTTTAAAGTATCCTTAGAAGGAAACTGATCTGCCCCGGCCAGGTGGCTCAGTAGGTTGGAGCGCTGTCCCAGTGCCCCAATAGGTTGCAGTTCAAGTCCCAGGCAGGGCATATACCTAGGTTGCGGGTTTGAATCTCGGTCAGGATACACACCAGAGGGAATCAATCGATGTTTTTCTCTCTCTTTCTCTCTCCCTTCCTTTCTCCCTAAAAGATCAGTAAGAACATATCCTTTGGTGAGGATTTAAAAAAGAAAATTAAAAAAAAAAAACACCACAATTTCACTGAACAACAAAGAGTACATTCCCTCATTTACCTGGGAACAGCTTGTGAGAAAAGAGATTGGGTTCAAAAATCTTCTTTCTAACGCAGCTGCTCTTGCAAACTCTAAATTGATTCTAGGGGAAAACAAAATCAGCTACAGGATAGGCTGTGCCTTTAATGGAAAACAAACCAAAGGGGGCTGTGTCTTGCCATTAGCCTGAGCCCCCCCACGGGGCTTCCCACCCAGCCCCACACAACCTCCCCAGCACAACCTGTCACAGAGCCTCCGGAAAGGAGCTAGTCTTCTCACAAACAACTGCAAACGGGGGAGGAAAACAGATTATCTTACATTTCAGAAACTTTGTTCATGCTTGCAAGGGAGTAAAATACTACAAAGCAGCATTTTACCTTGTGCAGTTCCAGTCCCCACGTGGGCTCACACACACACACTTCCTTCTCCTGGAGCGGAGCGGCCCTTGGGGGCAGCGCTGCACCCCACTTTTGAGTAGAGGGGATTCCGTTGTTAGGAAAGGAACAAGTAACGTGGACCTCAGTCCTCAGACCCAGAAATAACATGGCTCCGTTTTACAAAGGGGGAGAGTCATGTCCCTGAGGTCTTCTGACACCTAAACGTTTTTTGTATTTTTTCCTTTCATTTTCATCTGCATTGGGATATGCTTCAATGAATCATGAAAGTTATCGGTACATCTGGCCACTCCAATGAAAATAGCGTGGAGGGCCGAAACCAGTTTGGCTCAGCGGGTAGAGCATCGGCCTGCGGACTGAAGGGTCCCAGGTTCGATTCCTGTCAAGGGCATGTACATTGGCTGTGGGCACATCCCCAGTGGGGGGTATGCAAGAGGCAGCTGGTTGATGTTTCTCTCTCATCGATGTTTCTGGCTCTCTATTCCTCTCCCTTCCTCTCTGTAAAAAATCAAAAAACAAAAAACAAACAAACCACAAAACAATAAAATATATATTAACAAAACTTAAAAAAAGAAAGAAAGAAAGAAAGAAAATAGCATGGCGGAAAACGGAGCCGTCTTCTCCATTAGCATCTGCTTTCCAAACGCCATCAGGCCAACATCTATATCTTTGTCTACAGAAAAGTGGGGGCTCACAGACAGGGATCGAAAATGCTCTGAGTATAATACATTTTTAAATGAGATTTACTCTATTTTGTATGATTATAGAACTAATCCACAGTAAAATATTTTAAGGAGGTGCTTGGGACTTCAACAGGTGATGGCGAAGAAGCCTTCATCAAGGTGGACGCCAGCGTCCCAGCCTCCTCTTATCTCTGGGGCGATGTGGAATGGACGATTTGCCAGACGTTTATTAGTAAGCCTGCAAACCCTGACCCAGCATTTGTTTGGCTTCATAAACAGATAAATAAATAAATACATGCCTGGAAATGTCTATTGAAATAACAACTAAGATGGATTCTTCCCCCTCTCGCATTTAAAACTTTCAAAGCGATCTATTTTTCTCCGTCCCATTACCTAGCAATGTTCAACAAGAACAAAAAGTAAAAATGAGTACTGGATTAAAAGAGAAGATAGACTCCAAGTTTATGGCTTTTTTGATTGCTTACTACCTACAATTTAAGATTTTGTTTTCTTTGCCTGCTAAAATGTATGGGATCCCAGGAATTCAAAAGCATAAAGTTGTATACATTTAATAGAGAAATTTTAACCGAAAATATCTTTGGGCCCAATTAAATTAATTGTGACCCATAATAACAAAGTAAAAACAATTTATATTTTACTACTTTGCGACCAATGTTGGGGTTTTTTGTCCTAATATCGTATCAAAAATTCCTTTTCAAATTTATCATTATTTGTGCCTTTTCCTTCTCACATTTTTTGAAGACAGAAAATTCCAGTTGAACTCCTACTCTGATGATTCAGAGATAGAAGACTCACACAAGTATGGCTGGGATGGGGAAAAATACCACCTGTGAAGAACGTCAAAGTTGCCATATGACATCAAAACCATCCTAATAAAAACAACTGTGAAGCTAAGGGATTGTACAGTCATCTGCTCCTGTCGACTCATTTCACAGTGAAGGAAATGAAAGATCAGAGTGGTCAAGTGACCCCTCCAAAGCCACACAGCAAAAGTGGACCCAGAACTCAGATTTCCTAGGTGTCAATCCAGTGCTCCATTAGATCATAACCCATTTTTTATTCCCATAAATTAGTTAAGAGCTTATCATTTAATCTCTTTGTCTATACATCTATTATCCTACAGAGCATGAACACAAGTCAATTTAACCTTATGTTAATCAAAACACGACTAATGTCCAAGAACATACTCTGCCTTTCATTCCACTGATAAAGCCAGATTAAACAATGAATGAAAAATCTGAAATGAAATTTGAAATACCTTAAGGTCATTTAACCTAGACACATCTGTTCTCAAAATAGAATTACCCTTTCTTATTCACAGTCATATCATAATCATAGCTTTGTTACAATACAGTTTCAAGTAGATTTCATAGATAGCTATCAAGTAAAATGTAGATATTCTACAATCAAAGCTTAGATAAGCAGTTTTTTAGTAAGAATTTCAAGATAATATACTACTAGATCCATCAGTTCAGACAGAACTCTTACCCTCTACAACTCTGGAATCACTCAAGAGCACTTAAGTTGCCTAAGTTAGCAGCTTATTATCAATAGTGATTTCTTTATTCCCCAGTTATTTGCCTTACAGTGCGAGTTGCAAGGGAACCAATAAATGTGTGATCACGTGCCTGCCTGCTGTGGACTGATGACATAAGATAATTAAGGAGGTTTTCATGAATCAAGGTTTGCAAGCCATCAATGTACATGTTCAAATGTGTGTTAGAAGGGAAGTGAGTGAATTCCCATGTGGCTTTCCCAGAGAATAAGAGCTGGCAGACTTAGTAAAGAGTGCATGTTGGGAAGCAGGGTGAGGTAAATTAAACTAGGCCAACGGGTGACAACAGAACCCCTCTGTGCCTGCCCCAAAGAACAAAAATGTCCACCGAAAGGGATTCCTTTCTTGAAAATATGTCGGCCACAAAACACCTTCTTTATATTTCTTCATATACACAGAGTACTGGTATTAAAATTCAGTGCCAAACAACCCACTGGGGAGGGGGAAAAAGACAAGCTTTAAACACACTTTCAACAAAGAAAATGAACAAATGTCAAGGAAGCACAAGAAGAGATCTTCAACGTAATTAGTCAGTAGGGAAATGCAAAGTAATACCTTGCTTGATGAGACATCATGATACACTGGCTAGAATGGCTACATGGAAAAGGCAAATACACCAACGTTTACAATGATATGGAGCAACTGGGATTCTTATACAACGCTGGTGGAAAATTCAGCTTGTTACAGGCACTAAGACAAATAATTTGGCAGTTTCCTTATCAGATTAAACACCTACCATGTGACCAGCAATTCCACCCCTAGCTATTTACCCTCCATGCTACATTCAGTGTGGGACTACTGGACTCTTAGTATCACTTCAGCTGTTGGAAGATACACATAGTCCTTATGCTCACAAACACATGGGGCACAGCTTCCTAACACTGTGTTTTTGGTTTTCAAGAGATGGATCTGTTTAGCAATGCTGAGGTCTGGGGTTGTCCTGCAAGGTGAGAGGTATAATTGGAGTTCCTTTCAAGTGCTTCCCAGAGCAGGTGGCAATGATTTCAGACCAACGAATTCCTACTTCATCATTCTCTCTAAAAAGCTATTCAACTCATTAATAAGACAGGATACCAACATCAACACTGATATTTTCTGCTAACCTACGAAACCTAAGCATAGAGTTAATAAAATGTAATACAATCTATGGGCACTTTAAAAAACAACAACAGGTAAACATAGGCTTTATAAAGACATTATATTATCTCAATTTTTATTGTGGTAAAATACATAGAGCATAAAATTGACCATTTTAGCCATTTGTCTAAGTGCACAGTTCAGTGGCATTAAGCACTTTCATACTGTTGTCCAACCATGATCACCATATACATCCAGAACTCTCTTCACCTTACAAAACTGAAATTCTGGACCCATAAACACACTCCTATTCCCTTCTCCCTTCAGCCCCTAGCAACCAACATTCTACTTTCTGTCTCTGTGAGTTTGACTACCTTAAGTGCATCATTTGAAGGGGATAATAGAGTATTTGTCCTTCCGTGACTGGCTCGCTTCACCCAGCATTATGTCCTCAGGGTTCATCCATGTGTAGCATGTGTCTTCTTACTTCTCATGTCACAGGAGAACGAAATGTAGAGCCAGGGGCGTCTCCCCAGTGAGGCCTGCTGAACAGACAGGCTGAACGTAAATCACTATGTTCATGGAAGCAGGATCCAGAGGGACCAGCATCAACAGCGCCACAGGGCGCTGCTCAGGGCTCCTCCTTTCTGAGGAGCACCCCTGAAACCTTCAACTTAGGTCCCCTACAAGTAACCAAGTGGAGTCTGTGCGCCAGGCCTCCACACCCCCATGTCTGCAAGATACGATAAGATAAAGTTTCACTGAGAACTGAACTTTTCAGAGTTAATGTCTGCTCTATGCTATCTTTAGGGCTTCGGGGAAATTAATGTCAATATAAATGACTGGCTGGGAATGATTTACACTATGAGTAAGCATCAAATTAATGGTTCCATTACATGGAAGGCAATTTTGCTATCTTAATGGTGATACTAACTTGCATGATTAAAAAAACACAACTTACTCCATCAAATATAATATTTATTATTTAATCTTTTACACCACTTTTATTTTTTTGGCTGTTTGCCTTTTTTATGTAACCCTTACTTCCCCAACTGAGTGTTATGTTTCGCAAATACAGTCTTTGAATTATTTTATGTCCACCCCAAATTGATGACCACGAAAAAGCAGGTATTGGATAGAATACTGCTAGGTGATCTAACACATAAAAAATAAATTGATTCATCTCTTTTAAAAATTTGGTGAAGCAAGGTATTATTTATAGCTTAGTGGTTATAGGGGTATGCTTTGCAGTCAAATGTGCAACCCCAAATTTGAATCTCAGTTCTACATAGGGTTGTTCTGTAATAAATGACAACATACTGATTACCACTGGCTTAGAACTAAAAGAGAGTAAATAATCAATTACATTTCAACCATTAGTAATAGTGATGCTACTGCAAAGGACTGAATGTTTGTGTTCCTTCCAAATTTATATGTGGAGATCCCAAACCCCAATGTGATGGCGTTAGAAGATGAGGAGTTGGGTAGTAAGCCAACCTGCAACATTATTTTTTTTTAATTTTTAAAAAAAATATGTTTTATTGATTTTTTACAGAGAGGAAGAGAGAGGGATAGAGAGTTAGAAACATCAATGAGAGAGAATCATTGATCAGCTGCCTCTTGCACACACATTACTGGGGATGTGCCCGCAACCAAGGTACATGCCCTTGACCGGAATCGAACCTGGGACCTTTCAGTCCGCAGGCCAACGCTCTATCCACTGAGCCAAGCCGGTCTCAGCAAGCCTGCAACATTATTAAAGATCATCCTTTAGGAGACTTCCCTGGCCAAGAGTCTGACCTATAACCAAACAGTTCTTTCTCACCAGGAAAGAGCCTGGTTGGATTAAATGAGCTCCTCCCACCCACCCACAGCCAGCACCAGCTCACCAGCCACCTGGCTGAGCCACCTTAGATGAAGCCCTCCCAGACCCCAACCGCCTCCGGTAACTGCAGTCCATCGGACACCCTGACTGTGGCCTCCTGAGACACCCGGAATTCCCACAGAAAGGCGAAGATGGGCAGGCTTCATCATTCCGATCTCCTCCCAGGGACTTGGTTTATGTTCCCTCCCGTCATTGAGGGAGCAAGCGCTATGGGAAGCCAAGAGAGTCCCCCAGCCTGTTCTGGACACAGCAATCAATACAAGACTATCCTGAGAACTGGGTCCGACCAGTTGCAGCCATAGCCACGCTGTCCACCGTATCTCTGTGTTCTCTAACTGTCCGGAAGCTTATCAGAGGAGACATTTCAAATACATTGCAGAATAGAAGTCTGTAGAATTGTTCTCATCTTCTCGCTCAGTAACTTTATAAAGAAAGAGGCGAGGCATCATCTGTTCCTAGTGAGGCTATTCTTGCTGCTAGTTACTACTCCTTCCTTCTCCACAAGTACACAGCCATCTGCTTACCACTATGGTTGAGCATGCTGCCAAGGATAGGGAGTAACACCCAGGGATTGTTACTGGAACAGCTTCCCATGGAAATAGAATGCAAGTCAAAATGTGGACCAAATACGTTATTTCAAATTTTCTTGGAACTGTATTAAAAATTAAGAAGAATATGGTGAAATTAATGGTTATAACACTCTATACTTTATTTAGCCCAACATTTCTAAAATATTATTATTTCCACATGTAACATAAAAATATTAGTGAGTTGTTTTATATCCTGTTTTCGAACTAAATAATCAAAATCTGGTGCATATTTCACACTCGCAGGACATTTCAGGTCTGCTACATACCCTTGGCTCTCTAACCACAATGGCCTGGGCCACCACACTGGACAGCAGGGGCCTGAGATTTCTTGGTGCTTTCTGAAAATAAGCTTCTTTATCTTGATTCTGGCACCTCTTGTCTTCGACACAATCTTTCAGGATATGATCATCAGTGATACCTTGATCCTATCCTATCCTTTCAATCTGGAGCTGCAAACGACTCTCTGAGTAGCAGAGCGGTTTCAGACGGATGCAGATTTCATTAGCTGCTGGCTGGGATGTGATTTATGCCCCTCTATCAAGTCTTTCCGAAATGATAAGGCAGAGACAGACTTTTACCCCTTTGCATTCATGGTACTTGAATATCATAGAAGATGTGATTGTTTTTTTTTCTGTTCTTTTTATTCGGACCATAGAAGGTCAAGGGAAATTTGAGAGGAGACAAGATAGAAGCCTCTTAGGATAATCAAGATCGCATGAAGCAGAGGGGAGATAAACAGCAGGTGCAAGGGCAGGAATATGCCCAGGAAAGGGTCTGGAAGTGCGTGGAGGCCGAGTCAGGGAGGACCTGGACCAGCGTGGACTTTGTTCTGCACACACAGTCAGGGCTTGGAGCAGCTGAACGTGACCAACTGAAATCAGCTAATTCTGGAGGCAGCACAGCAGACAGGAAAGGGAAGAGGTTGAGGCAGAGAGATCAGACAGGAAGGAAAAGATGACAAAATCCTGAACTCATCTGGAAGGTGCACCAGGAGAAGGGCCAGGCGGGAGACACATTTCAGGGTCAGAGAGAGGGGAAGGCCCAGGATGTGGGGATATGAAAGGCAATTAGGGTCCTAATTTCAGTATCCGGTGATAGGAGCTGCTGAGCACCTGCTGGCGGGCGCGCTAGAGAACACGGGACTGTCTTCTGCACTCCTGGTGTTAGTCACAGCTCAGGTGCAGGGAAAGAATTCAGCCCTTCCCAAATGCAAGCTGTCCATGATTCCTACACTGTCACTTCCTAAGACCACAAGCATTAAACTAATCTATTGAGAATCTATGAGCACACACTAAACTCGTTACTATGTTTGCTGTTTTAGGGTTGAGGGATTTACCTTTTTTTGGTAGAAGCAAGTATCTTACAGTTTTGTTACTTTACATGTCAAACATGCAAGAAAAAAATGCCTTCTGATAGAATAATCCCTTTGTGTTACTTTTTGTTCAAAGGGGAGGTAGAGGGACCCAAAAGTGACAGTAAAAAAAGAAAAATGACAAAGCCTTACTTTTACCCTATAATAAAAAGAGGAATCTTTGCTCCATTGACACTGCACACACACCACCCCCCCCCCAGGTCAAGTAGGCAACATGCATGCCCATGACCCCATTCACCAGGCGCTCTGACAATTTCAACAAGGCTAACAGCACACTTGAGAGGATGGATGAGGTCAGAGGTGCCCCTGAGGGCAGTAACTTGGGGTTAGCACTAGAGAAGTGAAGTTCTCACTAAGAGAGGGCTGAAGATACAGATGAAGTCCTAAGGGAGAGCTCCCGTAGGTCGCAGAGCCCCAGGGTTTCCACGTGAATGAGGAATCGACTTCCACCCAACCGGGCAGCAGCGTGGACTCTGGCACTCAGCCCGCGCTAGAGTACTTACTGACTAGGAAAAGGAAATGTTGCCAGGGACTAGGGAAAACACCATTCCCTGTGTGATCTGACCAAAATCTGGTTTTGGAAAACGGTTCAATTAGGCAAGGCATCCATGTCCTGATGGTGCACCATGGTTTAGCTCACCATACGCTTGGCCCCAACCAGCGTCATCTTAAGTCAGGTTTTTTTGGATAAAACTCTCCCCTGAGGTTTAACAAAGACCCACAGCCAGCCGATTGGAATCTGTGAAGGCCACATTATCTGGTCAGGAGGCCACCCACCACGGTCACGGTCATCTGGGGCTTGTACCACACTCCTGCCTGTGGTTGATTCTAGTCTGACACCAGGTCTTGACTCCAACAGAAGCAAAGAGGAGACTTAGGAAAGACCAGAGCATTCTAAACATGTAAGTATAAAAACGAACTCCTGGAGACATTCATCGTTTTAATTACATGCAACTAACGCGTTCTATCTTGAAGCCAAAGGTCTCATAAAAGAAAGATAAAATTGGGCATAAACAAAAGTACATCTATTTCAGCTAGAAGATGAGGCACCATCACGCAAACACAAAGAATGCCAGTAATGTGCTGAGCCCAGTGCCAGGAGCACAGTATCACTATCGCTAGTATTACAATTGATTGGATGTGCTAATGGAGGAAAAATCAGACGTGTGAGTAATCCAAGTGTTCTTCAAATATAATATAGCCCTCAATTCCTTCCTGTATTCACTACGATAGGCAATAAGTGACATCTACCATCAAAATGTATGTTTTTAAAGATGCAAAACATTTCCTTACCTGGTTGACACCTGAAGACCAAACATGAGTACAGACTGTAGATCAGACATGATTATACAAAGTAACTACTATCACTTTAAACTTGAAGGTAAACTGTGCTGGAGAGACACCACGAAGTGGAGACTTAGCCCATCATGGTCACGGCCAAGAACGCTGCCCGCCTCCACGTTCCCTATGCAAAGACCACAGAGTAGGGAAGAGACAACGCTGTGTTCCTTGCACAGGGAGTACTTCTGTGGAGGGTCACAGACACGGCCAGCACCCCGGAGGAGTGCATAGCTCACTAGAGAGACAGTCACAAAACCAAGCACCCGTCATAAAACGCAGCAGTCAGCGGACTCAACGAAGGGAGTATTGGTCAGGAAGGTACAGGTGTAACATCGCTAGCACTTCTGAGAAAAGTCTTGGGGAATGAGAGCAGGGCTTAGAGATGGGTACCTGGTCCACTACTCTAGAAGTCAGATCATTTCAACCGGCTTAGGAAAGGGTACTCTTATAGAATGTTTTCAGAACAGTTTCTCTAGTCCCTGAAACGCTTTGATTATCCTACAAGTGTGTGGTGGTTAATGTTATGCATTAACTTGACCTGGCCACAGGAGTAAGTACTCTCCTGCCCTCAGACTGACACTTACACCATCGCTTCTCCTGAGTCCCCAGTTTGCAGATAACAGATTGTGGGACTTCTCAGCCTCCTTAACTGCATTAGTCATTACCTTATAATACATTTCTTAGAGATAGAGATATGCAGATAAGATACAGATACAGTTAGAGATACACATAGAGATAGAGAGGTGAGAGAGAGAGAGAGAGAGAGAGAGAGAGAGAGAGAGAGAGAGAGGTTAAGATTGAGATTCTATTCATTCTGTTTCTCTCTCTATATGAATAATAAATACAATCTTGTAAAATAAAAATCCAAATTGAAGTGAAGATATTTGAGTATTTCAGACACAAGATGTGTAAAGGTATTTGATAATGCCTCGGTGCTGAATTTAGGCCTCAGCCTCTTTATCTCTAGCTCACAGTGCCTGAGCACCTTTTGGGAAAGGTCCAAAGAGGGAACAGAGCTTTTCGACAGCTGAATGGTTCCCTCTGAAATTTCTCTGGAAGCGGCATGTGCAGAAAGGAATAGAGAATTAACAACCAAAGCAGTTTAATCCTGTGCTTGTGAATTTTCAAAGGAAAAATACCTGTAGGGGAAACCAAGCGAATCAGGCCACAGGCGCTGGAACTGGCTGCTCTGGGGCGAAGGCAGAGACACTTCTGACTGGGGGACATGGCCCCTATGAAGCTCATTCTCAGCATTGAACCTTACCCCCCCACACACACACTCTCACACACACTTACACACATACTCATACACACCACACTCACACAAACTCACACATACACACACACACACACACACACACACGTGTACCCTAAACACATACACTTACACACTCATACACTCACACTAACACACACATACAAAGTCATACACACTCACAGACACACACGCGCGCGCGCACACACACACACACACACACACACTAATACATGATATGTGTGGGACTCCCATCACTGCTAAGGAAAATACACTTAAAACCAATTTCCAAACAATATAAGCAATGCACAAATCTCCTCTGGCACTATCTAAAATATGACTTCAACTTCCCTCAAAATATACATTTCTAATATTGTCATAATCTCCCTCTATAAGAACTATAAGTATAAATCCACTAATAAGAATAAGAAAAAAACATAATCTTCATTAAATTAAAGAACTAAGTTACTAGACAGCTAGTCTATACCTTCAAAGATGGTGACCACTCTGGCCAAAACCTTATAAAAAGCGTCACAGTCACATACCTGGTGGATGGTACAGGTTAGAACAAAGCCTACAGGAGCTATGAAGAGCACCTGTGACTAATCGCATTTAAAACCAACCCAATGACTTTTCGTCTTCTCTCCTGGTCACTAACCAAGAACAAAATGTCCTGGGAATAAAAACGTCTTATCCTTAAAATCGCAACATTCCAATGAGTGGTCATTCGCGTGAACATGGGCCAAGGATAGAGGAAAAGATTTTTAAAAATCCCCAAACCCCAGCCCAGGGTACAAGGAGCCTCCCAGTCCACCTTGTTGGAACCATGTAGTCAGAACACGGATGTGCTGTCAGGATTCACTGCTATTTCCCAACACTGCTGAGTTCCCAGTTCCCAAGTGTCTCTTTTTGACCACAAGTGGGAATGGTAGCCGGGGAAAGGAAGATGACCAATAGATTACGTGTGTGTGTGTGTGTGTGTGTGTGTGTGTGTGAGAGAGAGAGAGAGAGAGAGAGAGAGAGAGAGAGAGAGAGAGAATAAATATGTACACACTTATGATTGTGGAGTATCTGCACAAGGATTTGAAAATAAGTCTTCACATTTTATCCACTAACATGCACCTAAAAGACTATAGTCAACAAGCAAGCAATGCTAAAAATTAAAAAGCTGAGAAGAATCTATACATATTTTCTTTCTAAAATGGATATGATTTCCTTTTAAAAAATACAAATAGCATGAAAATCAAGGCATCAACAAAAGTCCTTATAACGAGATGTGGCATGATAAGTAACCTAATGCAACTCGGAAACCAGATGGTTAACCGCAGTGCAGAGTGCTGAGTGAGCAGGTCTCTTAGCTTCCAGCTCCGCGCCCCGATTTCAGCGCTGGCCTCTGCAGTGCCAGGCAGTCTGGTGAGCACTGGTTACTTTCCCAGTGGGTATGTTGCCCCACCACATTTACTCTTGTGGCGTTTAGAGAAGGAGGTGAGTGGCTATGTCTCGGGCACTGGGTAGGCCTCAGGTAACCTTTAGCTTGAAGATAAAGCAAGTGACCCCTCTGAAATGCTGGGGCAAAACATAAGCATGTCCAACCACCCCAAGAAACCCATGTTTTCAAATATAAACTCCCTCTCCTCCGTTTCCCTCCCCTCCCCACCAAAACTGCTCAGAACCTGCCCTCTGGACCTCAGGTACACACACACACACAGTCGGGAGAAGATCCCTGCTTGCTTTTGCTGTGCCTTCAAGGCCCTCCTAATCAGCAGGGTCACCCCGGCATTCCTTTGAGTAAATCCTGAGTATTAAGCTCCAGGATGAGGCCCTGCACTGTCCTGACACTGTGGGCACAGCAGTTTACCTCATAGAGTCCCTTTCAACCAGTAGGACTGAGACTTTACTGTCCATTCTGAGCTGTGCCGCTGTATCTCTCATTAGCATCTTCCTCACATAATCGGAGATGCTCCATTCCAACCAATCCGGACAGTGTTTTGTGGACCAAACTTGAGGATTTTTTTTAAAACATATATTTTTATTGATTTTTTTACAGAGAGGAAGGGAGAGGGAGAGAGAGCCAGAAACATTGATGAGAGAGAAACATCCACCAGCTTCCTCCTGCACACCCCCTACAGGGGATGTGCCTGCAACCAAGGTACATGCCCTTGACGGGAATCGAACCTGGGACCCTTCAGTCTGCAGGCCGACACTCTATCCACTGAGCCAAACCGGTTAGGGCCAAACTGTTGATGATTTTAAATCCCCATTTGCCTGAGGATGAACCAGTCAGGGATCAGAAGCAGGGACTTCTCTATTAGCCAGATGCCCTCAGGCTGGGAGAATGCCCTTCTACTTTCCACCAAAGGCTTATGACCACATTTCCCCTAACCGGAGCTGAAACGCCAAAGATGTCCCGCCACGCTGGAGAGGGACCTCACCTGAGAGCCAAGGCACCCGAGGGCCAGCTCACAGCTGTGCGCATCCTCATTGAGCGGTAGCCCCGTTGAGCGGCCCGCTGCCATGCCGTTCGGCAGCTGTGCTGTATCACAACTGAGCCATTCGCACCGAATAAAGCCATCTTCACCTCCTGCACTCCAAATTGCAGGCTCCTGTTGACCTGGCACCCATGACCATCAGTTGACATTTCTTTCCTAGCGGTGTATATAATAATGAGGCAGCGTCGGGTCAATGTCGTGAGAGGTCAGGAGACATTCAGAATCCTGCAAACATTGGATTCCCTCCATCTCTTCTGCGGCCCTTGCAGCCCACATGCCGCCGGTTTCCACAACAGCCTCCCATCCAGCTCCCTGCTTTCTCTCTTCCCAGGAATCCATTCTCTGCAACGCAGAGGCAGAGAGGGCGAGCTGCCCGATCTGAAGATTAGAGCCTTGTCCTCCTTACAGCAGAGCCCCCAGCAGCTCCCACTACATTTAGAATGAAGAGACACTCTTCCCATGGCCGACAAGGTTCCTCAGCTGCCAACTCTGGCTCATCAGGGAAGGTTCCGCCCACCTTGGGGCCTGCCACAAGCCGTCCTCTCTGCCCAGAGAACTCCCAGTGCTTGCCTCTTTTTTCACTTGAATCTCATCTTGCACATTCTCCGTAAGGCCCTCCCAAACCACCCAGCCAGCTCCCGAATGCCACCCTCATCCTTGACTACACTTACGGCTGCTTTAAATGAGCTTATAATGCCCTAGCCCCGTGGTCCGCAAGCTCATTAGCCAACAGAGCCAAATATCAACAGGACAACGATTAAAATTTCTTTGGAGAACCACATTTTTAAAACTTAAACTTCTTCTAACGCCACTTCTTCAAAATAGACTCGTCCAGGCCGTGGTATTTTGTGGAAGAGCCACAATCAAGGGGCCAAAGTGCCACATGTGGCTGGAGAGCCACAGTTTGCCGATCATGGTCCTAGCCAGTTTGGCTCAGTAAAGAAAGTGCCTGCCTGTGGACTGAAGGCTCCCAGGTTCCATTCTAGTCAAGGGGACATGCGGGATCAATCCCCAGTATGGGTGTGCAGGAGGCAGCCAATCAATGATTGTCATCATTGATGTTTCTATCTCTCTCTCTCTCTCCTTTTCTCTCTGAAATCAATAAAAATCTATTTTTAGCCGAAACTGGTTTGGCTCAATGGATAGAGCATCGGCCTGTAGACACAAGGGTCCTGGGTTCGATTCTGGTCAAGGGCATGTACCTGGGTTGTGGGCACATCCCCAGTAGGGGGTGTGCAGGAGGCAGCTGATCAATGTTTCTAACTTTCTATCCCTCTCCTTTCCTCTCTGTAAAAAATCAATAAAATATATTTAAAAAATATATATTTAAAAAAACTAGCTTGTAATTTGTTTATTTTATTATCACACCCCCACTTTACATGGCAAATAAATCCTCAAGGAGACAAGGAGCTTGTCTATCTGGCTGCTGTGTACCCTCACCTGGCACACAATGAATCCTCTATAAATATCTGTTTAATATAATCATAATAGAAGTCACTAAACAACAGTCTTACACATAACTTCTTTTGTTTCATTAAGTCCCAGTCAATGAGACAAAAAAAAAAAATTTGTTGGCAAGAATGATCTTTCTGAAGTCTAGCTGTGCTTCCTCCTACAAAAGACAGAGATAAAGCAAAGGTCTAACGGGGCTCTGAGGGGAAAAAATGCTTTGCATTACAACACAACCACTCAAAACTTTCCCATATGCTTCTGAATTACATTTTTAAGAGTTCTATCTGGAACTGGACAATCTCAAAACCCATTGATCTCACTCTGACAAACAAAACACACCACAGAATTCTTATAATTCTTCTAGAAACCTGTCTGCCAAGTGACATATTGCTTCCTTTTGCTTAGGATTCGCTTTTTGAACGTCTCTCTAAATTTTTACAGTCTTCAAATCCCAGCTTTAACAGCAGTTTGAAATTGTTGAATCATCCACATGTTAACTATTTTTATCACCAAACATGCTGAAAGGAGAAAAGTAATTTGCTGCATCTACTCAAGTTTCCTAAAAACAAAACAAAACAAAAACCAAGGCTCATGTCTGAATGCTGTGTTTTATGTGATCTTTATCAGACTCAAATTGCAAAATGTAAAAAAAAAATCACATGCAGGCCCTTATCACAAGGGGGGAAAAACACCTAAGGGGTCAAATTAGGGATATGCATGATTTAAGTTTTATTAATTTCATATACTAAAAGATCATCCAAAAAAACCCAGGTTTAAGAAAAAATTAAAATGTATTCTGCAACAGTGTTGAACCTTCCTGATATCTTAATTATCTTTGTTAATTGTTTAGATGATGACATCTAAGGACATTGAAAAACTAAATTTTTTTTAATACTACTCTCCAAAATCTTCCGTGCAAATTATCCCATAACTTCTGTCAAAATTCCGAATCACTGTTACCTTTAGCTTCTTTGATAAACATTTTGGGCATAATTTGTGTTCAGAATTTTTTTGTTATTAAACGCATAATGCGTTTAATAACAAAAAAATCACCATTAAAAAATAAATCAGGTTCTGGCTAAAGTATAAAATGTTTAAAAACAACAATATACAGAATGGGGACTGGAGTCAATGTTTCATTAACCAACACAATCCCCTCTGATACTTGTAAGTGATCAAAATGAACAAGCTTCCTTTAACCCAAGGGAAAGAAATTCATGGAGGTGCAGGAGCCATAGGACTCTCGCCAGATTACCTGAGCTACATGGATTAGGACTGCTTCATCATCTTCTTCTAAGCCATTTGGATTGGCCTTTCCATAGTTCAAAGAAGTTAAACCTGCTGTCCTTCCCAACCCCCCTAAAACAAGCGATCTTTAACATGGTATTGTGAAATCTTAGGTTTCCTCTGAAAACTAAACAAACAAACAAACAAACAAAAACAGCTCTAGTTCTGTTTTGAACTCTTCAATGGCCAGCTGCTACCCAGGAATTTCAAAACTCGTCGCTGAGTCATGAAGAAGAGATCTGTGGGTATCAAACTCCAAGAGAATCCAGGTGTGCCCTTTCTGAAGGCACAAACCATGGGTTATTCCTCCTGACATGGTGGGAAGGTCCACGGGCTACAGGGGAACTCCCATCTGGGTTAAAATAGCTGCTTTTTAGCTACATGACTCAGCCACGTCACTTCACCTGCAGAGAGGAGACCAGAGCAAGCATCCTGTGTTGGAGGAGGAGAGAGAATTCTGTGTCCACCGCCCAGGACTAGGTGGGTCCGAGCGCTGGCCCCCGTGGGTAACTGATTACAATCCAGGGAACCCACATTCTGAGTGTGTTCACTCTCTACCCTCAATGCTGAACTAAACAGAAGGAATATACTTTTCTTGGATGAGCCGTAGCTTTGTATAGAGGTTCCATCTTCATCCTGAAAAATCTGACTTCTCTGCACCATACTGGGAGTCAGAAAAGTGATATAAATCAGAATGAATGGGAATTCCCTCTACAAAGTTATTTTCTTTAAGTCAGTCATGATGCAAGTAGGTCTCTTATCATTTATTTCTCCCTATTAGAACTATTGGGTGGTGGCAGAGGGGGAGTCCACATTAGTTGGGGATCCTCTAGGCTCAGAATGGTTACTCTCACTCTATTGTGGGAAAATAAGAGTAAAGGTACAGCTGACCATATAATGTTTTTACAAGCAGCATTTGTCCGAACACCTAGAATCCTACGGTTTCAGAGAGGAAAACCTGACCGGGTCTCACAAAGGTAAAAAACACACAGCACAGACTTTTAAGCTTATTCCTAAAAAGACTGTTAGATGGTGTCTTTGGGGGAGGGTATATTTGGGGAAGAGGGCAAGTGATCGGGTTGCTAAATGAATCCCTCCAGTTCTTGAGCTCACGCGAGCCATGGGCCTCCTCCAGCATTATCCACAGCACCATCTACTGCCGCACGGAGCCTACAGCAGCTTTGTGTCCGCACCACGCCTTTGCTGAACTAACTGAACTGTTGAGGGATGAAAAGGATGACACTTCACAGTAAAATTGGGGGGTTGGGGGGTGGGAGGGACATTGTCTCAAAATGAAAGTACACTCCTGGCAATCTTTTAAAATATCTGGGCAGCAAACTCATGGCCAGTGAGTACCGTATTTGCCGGAGTATAAGAAGATGTTTTGGCCCTGAAAAATATGCCTCCAAGTGGGGGGTAGTCTTATATGGCGAGTATATAACAAACTCTGTATTTTGAGTGGAAATGTTAGGGGGGTCATCTTATACGCCCAGTCTCTTATACGCCGGCAAATACGGTATTTTTCAGGGCCAAAAAAATCGTCTTATACGCCGGCAAATACGGTAGTTCTAATTTTTCTTAGCTTGTTAGGCTATAAATCCTGCTCTAAAGATTGTAAAGCATGGATAAGAATGCCATGCTCTGACTGATGTATATATCCTTTATTTCCCGTTAGCACAGTGGGGGTTACTGCCAGTGTTATTCAAAACTCAGAGAACCAGAGGGTTTGGTTCCTGAAGTCTAGGCTTCTCCGTAGCCAATCAGGCCCCTAAGGAAAACTAGGTCTCCTGATAGTGAAACGAGTCTGCAGACTGGGCTCAGGGTTGTGTGCTGGCCCTCACCGGTCCCTTGGGAAGACTTACTAAGCCGGCTCTTACCATGCATAAGAATACACAGAACAGCTTGTCAGTCCTAAGAAAAACAACCCAGCCTCGGTTCCGACCTAAAATTAAACCGCAAGCTTAAAAGAGACTATGACTTAAAAGATCTGGGACTAAAAAAAATAAATAAAACACCAAAACATCCATTTTGCAAACAGACTTAGGTTGATAATAAAAATTTTAAGTAAGCCGAAACCGGTTTGGCTCAGTGGTAGAGCGTCGGCCTGCGGACTGAAAGGTCCCGGGTTCGATTCCGGTCAAGGGCATGTACATTGGTTGTGGGCACATCCCCGGTAGGGGGTGTGCAAGAGGCAGCTGGTCGATGATTCTCTCTCATCCATGTTTCTAACTCTCTTCCTCTCTGTAAAAAAATCAATAAAAAATATATATATTTTTAAAAAGTTTTAAATAAAATTAGCTGACACCTACCTAGTAGCACTATAATTCCGGGGACTGTTCTAAGCCCTTTACAGATGATCAGGTTGACAAAGCATGGCCACTTCCCTGTTCAAATTGTCACTTCACTGCTGTATGAGCTATAGTAACACCATAGGTTAAATCCCATGGGGCGATCCACCGGAGGTTTCCTACTGACAAGGAATTTTGGCTTACCATTAACTCAAGTTAAATAACCATACTTTAAGATCAGGGGTTGTGGGGTCACAAAATAAGTACAACAAGTGAATGCAGGTATTCTCCATAGAATGGCTCTTAAGTATACATTTGGGGGGACGGGGAGCTAGTGCTAACTAAATATCTTCAAAGCCAAGAAAGGGGGGGCATGAAAACGGAAGCCATACTACTTTATATTGCCAAAAAAATGCCTATTCTATTATCATATTCCCCTTCTCAAAAAAACAGATCTGTGTATGTAGTGCTCCCGACGCCAGCGGTGCAATGTTGTCACAGATGTGTGCCAGATTCTGCACAGGACGGGGCTGGGGGGCGGCGGAAACTCCCGCGTTTGCCTTATCTTCGGCGGGAAAGAGAGCCTGCTTATTCCTGGTGGCTGCAAATCGGAGCAGCAACTCGAAAGGGTTCAAGAGCTGGGCGCCAGGTGTTTTCCTTCCACTTTCCAGAATGCCGGGTAACGTAAGCAAGGCGGCCAGGTCCTCTCCGCCCCCCGCTCAGGAGGAGGCACCACGGAGCAGCTCCCATTCTATGACACCCCGGGGCGCGGGGCTGGGCGGCGGGCGGCGGGGTACCCCCCCCCCCCCCCGGCCTGCGCGCGCTTGGTGGCCAAGGTGTGAGCCCCGCCGCAGGGTGATGGGGGCACGCGCGGGCCAAGAATGATTACGTTCTATTGCAAATCCGTATGCTTTCAAAGAAAGTAAGGGACAGACAACTGACCCCAAGGCTGGAGATGATTGGGGGCGGGGTGGAGGGGGGGGGAACCGAACACACAAACTTTCAGAGCCTCTGAATTTGCATCCTTGCAAGAACCCCCCCAGCCAGCGATTAGGAGATACTGACACTCCCCCCACCCTCCACACACACACACACACACACACACACACACACACACAGTCCTGAGGTTACAGACCTTCCCAGGAGACGTGGCCCCGCAGAGACCCATTCCTCGCCGACCCCACTAACCCGCGGGCGCGCCTTCGGAGCCCCCCGCTGCGCCCGGCCAGCCGGCCCCGGCGCGGTCCCCGGCCCGGCCTCCTCCCCGCTGCGCCCGGGGCGCGCAGGGAGGGCAGCGGCACCGCGCCTCCCGCGGCCCGGAAAGCCGGCCGGGGTCCGTCAGGGCCAGCACAGCCCCGAGGCCGGGTGGGACCGAGCCCCAGGCCGGGTGGGACCGAGCCCCGAGGCCGGCAGGGACCGAGCCCCGGGCCGGGTGGGCCGGCGGCAGGGGCGGACCCGGCTCCTCCCCAGCAGCTCGCGGCGGCTTCGGCATTGTCCGCACCCGGGGCGCGGCGCCGCGGCACCCCGAACCGGGCAAGCCGGCCCAGCCTTCCTTACCTCGGCCGCGCTCCCGGGTCCCGGGCGGTGCGGCCCGAGCCGGGAGCCAG
Organism: Vespertilio murinus; assembly: GCA_963924515.1. Taxonomy (NCBI): domain Eukaryota; kingdom Metazoa; phylum Chordata; class Mammalia; order Chiroptera; family Vespertilionidae; genus Vespertilio; species Vespertilio murinus. The sequence continues at coordinate 27,114,029 of OZ004717.1, read as the reverse complement.
GTTCCCAGGGCTGGCGGGGAGGGGGAGTCCGGGGTCCGCGGGGGCTGGGATCCGGGCCGCCGGCGCGTCTGGAGGGCCGATCGCGGGCTGCCGGGGCCGCCCAGTTCCCGCAGCCGCCTCCGCGGGGGCCACGGGCGCAGAGGGTGGAGGACCGGGCCGGCCGAGGACCGGGCCCAGGACGCGCGGCCGTGGAGGGCCCCGGCTGGCTGGCGGCGGCCGCGATGGTTCGGGCTGAGCCCTGCACCGAGTGGGAGGATCGGCTGGCTTCTGCCGGGGAGCGAGGGAGGGAACTTAAAAACGAGTTGCTGTGGCCCAAAGCGCGTGTCCCCGGGCAGAGGGCACGCCCCCCGGAGCGCCCCGCCCACCCTCCGCCCCGCCCCGCCCCCTCCCCCCGCTCCCCACTCCCCACGCCTCCTGGCTTCTGACCCTGGGCCTTCTTCTGCCATGTACATCCCCTCCCCTCACTCCCATACCCAAATCCCTCCCTCCTTCCACTTCCAAACCCCTCCCTCCACCCCCACCCTCCACTTCCAAAGCCCTTCTGTACCCCCAGCCCCACGCCCACCCTCTGAAGAATCCCCTGGATCTCAGCTGCCAGGAAGCCCCAGATCAAACCACATGAGACTGAGAGCATGTTCTGTGGCCGTGATGACCACACCAGGCAGCCATCCCATTCAGATCTGTGGTGCCTGACAGCGTTTTTCTGCTGACTAACTTCTCTCGTATCTCAGTAGTCGTAGGCTTAATTTCTGAAGGCATTTTTAACATGCTGGTCAAGAATAGAGGGACAAATCTCAGGCACCATGGATGCACTGGCCCTGGCGTATGGGCCAGCTGATGTTTCAAAATTAAATAAAAGTTTGGAGTGCATCATTATTCATCTTCTAATGTGATGGCTTGGAAATGCTTTTTCTTTACTTTAAATATATATATATATATATATATATATATATATATATATATAATTGATTTTTTAAGGGAGGAACAGAGAGGGATAGAGAGTTAGAAACATCCATGAGAGAGAATTCATGGATCAGCTGCCTCTTGCACACCCCCTACTGGGGATGTGCCTGCAACCAAGGTACATGCCCTTGACCGGAATCGAACCTGAGACCTTTCAGTACGCAGGCCAATGCTCTATCCACTGAGCCAAACCAGTTTTGGCTGCTTTTTCTTCAGATGTGCTTAATAATGTGGTTGGTTTGTAGAGGGTTTTGTTATTCTAGGAAGACGAGACACATCCTATTGTAGTTTTTGCTATCTGAAAGATGAACTCCATGTTTATCAGGATGACTGAATGAGAGGCCCTCACAACATAATTACTCCTCTCACATATTTAGCAAAGACTTCTTTTATACCGTTAGTACATTTGAAATGCAATTGCATTCATCCCATTCTCTCAGCGAGTTCATCCATATTCAAATTGTCTGACTGTTGTTTCATTCCGGGGTTCAGAGATCATCAAAGAAATAAAACCAGCCTTTCATAATAAATGTTTGGCTGCTTACAAGATAATCATTTTAAGAAAGTGACAAGATACGGGTTTTGAGCGGAACCTTCCTCTGGCATACTAACGCATTCCATGTGATCACAGGTTATGCTGTGGTCTCCGTTAACCCCCAAAATCCTGTAACAGTAGAACGAAGTCATTTTCTAGCATCCCCATAGCTTCTTCCTCCTCCCATAGCATCTTCTCTTACTCTGAAGTAGGCTATTTATTTTCAAGGTTCTTTGCCCCAATGTCTTTCTTCTGGGAACGGCTCTCTCCGATTGGGTGAGATAAGCCTCCCGGGCCATTGCAAGGGCATGTGGGCCAGGCCTGCCAATGCCATTGCCTCTCATGTCCTGGGCACACTGGGAGTGAGGGGAGGCCTGACCTCTTCAGGGGATATGTGCTTTTTCCCGAACGGATAAGGCAACTTCAGAGGCCATGCCACGTCCGCCTGCAGTAGCTGGAGTGGCCTACGAGGCAAGAAAGGCAACGGAGCAATCGAGGCAGGAAGAGTCCTGACGACATGAATGAGCCCCTCCAGGCAGCCATCTCTGAAGCCAGTCAAGCCCTTGGCCTCCTGAGGATTGTACCAATGAATTGTCTTTCTAGCGTATGCTATGTTGAGTTAGGTTTCTTCCCAAAATGCCCCCTTGTAAAACCAGAAGAGGTTCCCCCGTGAGCCATGCTCTGAGAATGAGAAAGGACTTCTAGCTTTTTTATCATTGAATTACTTCTTCATGATAAAGCATGTGCAAAGGAGGTCACTTTAGTAGAAAGCCTTGAGTTTTAATAGGATTACAGTTCTCATTTAGGGCTTTACTATTACGCAATGTAGAGTTAACGTTTTCACATTGCCTTTGCCAAAACCCCAAATTAATAAAAGATGTGGTTAGAGAACCAGAGAGAGAACAACAAAATGCCTAAACCAGAACATCCCAGTATTTTTTTTTTTTATCTTATCAATTACTCCAGTCCCCAATATTTGGCGATACAGGAGATTTCCTCTTCTCTAAACTAAAAACTGTATGTCCAGACTTACAGGAATTGTTGAAATTGGTTTGTTATGCTGGAATTTCATTTTGTTGAGTATTGTTCAGGAGTAGGCCATTGGCCTATGCTTGAAATTATTTTATTTCACAGAGATTTTTGTCTCTAAAGGTATCCTATATAATAAAAGGCTAACATGCAAATCGAACTAAGGGCAGGACAACTGGTCACAATGATGGCCACTGACCACCAGGAGGCAGACACTCAATGCAGCAGCTGCCCCCTGGTGGTCAGTGCGCTCCCACAGGGGGAGTGTCGCTCAGCCAGAAGCCAGGCTCATGGCTGGTGAGCACAGGGGCCTCTCCCCTCTCCATAGCAGCACAAAGGATGTCCGACTGGAACTTAAGCTTGCTTAAACCATTGGTTGGACATCCCCTGAGGGCTCCTGGACTGTGAGAAGGCCCAGGCTGGGCTGAGGGACACACACACACACACACACACACACACACACACACACACCCTTCCCAGAGTGCACAAATTTTGTGCACCACACCTCTAGTGTAACCATATTTGATTAGCTACCTAACAAGCATTCATACACTACTCAGTATGTTGCTTGACCACACTCACAGGTCTCTGTGACTGGTGGGAGTGTTGGTGTCACAGGAGTGGGCCTGACAGATGGGTATGAAGGCATTGCTCTGAGCCTTGGATTGCAGGTGTGGTTTCTTATTGGAAAGTAGAATACCAGTTCAGTTTTCACTAGTTTTATTTCAAGCTAGAAATCTGTGCATTGGTTGGGTCCCTAGGCCTGGATGGAGGTCAGGGCCAATCGGGGCCTTCCTTCGTTCTGCATCAGCCCCAGGTGATCAGTGCACATCATAGTGAGCAATTAATCCCCTGGTCTCCCAATTGAACTCCCAAGGAGACACGTTGCATATTAGCCTTTTATATATAGAGATAGGTATGCACCTAGTTGTGTCAACAACTAGTGAAATTTTATATATAAAAAAAGCATATGAGCTCTGGCTGTCTGGCTCAGTTGTTTGGAGGATCAAAAAGGTTTTGGATTCTATTCCTGGTCAGGGCATATGCCTAAATTGAGTTTGGTGCTTTTCTGGGTGTGTATAGGAGGCAACAGATTGATGTTTCTCATATCAATCTTTCTCTCTCCCTTCCTTTCTCTCTGAAAATCAGTAAAAACATATCCTTCATGAGAATTTTTTTTAAAGACCATGAGCTGACAGCTGATTGATGTTTTGCTCTCACACTGAAGATTTTCTCCCATCCTCTAAAACATTCAATAAAAAATATCTTTAAAAGAAAACCATGATGGTGGAGAGATCAACCAAAGGACTTGTGTGCATGCATATGGGCCTAGCCAGTGGCCATGGACAACAGGGAGGTGGGGGAATATGTGGGGAGGGGTTTGGGATGGGAATGGGGGGATGAGGACAATTATGTGATACCATAATCAATAAAATTAAAAAAAATAAGACCATGAACTGAATAATAATTTATCATAAAAATGTTGAGCCTCACAAAGAATATTATAAGGAGGTGAACCATCTCCAGAAACATGACAGGATAGCCTAGGAGGACAAGAAAAGAAAAATTAGTTCTGGAATCTAAGCCCAGCTCTCAGTGCCACTTGTTCCAAAGACTGCCTATGATTCCCCAGGGAAAATGCTAGTCACATATCCAGAGTTCCCCAACATCCACGTGCTGGATCCCTGTGATATCTGTGTCATCGCCTTACCCAAGCATGGTGCAGCAGCAGTCTTTCGGCTGACCTGGGCTCAGACCAACTCCACCTATCTGGAACTCACCCTGGGAACATGGCATTCACCCAGTGGTCCTCAAGCCATGAAATGGAACTGCCTGGAGTGCTCCTAACGCCAGGCCTCCGGGGTGAGGGGAGAAGGGACAGACTTGTAATTTTAAAAAAATATATTTTATTGATTTTTTTTACAGTGAGGAAAGGAGAGGGATAAAGAGTTAGAAACATCGATGAGATAGAAACATCAATCAGCTGCCTCCTGCACACATCCTATTGGGGATGAGCCTGCAACCAAGGTACATGCCCTTGACCGGAATCAAGCCTGGGACCTTTCAGTCCACAGACCAACGCTCTACCCAATGAGACAAACCGGTTAGGGCAGACTTGTATTTTTTTTTAAAGCTCCACCCAGATATTTGATCACCAACCAGAGTTAAGGTGAATAAAGTCTGTGCTTTTAATCTCACAGGAAAAGGCTCAAGAAACCCTCCGAACAGACTCCATTGGACTTAGAAGTGCACGAGAAATTAAAGTTAGTGATTGAAAAAGCGCCATGTGTCATTTCTCTGAACAGCCTTCTCTTCTTCCCAGGTTATAGAAAAACCATTGTGGAATGCTCCTTAAGGGGAGGGAGAGGATTTGCCAGAAACAATGACACCGAGAAAGGACAGCTCACAGCAAGGCCAAGATAAGCGAATCACTAACTAGAAAAACATTGTAAGTTACTAGGGGAAGCCACCCAGAAGCCACTGTACTGGAGGCTACAGCCCCCTAAGGGTTATATTTTCTTGCATATTTCATAATTTATTACATATTCACGGTGATGATCAGAGGAATCAAAACAATTGAATTATGTTCATGAATACTGACCTACATCCCATAATATTAAGTAATGGCTATCATTTAACTGGTCAGTGTTAGGCAATTTATATGTCCGATTTTTAGTCATTGCCATGACCCTAGACATAAATATTATGACCCTCATTTTATGAACCAAGAAGCTCAGGCCCAGGGAAGGTGAGTGACAACCTAAGGTCATAGACTTAGCAATTAGAAGATTAAAGGCTGATCCATGTGATCCCATAGGCAATATATCTTTTATGGGAAACCAAACTTGCCTGTGAGTCATAGGAATGGGCTATCCCATAAGATAGTCCCTAGCCACAGGGGCTAATCCCTGTTAGATGGCACAGATAGGAAACCGCTTCCATCACAGCAGGGAGTCCTGTTAGATGACACGCATGCCTCACAATGTTGTCTGTATTGCCAAGGAAGGCAGTGTCCTCTGTGACTAAAGTTTTCAAATAAATTACTCCAACTCCTTTATGTTAACTGTTTTGATATAATTCTTTCTAAAACATGTAATACAGCCAAAACCAGTTTGGCTCAGTGAATAGAGCATCGGCCTGCGGACTGAAAGGTCTCAGGTTCGATTCCGGTCAAGGGCATGTACCTTGGTTGCGCGCACATCCCTGGTAGGGGATGTGCAGGAGGCAGCTGGTCGATGTTTCTCTCACCAATGTTTCTAGCTCTCTATCCCTCTCCTTTCCTCCCTGTAAATAAATAAATAAAAATAAAAAATAAAAAAATAAAACATGTAATACATTTATGTACCTATGTCTGAGTTTGAGCTATGATAATAAAAATACCACAGACCAGGTGGCTTACAAGCAACAGGTATTTGATGGCTTGGAAGTCCAAGATCAAGATGCCGGCAGATTCCATGTCTGCTGAGAGCCTGCTTCTTGGTTGATCACAGACAGCCATCTTCTCACTGCATGTTTACATGGCAGAAAGGGGAAGGGGGAAGGGGGCTCCCTGAGAGTCCCTTTTCTGGTGGGCACTAATCCTCTTCATGAGGGCTCCATCCTCATGTCCTACTCACCTCCAGAGTCCTCACCTACTAATAACATCACCTTGAGGATAGGATTTCAATGCATGCATTTGGGACGCTCAAACATTTAGTCAGTCCCAGCCTGCCTAAATCAGCAGAGTGTACTGAGTGCCTCTTTAAGGCATGCAGGGCAAGGTGCCCACCTCAATGGACCCAAATGTGGTGCGTATGCCGCTCTCTCCTCCTCTGGCCTCTCTGTTTTCCACCTTCACTTTCTGTTTCTCTCAGACTGTCTGCTCGCTATTAGTCACAGTACAGTGCTCGCTGACATTCTGCCCTTAGCTCGCTTCCATTTCTGCCATGCACTCTCCCCGTCAGCTTTTTCTAATTCCTTGTCTCCCACTGCCACAGATTTGCAAGGGCCTCCAGAAGCTGGATCTCTAACTCCCACCTCATCTTCTGGTCGCAGAGAATTTTTTTTCCTTTTCTAGCCCTCAACCAGACTAGTATTATTAGAAGGGCTGTTTGTGGACCAGCAGTGGTCTGTGATGTTTGTTACTGCTCTAGGACAAAATGAGTCTAGAAAGTGAAAACCTATGTATAGAAATTTTTATAGCAATTTGACATGGCTGGGTCCTTATGTTGTACTGTATAGTGTGAACGTAACTAACAGACTGCAAGGGATTAGAAATTAAAAAACAACAACAAAAAAAGTATTTTATCTACTTGGCTCTACTTGGCTCTCTCCTAGGCACCTAATTCTCATGAGCACCACCCATGGTTAAGTGACGGTATTGCTGTCCCCCTCACACATTTGCCAGGGGACAGGGAACAGGACAAGAATACAGGGAACTGTATACACGTGCCAGAGGAGCTGACAGGACAAAGAAAGGTGAGTCCACCCAGACTTTAGCAGGAGGAGGAAACTCTAGCATGGAGCACAGGTAAAAGAGTTGGGAACAGTGAGGGGAACTGATTAATTACAAGGACTAACAAGGGCTGCTGAGATCATGGAGGGTACACAGGTGCTGTTTGTTTAATCGAACAGAGCCGACCTGCATTGATTTCCTATTCCGTTATTGACACGGAACACAATGTAAAATTTCCTGAGGCCCTAGATTGCCAAATATTGCCTATAACAAGTGAATTGTGCAGGGGGGGGAAGGGAAGGGGAGAGCTGGCCAGGTCCTTGCCAGCTATAAGACTGATCTCTGCTTCAGAACCGAGGTGCTGTGTCCGCTGTTATAAAATAAACACAGGAGCTCTCCCTTTTACTTTGGCTCAGGACTTGCAGTTACTTCCAGATTTTCAGCTGTTCCGAGAGGATTAAGTTGTTAGAATTTGCTTGCACAGTGTGTGGAATATTAGGTGACTACATATGCCTTCGGAATTCACAGAGACGGTGAATTAATGGAAGGAATATGCGGAGCCTTGTTAAACTATTTATGACAAGGTAAACCTAAGCTACTTACTAAGAGAAATATAATCCATCCACTTTGTGCAGAGCTCACTAATTCTCATTTTTTTTTTCCTGGACTCAACAATCAGAGGTTGCCTGAATAGCCGAAATCTCGAATTTCATTCAAACCTCTGCCTAATCAACGATGAAGCCAGATCATTAGTGGCCAGAAAAGTGAACTAATTTGAACTTTTGTCCTCCTTCCTATCACGACAGACTAGAAATACCAATGAATAAAATAGATAATGACCAGGCAGAACCAGGATAAGAGGAAGAGTCAGGGAATAGTGGGTCACTGAGCCACAGAGGGTACTGGCCCATAGTAGCCATTTTCCTATATTTAAAGCATTTTAAGGTAGGCTCGCAGATTTAAGAGCTTTTAGGGTTCAAGGTGTTTTTTGTTTGTTTTGTTTTGTGTGGTTTTTTTTTCTGAACCCCTTTTTAAGTGTATATTCCAGTTTCTAAATGTCTGGTAAAGATATATTCAGAATTGCAGGTAGACATTCCATTTTGTCAGTCACTTGTTATTAATCTAAAGAATGAGCAATGGTTATTTTTAACATTTGTAGAAATCACCTGCAGATGATTGGAAACTTTAACAAAATGTCACAGTGATTTTGGGATAGATGTGAATTTTAGCTCCTTCACCCACTCATTCCTCCCTCATTCATTCTGTCACCAAATCTCTCTCATGTTCCGTGTTTTCACTCCTGCATCTAGTCATTCCCGTCCTACCTGCATTTAGGACAAAAGTTGTCCCAGTTCGTTGTGTGGTCACACAGCCAATCAAATGCATTCTTTATTACCTCTCCTATGAGTAAAAGAAAAAAAAATCAACTTTTGAGCAAGTAGTTTAATGACTCTCACTTGTTTTTATGTACTCGCTAGAGGCCCGGTGCGAGAAATTCTTGCATGAGTAGGGTCTCTAGGCCTGGCTGGCAATCAGGGCCCATGGGGGCCTTCGGGCTGCTGGCCAGGGCCTTCCTTCATTCCATGCCGCCCCCTGGTGGTCAGCACATGTCATAGTGAGCAATCAAACTTCCGGTCTCCCAGTCCAACTCCTGAGGGGACACTTTGCATATTAACCTTTTATAGATAGATAGATAGATAGATAGATAGATAGACAGATATAGATAGATAAATCACACATAGCCTTAATTTTCTACTAGTGAGTCTAACCACCAACAACCAAGATATCCTTTGAGAACATCCACATTTGCAGAATCCCAGCCAGTTTGTCATAGAAGACAAATGAGTGAGAGAAACTGAGGGAGGGACGTTAAAAAAAAACTTTGAATGGGGCAAGGGAGAGAGTGTCGCTACGCCCCAGCTCACTGTTCTACCCTATCCAAAAAGCTTCCTTCAAACTCTGCTGAGAAACTACGGGAAACTCACAGCTGAAATCTTTAGGGGGGGAAAAAGATCAGCATATGTTGCCATGTTGGCGTTTCTGATAGAACAGAAGTATGGCTGCATGCATCATCAGCCCAGGCTACAAACATGTCAGTGTGTAATTATGGCGTTTTTGCAAATGCACCTCTTCCTCCGACAGCCTCTACTTCCTAATTGTGAGTTGAGAGTTTCATCCAAAGTAGTAAGTAGAGCATTTAAACACTGGCACCGTTTTCTCATAATCATAAAGCACAATAATCTCTTGTGAATTTTGGGTTGGCTGGGTTCCCAAACACTTAGCAAACATCTTAATTATGCTATTCTTAGAAGGTCTTCCCATGTTACATTTGATTGGATCTCATATTTCTCAGGACAAAACCTCACTGCACTAATAAATTGTCCTGCTCAATTAATGATATTTGGGTAGTTCCTCCGTAATGTCCCTAGACAGTAAGCTATATGGGAACAAGGGATGTTGCTAACCCTCTTGAAATTTCCCACATTACTTAGCGAACTCAGAGCAGCTGACAAAATTTCATCAGATGCTCACTGAGATAACTACGAGTTGTGCTAATGGCATAATTATGATGTCACTTTATATTCACTGACCTCGCACCCCTGGCAACTGGCATAATATCTCCACACTGCAGCATTTCCTGTGTGACCCAGTCCCGAGGGCCAGGAAGCACTGTCATCCTGAAAAAGCCCCGAATCCGAGCGCAGCTACCAACAGCCACCAAATCACCTCTCCACCTGCAAATACACAGCAGAATCCAGGAGAGAACGAGATGGGGGATTACAGGAGGATCTCACTTTCCCTTGGATTCAAAGAGATGTATTAACTCATATAACCTCCTATGAATAGGGTGTTATTTTTCTCTAACGGCAATTATTATATTTGAGAAAACAGAGTTATGATGGTAATTCTTTTACCGAACAAGATGGGAATCACTCGGGCAGGGCTGTGGAGGAGGTGGGGGAACCACAGGAGCATGGGCTTTGCAGAATACTGGAAACTTGGAGGGAAAGATGTTCTTTGGGCAAGTCTGACAGCTGACTCTACTTTCTCCACCAGGAGCATATGGCTTTGCCAGTATTTTCTCCCCCAGACTATTTTATTTTAATGTAACCTACAATAATAAGTGTCATATGCTAATTAGACTGGACCACTGAATGACCTTCTGGATGTCATTCTGGACATCCTTCTGGATGAAGCTGTGGTGGCGGGGGCCGAGGCAGAGGCGGTTAGGGATGATCAGGCAGGCAGGTGGGTGGTTAGGGGCAATCAGGGAGGCAGGCAGAGGGGTTAGGGATGATTAGGCAACTGTCCATTTGGACAGTTGGACATCCCTGTGGCTGAGGGACCTCTCCCCCTGTGCAGAATTTTGTGCACTGGACCTCTATTTGATGTATAACATTGTATAAATCTAAGGGGTATAGCACAATTTGATATATGTATAGACTGTAAATGATCACCACATTTAATTAACATCCATCCCCTTTGTACTTACAGTTTTTTGTTGTGGCGAGAACTCTTAAGATCCTCCCCTAACACCTTTTAAATATACAACATTGTTAACTGCAGTTACCATGCTGTACATCATAATAGACCCTATAACTTTTATCTTCTAACTAGAATTCTGACCTTTGACCCTATTCACCTAACCTCCACAATCGCCAATCCGTTCTCTGTTACTATGAGTTTTTGTTTTTGTTTAGATCCACATGTAAGTGAGATCATACAGTATCCATCTTTCTCTGTCTGACATACTTAAAAATGTCTTTTCAGAACCCTTGCCCATGTCTTAATTGGATTATTTGTAGGGGTTTTGTGGTTGTTATTGAATTGTGTGAATTTCTTATATATTCTGGATATTAATCTTTTATTTGTAATGTGGTTTGAAAATATTTTCTCCTATACATAGGTTGCCTTTTCATTTTGTTTATATATATATATATATATATATATATATATATATATATATAGCTCTAAAGAAGATTTTAGTTTGATGTAATTTCACTTATTTTTATCTTATTGCTTGTGTTTTAGGTGACACATCCAAAAAAATAATTGCCAAAACCAATGTCAAGGAACTTTTTTTTATGTTTTCTTCTAGGAGTTTATGGTTTTAGGCCTTGCATTTAAGTTTTTAGTTCATTTTGAGTGAATGGGGAGTGTGTGTGTGTGTGTGTGTGTGTGTGTGTGTGTGTGTAAAATATTCCAAGCACCATTTATTGAAGAGACAGTGTTTTCTACAGTACCTTAAAGTTCATTTGGAACCACAAAATACTCTGAATAACCAAAGCAATCCTGAGAAAGAAAAACAAAGCTAGAGACACCATGTTTTCTTATTTTAAATTATATTACAAAGCTACAGTAATCCAAATACTATGGTACTGGCATAAAAACAGTCATATAGACAAGGGAGCAGATTTGAGAGTCCAGAAATAAACTCATGCTGGTATAATCCACTAATATTCAATAAGGGATCTAAGAATAGTCACTTGATAAAAAATAATTTATTCAATATATTCTTAAATCATAATTTTATTTCTTTCAGAATGAAGATGTGAGCCCCAAATATAATAGAGAATAGCTAGAGGAAGTACTGAGAGATGTTTTCCTGTATGGCCTAGGCTATCTGTAGCTTCATCTAGTTGGTTATACACACAGTCTATATTTTATCTTCTTAGTTAATTAAATTGGGATAATTAAAGTGTATATGCACCCATACACACATTTTTCCCCACCAGTCTATAGCCCAACTTACATGTTGCATTTCCATGTGAATTTATAAATACAGAAAAGTCATCTTATAGACATACAACCTACTCCTTAACATGCATTTAACTGAGCAATATGTTGATAAAACAGATATTGTTTGTTTTCCTGTGCCTCAATTTCTAAAAAAATTATTTTAGAAAAAAATACATATACAGTTGCTCATATGGAAAATAATATAGTGATTAATAAATAATAATTCAAGAATAAACTGTGCTTCACATACTCACAACTATCAACCTACTTTTGCTCTACCCTGTATGTATATTTGTGATTTTCATTGTTTTATGTGGTTAGTAATGTCTAAAAGATGCTATAATATGACTGAGAAGTAATCCAGGATATATAGTTATATGCTATTATGAAAGCTCTTATATTATTAATTTGGCTTAAAGTAATCAATTTTAGCTTTCCTAAATGATGATTTTTTAATTTGTTTTTTGGAAATAGAAATGTCACCACAAAATCTTTCCCTATTTTGAAACATAATACTTATTTAAAAGCAATACGCATTTTTAATGCTTGCAGATAGTGTAGACTGTGAAAAGTACTGTGAAAAGAAAGACATGAGTGGAACTGAAGCTTAAAATTTTATCATATTCTTCTCTGCACGCTGGTTTCTGCTTGGCTGCCATACAAAACCACACAGCCACCATTGCCAGACTCCACAGCCCATGCCGCAGATGGTGCCCCCTGCGGGAGTGCACACACCAACCCTGATGCTAAACAATTTTTCTTGAAGTTTTCTGTCCTTTCACCCCACACACTCTGATTTCCTGTCTTGTACAATAGACCTAATGTTGTAACTGTAAGTGTACTGTGGAACATTTTGCTAAATGTTTTCTGACTTATAGTGATACTAGTGGCCAAGTGCATGAAATTTGTGCACAGGGGGAAAGGGGTCCCTCTGCCCAGCCTGTACCCTCTCCAATCCAGGACCCCTCAGGGGAGGTCTGACTACCAGTTTAGGCCCACACAATCCTGGACCACTGGCTCCTAATTGCTCACCTGCCTGCCTACCTGGTTGCCCCCAACTGCTCCCTCTCTACTGATCTGGTCGCTCCTTGTTCCTAACTGCCCCTCCCCCCCACACCTCTGGCCTGGTCACCCATTACTACCCCTTGCTGTCCTGGTCACCCCCAACTGCCCCCCTCTGCCAGCGTGGTTGGCCCACACAACTTGCTGTTCAGTTGTTTGATTGTCCCTCACTATCTTCCCTGTCGGTCTGCTCACAGACAGCCATCTTGTGAGGGCATGATGATCAATTTGCATATTGCCTCTTTTTTATATAGGATTAGTAAATAACTCTATTATGTATAAGCTTCTAAGTGTAGATTATCATCTATCTGCCTATCTTTATTATACACATGTATTAATAGTTTCATTGAGTAAGCCTTTGTTATCCTTAAGATAGAATGTTTTAAGCAAGGACAAATCTATTTAAATGCTGAAGCTTATTATATTTTAAAGGACATTTTGATAAACCATTTATGAATAATAGATTGGTACATGTAGGTTGCAATCTTCTGCCCTTATTGTCACAACAAAATAAAACAATTACATAATTTATGGCAATGCACCCTGTTCAAAAATGTGTCCTGTCATAATGAGAGATTTTTCTAGTGATCCACTCACTAAATTGTACAACATTCATTCTGCATAGGATGCAGAAGGGTTGGGCGAAGTCATAAATAAATGACAAAATGTGATTTCTATCCATGAGTGATTTTCTATTTATTTTTGAAACAGAATACACCCAAGGGGAAAAAACTGAACAGATGAACAAGGTCAAATAAATATAATGCAAAATCAATTTCAAATAAGTAGCAAACAGATGCCATATAGAGATGTCAGATGGAAAATAATTATGAAAGTTTCCTTAAGGAAATAAAGTTTTAATAGGACCTTATGTAATGGAAAGATTAAACAGGGGAGGGGAGGGTTTTTCTGATTGGGAAATTACAGTTGTAAATAAAATAAGGCCAACATCAGAAAAATATGACTTCTTATAAGAGTAAATCGCAGACAAATATTTTAGAGAGGGAAGGAAAGTTCAGAAATGACAAAAGAAACATCAATGAATGGCCAATAGCAAACCAGCCTGATGGATGATTGCATCTAAACAGTGTTTCAAAAATTCTAGATGGTACTAGGAGAGTCACTGCTCATTTATCTCTAATTTTAATATATAATACTATTGTTGAACAGTGTTGATGGGCATAATTAAGTAATAAAAGAAGACTTTAATATACAAATAAGGATGGGGATAATTGAGGTGTGCAGTAATATAAAGCATAATTATATGACTTAATGTTCAACATACTTTTAGATAAAACAGATGTTTGTAATTGTACATAAATGTGATTATATTTTTGAAATATCTTAATTTCTGAATATTACAGATATAGCAAAATAATGTGTCCCTATGAATTCTCAAGATTCCAAAGAAAAATAAAGCAGCAGATACTTATGACTCTCAAAACTAAATACAAAAAGAAGTGTTTCTTTTTCTTATTAGTGAAATTGATGAGACCACCATCAAAGGCAACATAAACAAAATCAAATACACTGAGTGGCCAGATTAGTATGATCTCTAAATGCATACTAATCTGGCCACTCAGTGTATATCCTATATATTAAGAGGCTAATATGCAAATTGTCCCCTTGACCAGGAGTTTGACCAGCAGGCAGGCCAACTGCCCACGTTCCCTCCCCCTGGCCAGGCTGGCTGGATCTCTAATACACACACACACACACACACACTAAATGGCCAGATTATTATGCATTCAGAGATCATAATAATCTGGCCACTCAGTGTAGGTTAATGATATTTGGGAAACACTTGTTAAAAAGATACTTCATTTTGAAAAAATGTAATGTGTGGGGCATAAACTCTGATGCAGTTCACATATTAATTTAACCCACCCTCAATAAGAAGAATTGTGTCATGTAGAAAAGTTGTAATTTTTTTGTCATAAGCAAATCTGATACTCTAATAAATCAGAATTCCTCCTCTTTGTCGTTCCTGATTGGCAGGTCTGACTTATTCCATATAATCTCATGAATAAATGACTTCAATAAACTTAAAGGCATTTTACAATTTGTTGGGTTAGAACATTTTTAATAGAAAGTAGAAATATAAGTTCTTTAAGAGAGCTTTTATAAATAAAAACCTCTTTAAGCAGATAGACATTAATTATTCAGGAAATATTTCAGCATATTGTGTATTTATGATAAAATATTTGCAAAAAAAATCAACCATGTAAGTTACACGATACTATAACTACACCCTGTATGATGAAGGACTTACTGTATTTTTCCACACATGGAGGCCAACCACATAATGTACAAGTAGTGGAATCACTCCAGCCACAAATATGCCTGCAAGTTTCCAGCTTCTATTCCTTTGAATTTAGTTGGATTTCTTTATTCTGCAGTGATAAGAAAAGTTTCAAAACTCTCAAAAGAGAATCCAAGAAAAATACTGTCTATAAGAGAATTTCCAGGTATTTATAAGGTTGCTTGGATGGCAGCAATAGTATGAAGTATCACTGATGCTTCACCAAGTAACAGCCAAAGCTTTACAGTCATGTACAAACAATGTGATGGATCAGAGAATCTAAAACATGTGTATGCTGAAGATAACATTTGTGTGACTGCATGTAAATAGACTCAGCATCCACAAAGCAAGTGAGACATTAGAAGTTATTTACTCAACAAACTATATGCACAAGTTCTGTGTAACGTTGCTTTTATAAAAGGAAGTCAATATTAGGCGGAAGACATTTTCAAGAAAGCAAAGATGATTTTTAAGGGAGTTGGAAATAGGTCATGGGAGAACTGAGAAGCGATAAAACTCTTAAAGTTTATGAGAGTTTTGCGGTGGGGCAGACAGCAGGCTGGTTGGTTGTTCTGCATTTCTGTAAAGGACTAGGCATAAAAAATATCAACTAGAAGTAGAAAATGTTCTATTTTACTATCAGGAAGAAGTTCATGGATTTAAGAAGAAAATACTTCAAAACCAAGTTAGAAAACAATTAGTTCTGGGTAATTAAGACCATCTATTAAAAGCAGAGGGCCAGAATATTCTCTAATATTAAAACAGTGTGATATGTCTACTAAGTGAATTAAAACTCTCTCAAATTCCTGATGTAATGGAGGAAGGCCAAAGTATAACAGAAATGCTGTTGATCCTATTTTGGGGTCGCAAATATTTCAATTTAGTTAACAGAAGAGAACAGAGGAAGAAGTGAAATTTTCAAAATTGGTATATCTTTTTCCTAGTTAAAAAATGTTGATCCTTTCTTTTAGTACTGTGAAAATTAAAAAGCAGATACCTCATTTAAAGTGGAGTCTGGAGGCTAGAAGAGAGAACTCATGCACCTGGCACTCTACACACTGCTGACCCCAAAAGGAAGAGACATAACATTGCGTATCTGACAGGATGTGACACTACCTAAGCACCTCCTAAGCACGAGGCAGAGAAGATTCCTCCTTGCCCGGTAACAGCTCAGCCCATGGGAGACTCTCATTACTCAGCCAATGAAAAGTGACTACACTTCGAGCTTCCAGTTTCCTCCAATGGCCTCTTTGTTTACAACAGCCCTTCCTAAATCTATAAAAGGGTGTACCTTTCCTTTGTT
This sequence comes from Vespertilio murinus, assembly GCA_963924515.1. Taxonomy (NCBI): domain Eukaryota; kingdom Metazoa; phylum Chordata; class Mammalia; order Chiroptera; family Vespertilionidae; genus Vespertilio; species Vespertilio murinus. Next base: position 27,097,660 of record OZ004717.1, on the reverse strand, counting down.
TCTCTGCACTTGCAGGTGGTTTGCCATTAGACGGCATGTCTCAAATTTAAATTATTTGTCCTTCCTGCAGAGGCCCATTTTGCTGGAGAAATATCTGGCTATTTGTTCAAGGTCAACAGCCACTTATAAACGATTGGATAAAATATGCGTAAAGGAAACAAATAACGTTTCAACCATTTTACTCAACTGCCTTTAAAAATAAGAATAAAGTTGGAGGAATTTTACTACTGTGTTATGCCAGGGCTTGTTAGAAAGCTACAGTAATTAAAACATAAAGTAAATAATTGGCAAAATGGATTAGATGAAATTAGGAAATTCTGTTCATTATAAGAAAAACCACGAGAAGAATACTTTCCAATACATATGACTGACAAAATCCGCCTGTTTGAAATACGTAAAGAATTCTCAGACAACAAAGAAAAAACTTGAACAGGATTCACAAAAGAAGATGATACAATGCACTGGAAGCATTATGCATATACAAATATGTTCATCCTTGTTCGTAATCAGGAAAATGGAAACTTGTTAGACTCCGATGGCAAGGACACTTGCTGCTGGTTGGGAGGATGGTGCTAAGATGGGATTTAAGGTTTGAAGGGATGCAGGAAACTAACCACCAAGGAATTTTAAAGTAAAGTTTGTTCCCCGGTAATGAGCGGGACTCATTACGGAGGTAGAGAAAACAGGATTGAAGGAGTGGGGAGGGGGCAGGGGACCCAGCCGGGCTGCCTCGTGGACATGGAGGGGCAGCAGCACGTGGCTAGCCTGGGGGTCCCTTTAAGGGCTATAACAGAAGAGGGTTGGACCCAGGGTGAAACAGGAAGGGGTGGGCTCCAGGACACTTTGGCACGTGCTGATTGATGGTTCAATGTCTTGGAGATGTCTCTGTGACAGGTGCCAATAATGTGTTAGCTCCGCCCATCAGTTGGGAGGAGGGAGAACCCTACAATGGGGTGCCCAAGAAAGCCTTTAGAAAAAGGTGATTCTTGAGTTGAGATCTGCAGGACACAGTGGAGCCAGCCAAGTAATGCAAGAATTAGCTTGGTATCTTTGAAGAGCAGGAAGAAAGTTCATGTAAGTTTATCCATTGACTCCCCACCCCCTAATTTGCTCATTGTGCCCCAGGGCCTAACCTGTCACCATTTGCTTTCTTTTTGAATTTTAATTTGCTTCAAATATACTTTTGCTCTCAGCTTGATGCCATTTGTAAATTTAATAAAAATGTATTCTAACCCTAACCAGTTTCAATGGATAGAGCGTCAGCCTGCTGACTGAAGGGTCCCAGGTTTGATTCCAGTCAAGGGCAAGTACCTTAGTTGCAGGCACATCCCCACTAGGAGGTGTTCAGGAGGCAGCTGATCAATGTTTCTCTCTCATCGATGTTTCTAACTCTCTATCCCTCTCTCTTCCTCTCTGTAAAAAATCAATAAAATATATTTTTAAAGGTGTATACTATTTTTCATGGAAGCTATTGCTAACATTTTGAATAAGCCCAAGCAAAGCAAGAATAAGCTCAAAGTAGAATCTACTCAAAATTCTAATTCAGGATAATATTCATTAAGTATCAGTTTTAGGGGAGAGATTCACAAATTTACATAACTACACAATTCTTCCAGTTGCTATTATGGAATAATTATTATAATAATAACTGCCATTTGTGAGTTATACATGAGGGCATGGAATCCAATTTTACTTAGTCCTCTAAACAACCTTGAAAGTGCTATTCATAGGAGGAACTTGGGCCTGAGAGAGTGAAATGAATTGTCTGAGGACAACAACTAGGAACTATAGAACAGTTAGACCCAGAATATAGGTGTCTCTCCTTACCTGAAAGCAGAGCGTTCCTCAGAAACCCTTCTTAAACAGCAATGGTGTAAAGAGAAGAAGCGATTACCATAGGACACATCTTGCTAACAGCTGCACAAACTAAATCAAGATAAAGCACAGCTGCTCACAGCGAGGGTTCCAAGCCCTGGCGGCTCTGTGCTGAGATGCTGAGTGGGGTTTTCAGGAAGGGGCCTGACCGCTGTCCAGGTGGGTGCTGCCTCTTTTGCTGGCTGCAAAAGAAATACAACATTATTTTCCCATTTTGCTTTTTTTAAATTTAAAGCAAATATTCTCTTCAGATTTATGCTGTCTAGCAAACACTAGCCGCTGGTTAGGAGGAGTACAAAGTTAGGTGAGGTACCAAGTCATGTTGGTCTTTCATAAAAGCAAACTTTCAAAGAGCAGAGGCTGCTTGTATACAAGAGCCCCACTGCGTGCACTAGAATCTCCCAGGGTGTGATGAGAAAAGCTATTTCTTCCTTAGGGGCTGAACTTTCCTGACATGACCTTGTCCTAGGCCTTACTCACCACACTGATGGTTTCAGCCATCCTACATACTCTAATATTTCTTAAACTAGATACCGATCATCCTGTTGTCCTTGCCTAGAATGTGCCTCCGCCTTTTTCTCATCTCTTAATTCTCTACATATTTTTTCTAAGACTCTTTATCATCTAATTTTTTAAACTTTTTTTTAAAATCTCACTCCAAAAATACCCCTTGCCCAAGCCCCAGCTAGGCTAGTTTGAGAAGAATGATCACTCCCTCTTTCCTTCTAAGCTTTGCTAAGGGCGAGGTCAGATCTTTGGTTCAGCAACCTGGGTACTTGAGTTCTGGTAGGAAAAAATTCAGGGCCAAGACTCAAACTATAAGAGAACATTTATTTAGAAAATCACAGAGGTGGGAGAAGTGAGTGGGAGAAGAAATGGGTGCAGGAAACAGGTTACAGAGGCAAAAGAAGGGCCCTTGGAGATTAAGTGAAAGAGTGGTAAGGAAAATCTACCCAGGAGGAAAAGAGGGAGGAGAGGAGGGGAAAGGGTAGGGGTTCCTCAATCCTAAGGGCTTTTAAGGGTGGAGACCTTAGGGGGCGGTCCCATTGGAGGATCTTAATAGAATATTCATCAACTTTCTAGCTGGGGCCTTTCAGGGTTGTGGTCTGCACTGATTGGTCAGCAAGAGGGGAGGAGGTCATTAGTTCATGCAACTGGTCAGGCATCACTCATCTGGCTTTGCTGCTTTTCTGAGCCTGGAGCTGAAATGCTATCAAAGCTTGGATGTTAGCTTTAGGAAGGAAAGGTCAGAGGGTCTCAACTGCATGACCAGTGATATGAAAGGGCAGAGTTTCTAAATCACACGGTGGGCTATGGCACCATTCTCCAAAGTGATGGGTCAGTTACCTGGTGGCAGGGTGACTACTTTGAACGATTTTTAACATGGAAGGGTAGTGTTTTGTTTTCACATCAACACTTTGTTACTCTGGATATGGATTTGTCTTCCCTGTACACAGTGCTTCAGTCAAAACCATGATCCATGGACCTATGGAATGTCTTATTCACCATCATGGTATTCCATACTTCATTGCTTTTGAACAAGGGACTCACTCCCTAGAAAATGCAGGATAGCAACTGTTACAGATGGAACTGGGTCGGATTACTCACTAGTTGCCAGCCTAACAGTAACTCCGAGGAGATTTTATGAGAAGGAACTTCACTGCAAGCCAGCAAGAAAGGAACACACCGGGGATCTCTCTCAGAGCAGTGCATCTCCAAACAAAGGGAGATCATGCAGAAACTTCCAGGGGAGCTTCATCATCACATGTATAGGTGGGGACACCCCCGTGCCTGCACAGTTAGCAAACATGCCTACACATACATTGCATGTTTTAAAAAATGGTGGAAAATGCCTGCGTGTGGGTGGCGATTTCAGTACTATATTGAGGGTATAATGAGAATGTCCATGGGGGGGGGGTGTGTCTGTAGAGGGGCCTCCAGGCCACTTCATCCAGCCCCAGCTGGCATGAGTTGGATTAACCCCCTGGTTCTGCAGATCATCCCGGGCTTTTCCTTGAAAAGACAGGAGGTCTGGCAATTGTCAAAGAAAGTCAAGGATGGCATAGGTGTGGAAGAAAGTTTAACTAGTTAAGCCTCAGCCTTTCTGTTAAACTGTTAGTAAACCTAACAACAACATTTAGGGTGATCTAAGTGGGTCTACAGGTTAATCTAAACTAGAAATAAAAGTTTATATATATTATATGTATAATATATAATATAATATAATATAATATAATATAATATAATATATATTCATACACACACATCTATACAAATGGGCCCAGGCTCATGGAATTTACTGGTCTTCCCATGTTCCCCACTCTCCTGAGCCAACTGGTAGAGGGACCTTTTGAAGACTCACAGCATCAGTTAGGTGACAGCACATTGCGGAGCTGGCTGCTTCCTCCAGGTGCAGCATTCACTCTAAATAAATTTCCCCCACACCCAGGAATCAGGAATGGGAAAGTCTTCCTCTGACTTCTGCTGATTCATGAGAAAAATTTGTGCTTTCTTGTTTCTGCAACTTTAGTCTTTATCTGGAGATCTTCATTCCAAAGGGAGGAATCTTTTCACCAAGGGAAACAACAATGACCATTAAGATGGAAGTTGAGACTGTCATCTGGCCACGTTGGGTTCCTCTAGAGCCAGTGAACCAACAGACAAGAAGGTGGTTAGTATATTGGCTGGGGTGATTGATCATGCTCATTAAGGAACAATGGAGTGGCTTCTCCACAGTGGGTGTAGGGAGCAGTATGTCTGGAATGCAGGAGTTCCCTTGGGTCACTTCTTAGCACTTTCATGTCCTGAGATTTAAGTAAATGAAAACTACAAAACTTCAATCCAGGCAGGACTGCTAATGACCACACCAGTTAGGAATGAAGGTTTGGGTCACCCAAGAGTGCCCAACCAGCACTGCCGGAGGCATTTCCTGAAGGCGAAGGGAATTTTGAATGGGCAGTGGAAGTATTTAGTTCAAGATGCCTGCTGTGACATGTGACCATTTAGAGAACCTACCCTGTTTCCCCAAAAATAAGACAGTGTTTTATATTAATTTTTGCTCCCAAAGATGCGCTAGGTCTTATTTTCAGGGGATGTATTATGTTTCCATGAAGTAGGTCTTATTTTTGGGGAAACACGGTAGTACTATAATAGCACTATAATAGCATTTCTTCTTTTTTTTTGATGTGCATGTTTGTATCAGCCAATATTGTGTTTTCTTCCCTTTCCCCAAATCCTCCTACCTCACAGAAGATGCGTTAATAGTAACTTATGTATATCTTGGTATTTGGAAACATGCTGTCAAATCAGGAGAGTGTGAGTCATCTGAAAGAAGAATGAACCTCAACTTAAACAAAGGGTCTTTGCTTCTACATGAGGGGGAAAGGGTTCCCCTCCTTGAATCCTCTCCTTCAGCTTCTACTGCTGAGCCAGGGGTGTGCTTATTTCCACAGTTCAGGGTGTCAGCTTCTCCTAGGGGGCATGCCTTTCCTAAGCTCCAGTTTATACTCATGGGTTCCAGCTCGCCTTTGCTCTTCTTCACTTTACATCTACCTTACGCTCAGGATTGCCTGCCCGTGTCTTCAAGTTCCAATATTAAACGCAAAGAAAACATGGAAATAGCCTCAGAGATCCCCACCATATAGACTAGTATAAATGTTGTACAAAGTCATCTGTACCTGCAGGGAAGGTTAATGCTAACTTAGTAAAAGGCATTTGTAGAAAACACATTATGCTTCCACCCTTTCTTCTAAAGCAGTTCCACCTTTCTTGGGGGGGGGGGAGGGGAGCTCCTTTCCTTTTACTCCAACCCTGGTGACAGGGATATTGGATACAGACTGTGCTGGTCATATTACTCTGTCCTCTGCCACAGAGACGGGCACGTAACCCAAGACAAGTCTCTCACAGTCAAGATTAAAAGGGAGCTGGCTTCTCTGTCACCTTTTCTTTCATTTAGAGCCTTTGGGATGTGGTACGGGGCTGCTGGAAGCCTTGTTCCCCTACTGCACTTAGCGTAAAGCTGACTTGAAGAAATGTAAGATGAAGGGAGAGTCAGAGGGAAGAATGTATGGAGAAAAGGAGAGAGGCAGGAAAAGAAGGAGAGATGGAGGAAAGATGGGGAAAGAGGAAGGAAGAGAGGAAGGAAGGGAGGGAGAGAGGAAAGAGAGACATTGCTCCTGCTGCCAGCTTCACCTCTGCTCCAGCTGCAGTGCAGATATCTGAGCCAATACACTTCCCTCTTTGGCTTAAGATGATTTAGGTTTCTGTCATTTCCAATAGACAGAGTCTTGACTGGTACAATATTCATTTAGTGTCATTCTTTTAGACTGCAGAGAGAGGTGAGACCTGTATTATTCTCTTTGACCTGCTGAATTCTCATTGCTTAGGAAGTAGTTCTTTTTGGTCCAGGCTAGATGCATAAAACACAATATCCCTTAGCCTGCATTTCTTTGAGGACTTTTCTCTCTTATCTGGCATGGAATGCTTATTCTTAAAGTTTCTTTGCCTTTTAGAATGTGGGCTATGTTATTGACTGGATGTTTCAGTCCCTGTTGGGTAGTAGGGATGGGCAGTTCAGATGAATAAGTTACAGAAATAGAAATATTTTTCCTACTTCCTCTTCCTAACCATACTGTACTGCTTTAAGTGTGGGGTGAGCCATGATTTTTTCCCCTTTCAGTTGTACCCTCTCATTGCAGCAATTGGTAAAAAATTGCCCTTGACTTATGGCATATCATTTTCTGTCTTTCTCATTTGCCATGCAGATATAAATGTGTTTTTTTTAATCTACTTTTTGTGTGTTCTATCTCCGGATACTAATGAGAACTTTACAAAAGTTGAACCAAATGATGCTTGGCCTCTTCCTTGTTAAAATGGGAAGCATGGGAACTTAGTCTTCTAAACATGCAAAGTATTCCCTGTGTCCATCAGACTAGGAAGTCTGGAGACAATTAGCCTCCCATTGGTGCTTCTCTGTTATGGAAACCCAAAGGTATGAAGATTTATTTGATGTCAAAATGTCAGTTGTTGTCAGGGGGTAAAGAAGAGACATTTCTGTACAGATAGCCAGCTCACTATTCCCTAGTGAGGCTGCTAACAAGATCTTCTGACTGTAAAATTGGTCCTATTACCAAAAGATGGTAGAGCAGAGTGCAGATGATGAATACCATTTGAGGAAGCGCTGGAACAAATGAGCAATAAAAAGCCTGCTGAAAGCACCCCCAAACGTGACTCAGAGGGTCCTCCATGTTGGCTCCTCAGGTGCTTTTTCCAAGTTGCTGACCTCCAATGACAGATGCTAATTGGGAAAGTAAGTTATGGTCAGAAAGGCTAAGGGGTTGGGAGAAAAGTCATGGAAGAAATCACTTGCTCTTGGGATAATTTATATTTAGGGGCTTAATTTTTTTTCCTGGAAGTTCCAGGATTTATCATTTGACCCTTGCTGTAAAAGGATATTCTTATTTGAATTTAGAATTGTTGGGGGAATCTTGCCTAAGATTTATACCATCCTTCTGTAAATGTCTTCTATATAGAAGATGTCCCCCAAAAGGTATACATACACTTTGAATAATTATAAAGGCAGTGCTTACTAAAATACATTTCTTTTTCTAAATTGAGCTATCAGCTGTTGAAGTGGTATACATTTCTTTGGGACAATCTGTACCTACCTAGAAGGAGCAAATGAACGTAAGGGCACAAGAGCCTGGGAAGTGTGTTTACAGACCTCCGCAGGGCAGAAGACACAGGGAAACCCAGTTCTGAAAAACTTGCTTCTGACCCCACACCAACCACAGGGCTCTGAGAATGCCATCCATATTCCTAACATGCATGCAGAAGGGAATAATATCATAAAACCTGAGGGCAGAATATTTGTTATAAACCCTGAAATATTCTTCCATTTCTCTTCTGTCAGGAAATCTGCTTCCCATAATGAACATCTACTTAAATATCCCACAGCTGGCTGGCTAGCTTTGTCTTTACACATTATGAATCTCTTTTATTTATGCTCAGAGAAATTATTCTTGAAGAATGGATTTGTAAGTGAACAAATATTTACACTCTGTGAAATTTAGGATGTGAAAGAATGCATAGCCAATGGTTTACTCTTTGTTATGTTTCTTCATTTTTATATGCCTTTCAACTAGACTGAGGGAATATGGCACAATGATTAATAATCTATGTAAAACTTAAAAATTTTTTGAACATTTGTGCATAAAATAGTAATTAAATTCAGGTCAGCAGGATGGAAATTGTCACAGACCTCTAAAATAATTATAGATATATTTACTAGGGAATTTTGAATATAAATTTTAATTGGTTTAGTAATGGTTCTAGTCACTATTTATTATGTAACTTAAAAATTATACAGTGCCTCACTGACATTTCATAAATTTATTATTAGTATAATTTATTTATTAAAGAAAGTGAGAAAACTGTACTGTTAATCTTCATGATTCAGTCATAAATCTTTACTGTTTTGCAATAAAACACATTTCCAATAACGCTGAATATATTTACCCCTGAAATTTATCCTCTCGGGCTTTAGCCACTCCATATTCTTAAGATTATGACATATGCTCATAATGAGCCACATGCTTTTTCAGATTCTCAAATAGAAGGTCTCATTGAGATGTGAGCATCTATGTGTGTGTGCCAGTATCTCTTGAGATATTTATTTTTATCTTTCAAACAGTATAAATGTCAAAGACTTTCAATTATTTATTTACTTATTTGCTTAATCAGAGAAGAGCTCCAAGAAGAGTGACTCCTGAGCAAAATGACTGAGAAAGTTAGACTGGTAGTGACTATGCCAACAGTGTCCATATAAGGTGCTTCCTTTCTCTTGTCCTGATGGGCTTCCAAACATTCAGCAACTTCTATTATGGCCTTTCTTTATCTCTTTGATAAAACGTGTGGAAATGACACAAAGATAATAAAGATACATTTATTCTCTGCACTCAGGGTTAATAATTGAGCATCACAAAAAGGGATATTTAAAGAGAGCACACGTGCAAAAAATTCAAGGACCTTCCCAAAGATTAATTTTATAAAATATTATTTTTATATAGAAAAATACATAGAATTTTCAGCATTACTCATTGAGTTAGCTTCTCATGGATATTTAATACACATGCTTAGGTGAATAGCAATAATCCACAGGCTGGACTAAAAACACAGGCCAGTAGAAAACATGTTTGTATATACTTAGTTCCTTTATATATCGTTTAATTCAGCCGTGGGCAAACTACGGCCGGCGGGCCGGATCCGGCCCGTTCGGCTGTTCTATCTGGCCCGCAGAGCCAAACCAGCGGAGGGTTCTCTTGCTCGCCCTTCCGCTCCTTCACCTGCAGCCCAAGATGAGAGTGCCAGCATGGTCAGGTTGCTTTTGTTCTGGCCCTCCGGTCCAGTTTAAGAACCCATTGTGGCCCTCGAGTCAAAAAGTTTGCCCACCCCTGGCTTACTTACTTCAGATTCATACTGCTTCCCTAGCGCTCCAAAGAGGTGAAATCCTAATTACAAATATGTGAATGAGGAAAATCTTCTTCAGTTTTCCAGAATGTATTGATTTCTACAGCAATTAATCAACATGTTTCAACAAATATGTATGGATGAATATGTATTGTCCAAACGTAAAGGAATAGATTATTTCCTTCATTCACAAATATTTATTGGATGCTTTTGTGCCAGGTACACTTCTGGTGCTGGTGACGCACAAGTGAACAAAACAAACATCCCTGCCCCTGGGGCACCAACATTCAAGTGTTGGGAAGAGACAGGAAGTCAAACAGAACGTGACATGCCATTTGAAGGCACAGGTGCTCTGGGAAGATATAGAGCAGGAGAGAAGGACCGGGAGGTCTAGGAGGGAGGCCATGAAGACCTGAAGCTGACCATGTGACTATCCAGCCTAAGAGCTTCTGGGCCACAGGGCACAGCGAGAGCCATCGCCATATGGCTGGAGTGGCATGTTTAAGGCCCATTGAGAGCCAGCGCCACGGGAACGTGTGACCTGGGAGCAGAGGACAGGAAAGCGGGCCAGGCAGGTAAGGAGGGGGCATCCCAGGGCCATGGGGCCTTAGAGCCCATTTGCTGGGCAAGAAAGAGCTGCATTTGGAAATAAACTCTCACCAGTGGATGTGTGTATCTTCCATGCATCACGTTGGGGAAATGAACAGAGTTTTGACTAGTTCATTTCAGTTTTAAGAAGGCTATGTTTGGCTCTATCAGAAAAAAGAAAAAAGAAAGAAAGAAAGAAAGAAAGAAAGAAAGAAAGAAAGAAAGAAAGAAAAGAGAAGAGAAGAATCCCGTTGCTCCCAGGCTGAAGTGGGGCTGTGTTATGGTTTATCCCAGTGCACATCTTATTTATTCTGCACTTGTAGTTGCTGATATGTTTTGACCACAAAGTTCTCAAGGTCTGTGATTTTAAAGCATGAGGCCTTCCAATGCCACGTCCTTGAGGCTGATATAATTGAACGGAACAAGGTTTAGTGTTTGCTACCCTTAAAGCTTATTAACCAGAGAAGCTTTGGCAGATTAACGCAGCATACACATGTGCCTACACAGTCTTGCCATTAAGTGCAGTACCTTTATCAAATATTAAGGAACCACTAAGTAGGCTATTAAAGAATGGATGTCAAGCCATAATGACCCCTCCAAAAATCAGTTACGTTTTGCTTCTTAGTTTGTAAATGAGAAGAATTGGTGTGTACAAATGATGCTTGCAGCTATAAATATTCTTTGATTTAACCTAGCAATTTTGGATCTCCATGGTGGTGGATTTGTAATAGCAATCTATTTGGAAAACTTTCTACAACTGTGTCTGAATTCTGAATATGGTGAGCCCCCTATTGGAGGTCAGTCAGCCCACTTAGAGGTCACTCATCATGTCCCTGCTTCCTAGAGACAACTTGGAAGTGGAGCATTTTAAAAGGACCCTTTCCAAGCCGAACTTGAGCCATCGACCAGGGAACCACAGAAGCTCCAGGATTACATTGAGCAACCCAGTGTTTCCTGGGAAGCTTGTCAGCTCACATTGACATCTGCAGAGCATGTTTACTGTATCCCTGTTATCGATCACATTGAGGACCCATCCTTGTATTTTAATTTCAAAATTTCCCCAGGCTTTATTGCTGGGGGGTTGTTTCTCTGTTTTCCCCGACCCGCAAGGAAAAAGACAAGTTCCTGAGTGGAGGAGCTGGGGATTAAGAAATGAAAGAAAAAGACCAAGAGGCAGAAATAGATTCATCAAACTGGGCGCTAGGTGGGCGCCATCTCTCTGATGAAGAGGCAGCAAGGCAGCCCCCCAAGCCATGCAGCAGGTTTATTTTATAGGGTCAAAGGAGCTTATTTGAATTCTTAACCAGGCCTTACCATTACTAGATTTGCATATCTAGACCCGCCCCTGCTGACACCTGGACAAAGGGACTCTGCCAGTGCCTGGGGCTCCGCTGACAATTTAAAGAGTGTCCATGTGCCTTCTCAGGCAGCCCTCTACACTTTATAAATGACACTTTAGACTGAAAATGTTATTTGGCTAGAGATTTGTCAGGCTGTGTCGCTTGCCTCCATTTTAAAAATTGCATCATCTTTAAATGCATCAAATTCAAGACTTGTGAGAAGTAAGCCTGGAGAGGAATTGAAAACTGAACCTCACCGCAACATGCACAGTTTGCAAAAGGAAGTCTCATGACTAGCTTACTTTGTCATTATCTACTTGAAGTGGGTTTGGAAATGGCATTTATCTATGAAAACAGAGATTAAGTCTTAAGAATGCAGTATAACTCAGGGACACTTCTTTCTTCTCCAAGTAGAAATATTGATTTGAAGATCAGTGCAGTAACAATCAGATAAATGAAGTTAAGCACTGTAATATAATACTTTGGTTTTACAAAGAGTATTAAATTAAATTCAAAGAGTATTTTGAATTTAATGATGTTTCACAGACCACTAAAATATTTTCTTAAGTGGATTCTTCTTAACTAAGAATCAGTGTATCAACATTTGTTCTAAGGAATCCCTTGAAAGTATTTTTTTTTCCTGTTACTTGAGTGAACCTCAAGATCTCTCAATGGATTTTTCTTTCCTACTAAACCTTTTAAATGAAAACAGGAGAGGGAACAGTTATTTAACCTACTGATATTTCTAGTCAATAGCAATTATTAGCATAACGAAGCAAGCTGGCATAAACTTTATAGCAAAGTAAGTTATTATGTAGTCTAATTAATAAATCAAAATTATTTTTAAATGGCATGATTTGAGACAAGAGAATTTGTCACTTCTGTAAGTGAAAATCTATGAGTTTGATTCCATGAGATTTTGGAGACTTCAGCTTAGAGTAAGAGATTTCTGATTTGAAAACTTTCCAAGTTCCACTGTGTCTGACTTGCCTCCTTGGGGTGAGAAAGTTATTACTAGATGCATTCCTGAGGACGAAGTGTAGATGATACTCCCTCAGAACCTTCCCAATCTTAAACTAAGAGTCCAAGTCCCAGTGGGGGCTTGGCCAGGGTTTTATGTGTGGAGAGGGATGATTCCGAGTGCAGAGAAACTTCCACAGTAGCTACCAGTTCTGCTTGGTGACAAGATTTAGTTATCTCTCCCACCTTTAACTGACAAAGAAAGTTTCTTGCCATTTCGTCTTAGCGAGCTTAAGAAGCGGCCTCATGTTCTGGAGAGTGAATGGGGGCAATTCTCTCCTGTCCATGAGGTAGGTGAGAGAGGAAGACGCCAGGACCCTTCTCTAGTGACTGAGTCTGAAGCAAGCTTGGTGAGCACCTCCAGTGTTTATAAGGAAGAGACTTGTAGGCACGAAGACAACATTATCACGACAAAATAATTTAGGAACTAAATAGCTTAACCTTGGGTTGCAGTTCCTCAGAGGAGGAACCAATGGACAAGAAGAGAGAAAAGATAGAGGAAAGAAATGGAGAAGAAAACCAGGCATGACCATTTCAGCATATGCCCCTTATAAACAAAGATCTAACTCTAAATGGTGATTTCCCTTTAAGCAAGGACATAAGAGGAAAAAAGAGGTTCAGAGAATTGGGGAGAACAACTTGAATCAAGTTTCTAATATATGTGTCCTCCCCATTGTTTTTCTAACATTTCTCTTACATTAAATGGGATGAGACATCTTTGGTTATTTTTTCTCTCAAAATCAAGTTCTTTTTTAAATGATAGATCAAAGAGAGTTGCTAAGGTCTGGGCTCCATCAGCTGAAGATCCAGAAAAGTGGGTTTTTGTTTTGTTTTCCGTTGTTTTCAAGTTTCTATAAACAACTCTTTCATTTTTGAGTTTGTATTACATCCTAAGAAGTACAAAACATTACAGTAAGAATTCTCCCCGTAATCCTTCTATCTCAGTGGAAAAGAGGAAGTTGGAAATTTATGAGGCAAAAAGAGCAGATTTAAGCTCTCTCCAATAACTCAGCTACTTCTCTTACAGACAGAGTTTTAAGAAGATATTTGGAAAAGGGGGTCCAGGAAAGGGCCAGTCTGGACATTTTTTTTTTTGTAGTTCTAAAATAAGTGACTAACCTGGGGAAAAATTGTTAACTTTATTCCTTGTGTTAAAAATTGCACCATGAACAGTAGCAAAGACTCCCAGAGCAGGATTTCTGACCCACTAGAAGGTATTATGAACTCCAGGTGGACCCTAGCTCAGCCAGTTCCCTTCCGTGTTCACTACATGGCCAGCACTTACAATTCAAGGGCGAATTCAATGCCACCAGCATTCACCCAGGACAAGTGATCAACTGCATTGACTGGCACAAGACCAGAGTTCAGAATGTCTCAGTGAGCAGGGTCACTGGATATTTCAAAAGGCTAGGCCATGAGATGGGTGGTGTTTGTAGAAACTGGAGCAGTGTCAGGTGTATTACTGTAATGGTGAAGCTGGGATTGTAGCCTAGCATGGTAAGGGGACATCTCCAAGCTATCAGAACATATAAAATATTTTCCTGCTCCTCCAGAGACATGACATCTTAATTGTCAACATATGGAGCCTATTTATCTCATTAGTTTAATGAACAAATTCAAATATTCTTCAGTAATTTCAGAAATAACTCAAAGTACAATATTTCAAAAGATCAGCTTTTTATTTCTTGGTCAAGACCACTGAAGGATGCATACTGTATTTTTACTTTCCCTCACAAATAAATAGGTTCTGTCCAAAATAGAAAATTTGGTAAAGTACACAAATATTTTATCTTGGTTTATTTTCCATAATGCCATGCTAATCTAGTTTGTCACTAACTTTATTCTGAGTCTGCTTTACTGAAATACTAGGAAAACCTTCTGGCATACAAAACACATTAAAATTGAGATAATTCTACATTTCTCTTCTTTTTAGAATAACTGACTTTCCTGTTCTCATGCAACTGAAGATCCACGACTCAAAAATATAATAATTAAAAAAAGCCACATGTTGCTGGGAAAATGGCACTTTTCATAAGAATTAACGCATCCTTCAATCTTATACCTAATTAAGTCCTTACCGAGGGCAACCTCACGGATCACCCTTAATTAGAGCGCCTGTGCTCTTCTCTTCGGCAGACAAAAGAGCATTGAGCTGAGAGGGGATGAGCTCTCACAATCAAGTCTCAAAGAGTGGTAGTTAGCAACTGTTTGAGATGAATGCTCCTAGTATTGCAAGTTATACTGACAACAGACAGGGCGAGTTACACAGCCTTCCCTTTAAGGGAAATGGGAAGCACAAAGTGTGTATTTTTCCAAGCCTTTGGATTGGAATTTGGCATCACAGGTTGATTGTGCTGTAGCTCTCTCAGGAACCCTCTGCTCAGCATGGCACACCCACTCCGGAGAATACACACTGCAGGGCTTAAGGGTTTGTTTCCCCACCATCTGAGACCCACGTCATCACTGGCAGACGCGCTTCTCAAAAACACTCAATAGGACAGTGACCTTGCTAGACTTGCAGCATTTCAAACACCACAAATTTTCCATTAGCATTAAATTCAATGGCATCCTTTGCGATATGACCAAAGTAACTGTGAATTCTTGAGGAACCCATTTATATGCAACTATATGGAATCCTGCAGAGATGACTATCTATCCTTGTTGGAGGAGGCGACAGAGTCAATAGGGCTATCCCCCGTGTGCAGTTACAATATGTTTGGGAAACTTCTCAGACCCTGGACTAGAGTGTCTATAGCCCTGAACTCATCTTAGCTGACAGTCCCGTCTGCGCCTTTAGCTCAGTGCCACCAGGACGTGTCCCCTCTCTGGTACCCCCCTCCCCAATACTGGGAGCAGAAGCACAGCGAGGCAGGGGTGTGTCTCCCCACCACATTCTCTGCAAGGGGCACGCTTTCAACAATTCTCTGAGGTGACTTGATGACAGGATGGTTAAAAAACTATGAGGAAGAAGTAACACTAGAGGAGGCATTGTGAAGCAACGTGGTTAGACATGGGGAAGCTTTGCCAGCCTGCTGCCTTGTGTCTGGCTGGCTTCCCGGGGTGTTCAAAGCTTACTCCCCCAGCCTCTCCTCTGGGTCCAGAAGAGCCTCTGGACAGACTAGATATACATATTTTTTAAGTCCGTACCTAAGGATATTTTTTTTCCATTGCTTTTTAGAGAAAGTGGGAGGGAGGATGGGAGGAGGGAAGACAGAGAAAGAAACATTGACATGAGAGAGACACATTAATGAGTTGCCCACCTCTTAAGAGCCCCGACCACTGGGGACTGGACCTGACACTCAGGTACAGGCCCGTGACTGGGAATTGAACTCGTTACCCTTTCGGTGCATGGACCGTCACTCTAACTACTAGCCACACTGGGCAGAGGTAGATATTTTCTTTCTCTTTTCTTGGAGGAGGCCTGCATCAAAGGCCTTTGATGCAAATGAAAACTGTTGTGCTGGACAGAGGAATGAGGAAGTGAAAAAAAGTAAATAATACTTGGGTCTCAACCTAACTTTCTAGGCAGGGGAAGGAATGGCCTCTTAGCATCAGAGAACAATGGCAGAAGCTCGCCAAAGGAGAGAGATTTCCAGGAGTAAAGGGAATAGGAGGAGGAAAGGGCAGAAATGTCCCCTCCTCCCCCCCTCCTCCCCCCCCAATCACACACACACGTTTGCTGCTCTTTTCAGGTCTTCTCCCTGCTTCCTGCTCTGGGAGAAGCCGTTGTTATAGTAGCAAGTGGTCTGTTGCCTGCCTGGGTTGCATGGGGCTGGCACCTGAAATTTGAAGTGGGGAGAGAAAAGGCACTTGACAAAGATCCAACTTGAGATAAGCTACTCCAGGTCCTTTGTGGACTTGGGCCTGTCCTTGAGTCTCATCCTCAAGAGCCAGAATCCTGCTAAGTCAGTTTATGGAGAATCCCCTACCCTAGGTATCTGATCACTCTTGATAATAATCAAATTCCTCAAGCCCTTCCCTCTGTCCCCACTATCTGATCACCCTGGATAGCTCATCAAATTCCTCATCCCACACCTATCTGATCACCCTGGCCTGCCTTCAACCAGATCCTGTCAAGCTGATTTAGCCAGAATCCTCCTTGCCCCTGCTGCTTCCTCTTAGATTACTAAACCAGTTCATTATTAACCAGCTTCTTGGCTATGTATCCCCACTGTTTCTTATTCTAGTTGGAGTTGAGCTTAGTTCTATACTGAAATTTATTTCCCTCTATTGCAATAGTTCTAGAGTAAATCTGTCATTACTGCTTTAAATTCTCAATGGTCCTAAAGAGGCAGCAGGCTACACAGTCTAGTTGTGGATGATAACCAAAGTGAATCTAACTGTTCAGTTCAATTCACCAGGTATTACTGGGGTACAGGGCTCAGGTGATGAACAGATTAAATAAACCTGTCCTTGTCCTTATGAGAAGATAAGAAAAAAATTACTACAGGGGAAGAGAAGAACACCTATATAGCTTTTTTCTTCTTTAATGAATAGTTTTATTTATTTTTTTTATCACTACATTATATAAAATAATGAAAATACTAAATTACACAAAAGAGCAAATTAAGGAAGTAAAAAAATCATCCATAATTTTACCAAGTGGCATAACACTATTGATATATGTACTTCTGGATTTTTTTCCAGTTCTATGCATACTCTTAAGAAATCAACTTTTTGAGGTATAATTTGCATACAACCATTTTAACTGTGCAGTTTGATGAGTTATGACAAGTACATACAATGTAATTTCCACTATTATTAAGATACAGAACATTTCATCATTTCCAAAGTTCCCCCTGGCCCACATAAAGTCTATACTACAAATCTGAGGCATGAACTAATAATATTTTCTGAAACTCTACATTGTTTTTGCTTTCCTAGATTTCACAAAATGAGATTGTACAGCATTCACCCTTTTGCGTCTGACTGTGTTTGTTCAGCATAATTATTTTAGCTTCAGCCATGTTGTTACATATATCAGCACATCATTTGTTTCCATTGCCAAATAACATTCCATTATGTAAATACACCAAAATTTGTTGATCCATCCAACTGTTATTGAATGGTTTGGGGCTATTATGAATAGACTGCTATACATTCAAGTACAAATCGTTATGGGGATATCCATTTTCATTTGTTTGGGATTAAGAAATGGCCAAACTGTTTTCCAACACATTTGTGCTGTCACCTGTGAAGGAATTCAGGTTCCCTTCCCCCAAGAAAAAAATCAAGAGAGGAGGCAAAAACAGAGGCAAAGAAGGGGTTTGCTGAAAAAGAACTGGAGGGAAAAGGGAGAGGGAAGGAGCTTGATGCAGCAAGGGAGCATCTATAATAATACAAGGGCAATATGCTAATTAGACCGGACAGCTTAACGACCTTCCAGATGTCCTTCCAGACGACCTCTGGACAAAGCCAGGGCTGTGAGGGCCTAGCCCTTAGCACGTATTTCACGCACTGGGCCACTAGTACACTAATGAGAATATGAATCCCAGAACTGCTGCAGGGGTGTGGCCTCTATGGGACTCCATTCTGCACGCAGGCGCAGAGCTGATTTTTCTGCTTTGCTGGCTTCCTCTGTGAGCTGGTATGCAGGGCACAGGTGCAGAGGTGCAGAGTTGCTCCCTGCTTTCCAGGAACTCTGCTTTCACCGACAGGGACAGGTGTGGACCAGCACATGCACAGGGTGGAGCTCTTTGGCGAGTGCTTAAAGAGAAATTTCATTATTAGGAGAAAGAAATAATAATAACAATAATAAGGAGCCGCCCCACCTATTAAAAAGAGGCTCAGTTTGCCTCAGTAGCATTTTTTAGACCTGACAGAAATGTATGCCAGTTCCAGTGGCACCACATCTTTGTCAACACATGTTTGAGAGTGAATATTTTTAATTGCAGTGGGTGGGTATCTCTATGTGGCTTTGATTTTAATCACCCTGATGATTGATGAATGATGCCTCCTTTAAATGAACTGACTAGCACTTGTTCTTTTGTGATGGAACTATTAAAAACCTTGTGTCCATTTTTATTAGTTTATGTTTTTTTGTTTTGTTAAATTAGCAGAATTTTAACATATTCTGGATACATTTTTTGGTGAGATTAATGTATTGTCTCTACATTCTTCTGGCCTGTGGCTTGCCTTTTCATTTTCTTAATATTATCTTCTGAAAAGAAGACATTTTTTATTTTGACAAAGTCCAATATATCAGTTTTTATTTCATGATTTATTCTTTTTGTATTCTATCTACAAAATATTTTCCTGCCCTTACTTCATAACTATATCTTATAATATTTTTCTTCTGTAAGTTTAATAGTTTAAATTTTAGTATATAATTCATTTCAAATTAATGTTTATATTTAGTGTAAGACAAAAGTCAAGGTTTATTTCTATTTTATTTTAGTTTCTATGTAGATACATATCACTTATTGAAAATACTTTCATTTCATCACAAAATTACCTTAGTACCTGTTGAAAACTACTTGTTGAAAATCTATCGCTCATATATAAATGTAGATTTATTTATGTCCTTTCTTTTTTTCCTATTAATCTACCTGCCTACCCTTCTAATACTACACTATTTTGATTATTGTAGCTTTATAGTAACTCTTGAAATTAGGAAGTTTATGTATTATAACTTTGTTCTTTTAAAAAAATTTTGTCTTTCTAGGTCTTCCATACACATTTTAGAATTTAGTTTTTTAATTTCTATGATAAAACTTGCTGGGGTTTGATTAAGATTACATTGATTACAGTGCTTTTCAGTAGAAATAGAATGTGAGACACAGGTAAATTTACTTGTTGTTTTATTTATTGATATTTATTTATTTATTTATTTATTTATTTGAGAGAAGAGGAAGGGAGAGAGAGAAACATCAATATGAGAGAGAAACATCAATTAGTTGTCTCTTGTACCTGACGCCACAGGATCGAACTCAAAACCTAGGCATGGGCCCTGACTAGGGGTTGAACCAGAAACCTTTTGGTATACCAGATGACACTCCAACCAACTGAGCCACCCAGCCAGGGCTAGTTGTTTTATTTATTTATTTTTAATGACTTACTAGGCTGATAAAATTGCAGACTGAGAAAAATGAAGAGTATTTGAAGAGGCAGCATAGTTTGTTAGAAAGATCATGGAATTTGTAGATAACATATTTAAGTATTTAATCCTGGCTCTATTTTGAGACATTTGGCAAGTTCTTTAATCAGTCTGAGCTTTGGTTTATTTATCTGCAAAATGGGAATGATAACATAACTTGCTTTTTGAATGAGATAATATATCAGGAAGTAAATCATTGAAATTAATGGAGGGAGAGAAAATCCTAATTCATTGGAATCCTTTGAATTTCATTCTTTGTGGGGAAAGAAATGACTTGTAAGAATGGCTCTTACGGAGTGTAGACACAGTGTGTAGTGAGCAGAAGTGTTGGATTTATACTACTTTATCATTACTTATATAAGCTGAGGACTAAGTTGGGGTTCAAATATATTATTTTTACTAATAACTAGATTTACCTCTGACAGGCAGGAGAAAGGGTAAATAATATACTGGCATAACAGAGAGGATTTCTTAGGATAGAGAGAGAGGACAGAACAGAAATCTGTCAATGGCCCTCAACAGATCTATACCAATGAGAGCATAAAAGCAGTGGTCAGTACTGTCCAAGATGGGAGAGACAAACTCCACCCACCGTAATAAACTTGCTGAGGGGTTCCTGGTATCTGCTCCACTGGTAGCTGAATGCGGAACAGCCCCGTAGCTTCCAGAAGTGGGGAGTGAGCTCATCTGTCCCCAGTTAAATTGTTACTGCTTTTATCTTCGGATTCCTTGCTGTTGGGCTCAGAATAAGGGAGAGCGAGAAAGCGAATGATAAACACCATTTATCTTAGTGCTCTGCCTCTGTCTGGCCAACTGTCAGTTTCCTTTCGACTAGCTTCCAGGTAAAACACAGCTTTGACAGAGAACCAGAAAATGGATAGAGTTCTTGAAAACCATGAAATCTACCATGAATCATTTCGGTTAGCGAAAGCATTTGATGTCAGCAAAGCATTTGCCAATGTGTCCTGTAATCTCAATGCAGATAAGTCAGAGTTTCAGAATGGAAAGAAGTAATTCCCAGTGGGTAACATTTGCATAAACAGAGTTGTTCAGATTCCTTTTTCTTTTTGGCAGGAATTCTCAAAATCTTCCCTGTGCTAACATATTGTAAATCTCCAAGAAGAAAGTAGTAAATAGTATTTCACAAACGTGTAGCATTCATACTCTTCCCTCCCCACCCCCTTCCACAAATGGGCTCTTTAGGACCCATTTTGGGAATTCTTAGAATCCTTCAGGACTCCGTGTTCCATGGAATTCCATGTGTAGGATTCAGAATTCCTGTATGTAAATGTAACCTATCGCGATTCTTTTTCAGGTTGAATGTTATTATTATTTAAATAGAAAGAGATGGAGGATTTCTTGCCTTTTAAGGCAACTCATTCAATTCGAAGTCAACATTAATTTTTGTTTGTTTTAACTTATGTACTCGATATGTACAATCTAAAAATCATGTAGGTTAATCGATGTATTCCAGCTGTCCCACTGTACTGGTTAATGAATGTGTGTCCACCTCAGCCTTCCAGGAGATTTGGTGCCTTATCAATGGGATTAGATTTGGTCTTGTCATATTTAATATGTTTTATCAACCACTTAAAGCTGGGGTTGGTGAACTTTATCTTTAGAAGGCTAGAGAGCAAACATCTTAAGCTTTGCAGTTCACATGGTCTCTGTTGCACCTACTCAACTCTGCCACCAAAATGCTAAAGCAGCCGTGGACAATGCTCCAAGGAAACATCCACTAAAGTAGACAGCAGGCCCGCTGTGGCCCTCGGCTGTACTTTGCCACGTTGTGACTTAAATGAAGACAAAGGACACAGTCATCAGATGTGCAGATAACACAGAGCTGTGAGGGATACATATTGCTTTGATCTAGTGTTGTGCTGAGATTTCATGATCCCCAATCACCACCAGGGAGCCAAATCTGATGCAATTAACAAAAGAGCCTCTTCCATGCTAGCATGGGCTCTGTCCCACTCACACCGACAGCATGGCGGACCAGAGACCGAACTTGCACAAGTCAAGGGGTTTTTATAAGGGTGCTGATGTCACTGCTTTGGCTGACCCTGATTGGTTGGGTGAGGGCTAGGGTCCAGTTACACAAAATGGAGGATAGCTCCGCCCTGCCCCACAGTGGAGTCAGGAGTTAGCCTTGCCCTGCCCTGTCCTCTCACTAGCATAGGGACGGATACAGATACATTGTAGCTCTCATTATTGTTATTGTCATTCCCATCACATGATTGAGTTTCCAAATGATCTTAAAAGGGTGAAAAATGGGCAACCCTCTCAAAATTCAAATTTGAAAGGCTATATGCCACCCCCCATAGAATGAACAGACAAAATATGAAAAATATTGTCATGAGAAAGGAATAATCAGGATATGTAAGAGGTCCTGAGGGAGCAACCAGGTCTGATTTGAGTCCGTCAGAAACTCTGAAAAATAAAAATATTGTTAACATGATAAATACTTGATTTTATGAACTGGATGAATGGAGAGGTTTACGACAGGGGAAGAATTTGGGGTTTATACAAGGGTGGGTGGGTGGGGGGATAAGAACATTGAAAACCCAGATAAAACCAAAAATGTGTTCAGGGACCATGAATAGGATAAGTCTTGACTCAGCTGTGATGATTGCATTAGGATATCTCATGACTCAGCTGCAGTGCCTGCATTTCCTGTCATGATGACGTATACACTAAATATATATAACCAAAACTGTGATTTGATAAGTAATGTGGGCAGGATGACTTAGTGAAAGGAGATAAAAATCTTCATCTTCTTTAGTGTGCAGTCAACAGATAATGCTTAAAGCTACCGAATGAAACACTACAAATGTGTTGAGCAGAGGAAGGCATATACTAAAGGAGGCCCTTGAAATCCTTGCCTCTGGGAGGCAGGGAATGGGAAAAGGGGGGAGGCAGGGAATGGGAAAAGCGGGGAGGTAGGGAATGGGAAAAGGGGGGAGGCAGGGAATGGGAAAAGGGGGGAGGCAGGGAATGGGAAAGGGGGGGAGGCAAGGAATGGGAAAGGGGGAAAGGGGGGGCAGGCGGGCATGATATAGTTGCTTTTTTTTTTTTTTCTAACAAGGCTTTGACAATACAACTTGCCTCCCAGAGCTTTTGAATAACTCTGATTAAAAGAAAACTACATTAGAAAAGATATGGGCTGAACAAAGAACTTGTATGCATCTATGCAAAACCCATGGATATAAACAATGGGTGATGGAGGCCTGAGGCAGGGGGGTGAGGGGGTGGGAGCGGCAGGCTAGAAGGGGTTCAATGGAGGAAAAAAGGGAGCATATGTTGTAGGACCCCAAGATGGAGGAATAGACCTTCCCCACTGCCTGTTCCAGGAAGTGACCTTTACGGTTAAAGATTAGACAGGGATGAGGTCAGTTCTTTATGGTTGAAGATTAGTCCCCAGAAACTCCCTACCCTGAGGACTTGCCCAGAGGAATGGGAAGGGGAGAAATTAAGGGGCTTGCAAGATTAAAACATGTAATTAACGAGCTCACCTGCGTGTGGTGTTTATTTCCTTGTTTCCTTCATCCCCCTCCATGTATAACCCCACCTGCGTGTGGTTTTTATAAACTCATATTCTGCAGTTACTCGGGGCTCCAGGAGACAGCTCTGTTGCTGTCTGCCTGAGAAGCCCCTGCGCTTGTACTATTAAAACCTCATGCTTTTTGCATCAAGTTTCGGTCTCGGCGTTTCACTTGGGGTTGTCGCCCCCTCTGTCGGACTCACCGGGGGTCATGGGACCTTACAATGTAATACTTTAAACAATAAAGATTTTTAAAAAAATATATGGGTTCAATTCAGTTGATCTCAAAGTATATTCCAGGCTGAGGCTGAAGAGTGGAGTCTGTGTACGATGCAAGTGGTTGTGATCCGGACGCATTTAGAGTATTATGCCCTCTAGGTCCATTTATTTTTAATAATCCTGCTTTTACAAATACTACAATGCTCACATCTTTACAGAGCAATCTAAAAGCAGAGATGAAAATAGGAAGAAAATAAAAATAAACCATAATAAGCCTCTCATAAATGCTTTTACTATTTCATTGAAATCCTTTTCAGATTTTTTTTTTAAAGAAATGGATTCATGCAGATTGTAGCTTATTTCATTCTTTTTATATTCAGGAAAAATATGAATATATTTTTATATCAATACATACATATGTCATAAATAACTCAATCTAATTTTGAATATTTAAATTACTATGGATTTTTTTGTTGCCCTTTTTTGCCTATTACAATCCTTATTGCATTAAACCTATACTGAGCTAAATTTTGTATATATCCTTAATTATTTGATTGGGACAGTTTTCTAGAAAGTAAATTGTTCATTCAAAAAATGTATATATAGACATTTTTAGACTAAAATAGTAACTGGGCACAGTTATGAAATACACATTCAGAAAAGTGGTACAACATATATGTACAGTTAATGAATCTATATCAGGCTAGGCCGGATCCGGTGAATAAACTATTGAATTAAAAAACACACACACACACACACAAAAAGACTGTACCCTTTTATGTAATGATGTTTACATTGAATTTATATTAGTTCCTACAAACACTCCATCCATGCTTTTGTTCCGGCCCTCCGGTCCAGTTTAAGAACCCATTGTGGCCCTGGAGTCAAAAAGTTTGCCCACCCCTGATCTATACCGTTACTATCATGAAAGCACCACTAAGGACAGAAATAGCGCATTACTCACACTCCAAAACATCCCCCACACTGGCCAGACTGTCCTCCTCCCCTAAGGCACCTCTATTGTTTCTCCAGAGGAAAACGCTGTCCTGGATTTTCAGATAATGGCTAACCAGAAGAAAGCATTTGAGGGAACAGGAGGGGTCTCTTCCTAGAGTAAGATACTTCTGATACGGGAATTTTGGACTGGAACCCCCGCACCAGGTTCCCCTGGGCAGGATGGTTCCTGGGCTCTTGTCCGGGGGAGTCAAAGAATGACACCACGGATGGAAGGTGGGATGGCAAAGGTGAACATGCATTGAAGAACAAGTACAGACTCCCAGGTGGGGAGGGGGAAAGAGTCCCACTGAGTCCTTTTTCCCTACAGCTTATAAAGGCTGCAGATCTTTGTGCCTTGATAGCCCTTCTAATTGGTCACTATAGCAACCAACCTGAGCTCAAAGGTTGAACCTCCCTCATTGTTCTCCTTTTCCCTCTGGGCTTTCTTCCCCCTTCCCTTTATTCTGTGAATGTGTACCTTTTGCTACCCCCAGCTTCCTTATCTTATGGAAATGGTGCCTTTTGCAATTCTGTAGCCCTGTGTTTTCTTCCATGGACCCTTTAATTTTTAAAATTTCCTAAACCTGCTTATTTCACCCCCCCCCAAATTCTGATTTATCCCCCCCCCCCAAAAAAAAACACCAAACACAAAACAAAACTCTTTTCACTTCTACAAAGAAAATGCGTGAATTCCTTCTATCTGGTTCTAGATAACAGAGCAAGTTTCTATAGAAACTACACACAGGTTCCAATTAAATAGGAAAATAATATTTCTAACAATGCAAGTGATCTAAGCTGCACATGTGCTGCTTTGTGGGGTCAGGAGTCCCCAGCGCTGGAAGTGTGTGTGCAGAGGGCAGAGGATGACAGGTGTGTGTGTGTGGGGGGGGGGGGGGATTACAAAATGGCGCTCCTGCTGTGGGTGAAAGTTGGATTAGACAATTATTAAGGCCCAATCCAACTTCAAAGCTCTCCTCCGAGACCTGCTCAGGTGCCGAAGGTGACCTGGCGGACCCGATGACAAGATGTGCACAGAGCCCCTATTATCCACAGGCTGGGTGCACAGCTGTTTTCCATTTCCACTGTTGACAGCCCAGAAGGAAATGGCCTTTGGTTGCGGCAGCAGAATTGTCAGAGGAGAGGAAACGTGGACAGAGTCTGACGCAGGAGAGTCACTGCTGGGGATTTGTAGAAAGGTTGACGCCTGCCTTTCTCTTTTGATCGGCACAGAATGCCATTCAACGTGTAGGGGCTGTGTACCGCGGACTTGCGCCTGTCATCTGTGACAGCATGGGTAGAATTTGAGCATGTTATGCTAAGCGAGATAAGTCAGACAGAGAAAGACAAATACTGTGCAGTATCATTTAGATGTGGAATTTTAAAAAGTGGTGGTGTTTAATGGTACAAACTACTAACAAGTAGTAAATAAGCCATAGAGATCTAATGTACAGTATAATGAATATAATGAATATTGTGCTATCATGATGCAATGTGAAAAATATTGTTTCAATGGCAATCATCCACACTAATAAAAGATAAGCATGAAAATTGACAGACACTTCAAGATACACACACACACACACACATACACACACATCCAACAAAAATAAATAGTTAAAGGTGCAAGGACCTTAGCACACTCTTCATGGCTAATTTTGGTTGATTGGTCAAATATAAAAGTAGGTGCATTCATAGATCTGATTGTCTAATGGGTGACAGGTAGGAGGTGGGTTACTATGTGCCAACTCTGTGACCTGGAACAACTTACCTAACGTTATTGTGTTTCAGTTTCTCTCTTGAAAAATGGGGATCAAAGTACTCCCTGCCCGTGGGATGGTATGAGAAAGACGTGTGTTAATATGCGCACAATGCCACCTGGCCAGTGTGGCTCATTTGGTTGGAGCACCATCCCGCACACTGAAAGGTGGGAGGTTTGATTCCGGTCAGGACACATACCCAGATTTCTGGTTCAATCCCTGGTCAGGGCAATAGATTGATGTTTCTCTCTCACATCGATGTCTGTCTGTCTCTATTCCTTTCTTTCTTTAAAATCAACAGAAAACATATCTTCAGGTGAGAATTAAAATAGATGAACACACAAACACACACACACACACACACACACACACACACACACACACACACATGCAGTGACTAGAGTGGTGCCTGATGCATGGTAAACACTGTATAGCAATTAGCTATGGATATTTTTAATTTCCTACTGGTGTGAGAATGCAAATATAAAGAGTTGGTCTTTTTTTCTGAATGGACAAGGCTGCATGGATATGTGCCACAAAGTATAGGAATGAGAGAGAACTTTCAGGGTAGTTTTTCCAGAGGAAGTTCATTTCAGCTGGACATTCATATAAGCAGGATTGGCTGAGAGAAATGGGGTCAGGTGAGAGGGCAGTCAGTCAGCATACAGACAGAACTCTTAGCTACTTAGAATCTGGTGGACAGCCCACTTCACTCGGAGCAAGCAATTAACAACAAAGCATGCTTTCTCAGTAACCTACATCAGGCCACCAACCCTCATTTTGACTCATTATGGCTTTAGTATTCAATGATCACATTAGAGCTTTAGGAGATCATTTAACACTTTTAGTAGTTTTTACAGCAAAGCAGTGTTTCCCCAAGTGTGGGACGTGTACCCCCAGGGGTACGGGAAGAGTTTGGTGGGGGTACGCGTTGCACTGGAGTTTGGTGGGGATATGCACTGCACCGTGCTTAGCTGCGCCTAATTCTACGTTCTCATGAGTCAAGTCAAGACAGTCTTGTGAGGTGTGAGATGGTCTGGTGTGCAAATAAATGTTATTTATAGTATAATTTTTATTTTTATTTTATTATGAATAATTTTACTTTTCATTTATTATTATTTTGTGTATGTACCAAAAACAGAAAAAATAAATATATTTTGATTGTTATTAAAATACATCCTTTTTTTGACGAGGGGTATTCAGTGTTATGAAAATTATAGAAGAGGTACACATATGTCAAAAGTTTGGGAAAAACTGGTAGGGAATTGCTTGCACCTGTTTCAAAAGTAAAATTTGTATTTTTGTTTATTAGATTCTGGGTAAAAAGATTAATAATATATATATATTTTAAGAGGCAAGTAGCAACATTTGGTATGTATCTTCTCTACTATAGAAGCCATTATGGACACTTGTGTGAAAATGTAGTTAAAAATGCCCTAAATGTGTTATTTCCTCTCCCAAGTCTTCCTGCTCAGCATCATGGATCTGGGTGGCAGGTCACTGTTGTAGTCCTCTTGTTCTCTACACTGTCACAGACTGTGTCGTTGTTTAATTCCTAATTTATTAAAGCTTTTTTTGTTGTTATTTGGAGCATTTTCCTTCAACCACAGCATCTTAGATGTATAAACGGCTAATTTGTTTTTAATAATCCATGTTCTATTTATTGATTTTTTACAGAGAGAAGAAGGGAGAAGGAGGGAGAGAGAAACATCAATGTGAGAAAGAAACATCTATCTGCTTCTTTCTGCTCACCCCGCACTGGGAATTCAGTCCCAACCCAGGCATGTGCCCTGGCTGAGAATCAAACCGGCAACCTTTTGGTGCACAGGATGTCACCCAGCCAACTGAGCCACACTAGCCTGGACCATGCCTTCTTTAGAAACCTAAAATCATATTTAATTGGCTTTAGCAGGCAATCTATCGATACAAACCATCTCAAGATGAATTACACTTCAATTCTTTAATCCTCAATATTCATAGGATACCTATAATAATAAAAGCATAACATGCTAATTAGACCAGAGGTCCTTTTGGATGACCTTCTGGACGAAGCCAGGGCTGCAAGGGAAGCCCAGTCCTGGGTGCCAGAGGGAAGCTGGTGCCAGCAGCTAGGGGAAGGAAGGCCTACTCTTGCATGATTTTTGTGCATCAGGCATCTAGTTAATAATAAAGTTAAATGAAATTTATGATGCTAATGAATGTCGATATTTTTATTGATTTTTTTTACAGAGAGGATGAGAGAGAATCATTGATTAGCTGCCTTTTTCACACCCCCTACCAGGGATGTGCCCACAACCACAGTACATGCCCTTGACCGGAATCAAACCCGAGACCTTTCAGTCTGCAGGCTGACGCTCTATCCACTGAGCCAAACCGGTTCTGGCAAAAGTCAATATTTTTAAACAAATACATATTAGAAATATATTTGAACACAAGTGCCCTTGGATTAGAACTTGTGTGGAGATGTTTGAATCCCAATCCCCCTCCCTTTTTTTTTTTTTTGTAATGGTAAAATATTCTAAAAAAGAATGACTTTATTATCAAGTGTAATTAATGCTGTAAAATTATTATATTGATGACTGAAACTCAATGCTTTCAAATAGTTCCTAAATCAAGTGTTAGCAGCAAGATACTAAGCCCACACTTAGGATCTGTGTCAGGAAATACTGTGAGCAGCTCAGAGAGCAGCGCTTTCCATGTTTCCTTCACTAAAATGTGCTACAGTGGACAGCATGGCCCTAGGCTCAAAGTCAGCTTTTGGAAACATTGCAGGAAAATGGCACTACCATCCAAACTGGGTGCAGAAAGTTTAAATCCATCGCTGTATCTTTAAAAGGCATCTTAAACAATTACTGGCTTGGTTAATTTAGGATTTTTCCTTTTTAGTTTCTAAGGTTGGTAAAAATCATAATTGACCACTAAAAGAACCCAGGTTTCTAATTCTCATTCTATTTCTGAGCCAGAATTAATTTCTATTGCTCTCTCTCTCTCTTAATCTGGATTGATGTGGACATAATGAGCATGTCTCAATTCATATGGGTTTTCACCTTATATTTCAATGTATAGCAGTAGTGTTGGGAAGAGCAAAGTTGGCAGGTAAGCTTGAAAAGCGTGAAAGCTATGTTCTTCCTTCCTTCCTTCTCCTCTCCCTCCATTTATCCTTCACTCCCTCCTTTCCTTTCCATTCGTTAACTGTATTTCATGAGCCTCGTTATTTTAATATTGAAGTTAAAGGGAAAGTGGTTGCATATTTATAATTACGCCTGAAATCATTTGTTTATACTTAAACTATCTTTCACCTAATGATTTAGCCTTCTTTCCAAAATGAACCTTTTTTATTTTTTTCTTGCCACTAATGCAACCAAGAATGAATGTTTCACTTTATTTGGGAAAACATAAATTGACTTCTAACTACCAGACTGGGCATTCATAGAGATACCATTATCTCTAATATTTTTTAAAGTGGGATTTGCTTTTCCAAACAGTCTTGTTATCAGGGCATGGCTTCAGTCAAGTCACGCCTCATTAGTTATTCACAATCAGCCTTAACCAGATGGGCATGTCCTATCCGAGAGGCAGGCTCGTTCTACTTCAGTTCATCATCAGAACCCAGCTCTCATGTAGCTGTCAGGAGCATTTATCTTACTGCCCAAATGCTGGTACACGGGAGGTGTCAGACTCGGTGCCCTTTGAAGGTCACACACTAACTGCACCGTGCTCACAGCCAAACACACGGGAGATCCTTAGAACAGCCTTGCTGGTTCCACAGGTGAAGCAAGTAAAGGGGTTGCCCAACTAGAAGCGATTCCACTATGGCTTCCAGGAAGCCAAATTCTAGACTTTCAAGGTGAAGGTTTGACAGTGCCAAGGAGAAGACAGTGATGCAGGTGGGTGTTGCAGTGGAGGAATCTTAGCCCCCTGACTGGTCTCCCTGGTATTTCCCTGTGGGAAAGTCAGCCCTTGCCATGAACAAGTTCACCGTCTGTTATGGAGAAGACAGGGGAGTAAAAGAATGATTGCAGTGAGTTTGGGATGAGAAAGCCTTTCTCTCTGCCTAGAAAGAGTTGCCTGGGGCCTCAAACAAAGCTTTCTCCTGCTCTCCCAGGGCTGACCTTAAACCCATAGGAGTCAGTTGATAGAAGAAACTAAAAGAAGCCCAGAGAGACAGAATTTCAAATGATACCTGAACCATACCAGTTGCCGTTCAACTGTATTAAAAAGTGAACATTCTTGCAAAAGTTAAGGTGAGTATGTTAATTTTACCTAATTTACTGTTGCCTTCCTAACCCCATACATAGAGGAATTTCTTATTTATACAGATTTCATGGCAGCAGAAGAAAGGAAGAGGGAAATAATGTTTTGGAGGAACTTTTGGAGAGAGTGTTTTCTGAGGCACAATATTCTATTGGCAGCTGGGCTGAGGTAGTGCTGCATTCTGAGCAAACTTCCATTCTATTGCTCCATCTGGGAACTGAATTAGGCTCATCCTATATAATAAAAGGGTAATATGCACATTGACTGAACTACAGAAGGACCAGTCAGTGGGGGGTGGGGCTAGTGAGAGGGCGGCTCCAAGCCAGCCAAGGCAGGTGCCAGCAGGCAGAGGGAGGGGATGGTGATTGGGGGGCGGTGACAGGCCAGCTAGGCAGGTGCCAGCAGCCAGAGGGAGGGAACATTGATGGGGGGAGGGCGGGAATAGCAATATTAAAATATTTCTTCTAATTAATTCACTTTCAATGTGCACGGATTCATGCACTGGGCCACTAGTGGTTTGATAGTGGCAGATCTTAAAGCCAAGTTAACTAGAAGCAGTCATGTGAGTTATCATGCTCATCTACGATGTGTGACTATATTTTAAATACTCTGCAACGTATATTATTGTCGTCAGTGTTTCTGCCAGTTGAGGATTTGGCTATAGATTGGCCTCCTTCCAGAAGGCCTTAATCATTAGTGTCCCTCCCAGCACCCCCACATGCATTTGACCCCTCCTTCCCGTAAGTTGCATTTCCCTGTCTGTACTGGCTTCCTGGACTGCAGTTTAGGTGTGCTCACTTAGGTCTGTGGTATTGGACTAAGTCAGGGGTGGGCAAACTTTTTGACTAGAGGGCCACAATGGGTTCCTAAACTGGACCGGAAGACCAGAACAAAAGCAACCTGACCATGCTGGCACTCTCATCTTGGGCTGCTGGTGAAGGAGCAGTGGGGAGAGCAAGCGAGCCCTCTACTCTTTTGGCTCCCCGGGACCGATAGAACAGCCGAATGGGCCAGATCTGGCGCTGGCCGTAGTTTGCCTATGGCTGGACTAGGTCAAAGCTTCTTGAAAGCCAGGTCAGCGTCCATCTCCTGTGGTTTATACACAGCATTGTGTGCTAATTAATTTGCATTTTTAAGAATCCTAATTTCAGCATTTTTAAGAATCCTAATTTTTAAAAGAAAACCTAAGTTTGCCCTTTTTCCTGAAAACATTGCTTATTTTCTTGATGGAATAAATTAACCTTTCTCTTATTTTCTAGTAACAGTGGTATTTTATTCTCTTGGACCCAGGACTAAAGCTTTAAAGAACAATAACAACAACAACAACAACAAAACCACACACAACTGGGATTGCCATCTTGATGGGAGCAGCATAAAGAAGATTGCAGTACATTTAATTTACAATAAGGAGGAGAAGTTGGCTTGGTTATTCAGTAAAATGAGAATAAAGAAAGTTAAGTATTCCAGAGATTAACATTCCTAAATCCCTGGCTTTGACAAAACTAGTTGGCAAAAATTAAAATAAGTTAGTTATAGAGTTGCTATCAGGGGGAAAAAAAGCTTTATACCTTAACAGATTTTTAAAAAACATTTTTCTAGCAGTTTTAGGCTTATAGCAAAACTGAGAGGAAGGTACAGAGATTTTCATACACTTTCTGCCCCTTCCACATGCATTCTTTAACTTAGAGTGGGTTTGCCTTTTATATTTTGGGTTCTCTCCGAAACAAGTTAGGCAGCACTTTGCAAAAGTGGGGAAAAGAACCCAAGAACTTTGTAAATGTCAAAACCTTGAGAGATTTAAGATAGCATCGAGTGTAGTTAAGGGAGAAGGTTCACTATAGTATATGTATATTGAATTCAGGCCAATGTCTTTATTTATAATCTGTGTTTGCTGAAATAACATTCTTTGCTAGTGCTAGAATTTCACTGAATTTTTATGTGGGAAAGTGGTATTTGTAGTCATCTAGTCATCTCTCTCTTTTTTCTTTTTAGAGATAGAAAGACATCAGGTGAAGAGAAACATTAATCAGTTGCATCTTCTGCAAAACCTGGATTGGGGATCAAACCTGCAACCCAGGCATGTGCCCTGACAGGGACTCAAACCTGCAACCTTTCGGGGTACTGGACAACACTCCAACCAACTGAGCTACCCAGCCAGGGTGTAGTCATCTTATGATTTAATTGCTACTTCATACTTTCTTTTTGGGGAGGTTGGGGGTGGTGGCTATTTTTAAAGAAATGAGGAGCCTTCATTGAAAATTGCATTTTCTAAAGAAAGCAATTTATTAACCCACTAAAATCTTTGGAAATAAATTAAGTCGGATTTCTTTTTATTAAAATATAGAAGCAGCGTTCCAAATGCCTGCAACATGTAAATTAGGGTCAAAGGTGGCTTGTGGTTAAGCGTGAGAGATGAATATACCAACAGACAATGGGTA
Organism: Vespertilio murinus; assembly: GCA_963924515.1. Classification (NCBI taxonomy): domain Eukaryota; kingdom Metazoa; phylum Chordata; class Mammalia; order Chiroptera; family Vespertilionidae; genus Vespertilio; species Vespertilio murinus. The sequence continues at coordinate 27,065,069 of OZ004717.1, read as the reverse complement.
GGCCACATAGGACAACAGAACTCTGTCCCACAACCTCTGCAGCAATTAGCCCAGAACCATCAGGACTTGGTCGGTGACTGCCAGCTCCCACTCCAGTTTCAACTCAGGCCAATCAGGGAAGACAGATAAGTTCCCCAAAACAATCACAAAAGATATCTTGCTCTTGCTTTCCTGCCTCCAGCTCCCCAGCCTCCAAGGAGGGCATTCCTGAAACATTCCCTTTCCTCCACCATAAAGCTTTCCCACTCTGCTGCCTGCCTTGAGCTTCTGCCAAACGCCAGTGACGTTGGTGGCTGACTCCCTTGCTATAACAAGCTCTGAAAAAATAGCCTTTGTTTGTTCTCATTTGGGTAGGCTTTGTTTATTTCCCCAAGGGGAAAATATGTAGCAGAACTCCAAGTTTTTGGAAATAAGCTGAAAACATCCTCACTCTTAAAGAAATAAATGCACACATCTTATTTATGAATCCTATGTAATAAAAGGCTAATATGCAAATCGACCAAACAGTGGAATGACCGGTCGCTATGATGCACACTGAACACCAGGGGGCAGATGCTCAACGCAGGAGCTGCCCCCCGGGTGGTCAGTGCGTTCCCACAGGCGGAGCGCTGCTCAGCCTGAAGCCGGGCTCATGGCTGGTGAGTGCAGTGGTGGTGGCTGGAGCCTCTCCCACCTCTGGCAGTGCTAAGGACAAATGGGTCCTGGACTGTGAGAGGGTTCAGGCTGGGCTGTGGGACCTCTCCCCCCTCTTCAGTGCACAAATGTCATGCACCGAGCCTCTAGTACAGGGGTGGGCAAACTTTTTGACTCAAGGGCCACAATGAGTTCTTAAACTGGACCAGAGGGCCGGAACAAAAGCAACCAGACATGCTGGCACTCTTATCTGGTGAAGGAGCGGAGGGGGGAGCAAGAGAACCCTCCTCTCTTTCAGCTCCATGGGCCAGATCCGGCCCGCAGGTCATAGTTTGCCCAGGCCTGCTCTAGTATTAAATAATATTAAGATATTAAGATTTAAAAACTGACTAGTAGGTCACTACTACATAGTCTTTAGTCAAATGTGGAATTAAAAATATTATTGCAGTGGACATTATCTTACAGAGAGCCAAGGAAAGACCTGCACCTTTGGGGCCTTTCACTGCCCATTAGTGGGCCCTTCACACCTGGCCAGTTGCCCCCACACATCCTTAGTTAAGAAGTCTACTCTGGGTGACGTTATCATTTCTTCTCGCAGCTTGGTTGAGGGACTTTAATGTAGCAGGTAGAAACCAAGATGTTTTCTTCTCGGTGACCATGTCATTGGATACATTCTTTGAAGTAGGTTGCATTGTTCTGTGGCAGCTTGTTGGTGTAATTTCAAATCGACTTACTAACTTCGTGGCTTGGCTAAAAAGAAGCAGGCAAAGTTCTCAAGAGCCCCTCTTCTCTATTTTTAACACTAAGAACCTAAAGACGTTGAACTATTTTTAATGTATTTTACTGTTTTTTGTTTTGTTTTGTTTTGTTTTTTTTTACAGAGAGGAAGGGAGAGGGATAGAGAGCTAGAAACATCAATCAGCTGCCTCCTGCACATCTCCCACTGGGGATGTGCCTGCAACCAAGGTAGGTGCCCTTGACTGGAATTGAACCTGGGACCCTTCAGTCTGCAGACCGATGCTCTATCCATTGAGCCAAACTGGTTTCGGCAAGACTTTGAACTCTTAATATGAGTCAGGCCCTCTGTTTGATGTTCTGTGTACTTTATCTCATTTAATCCTCGCATTCATGCTGCAAGGATGGCCTTACGATCCCTATATGACAGATGAATAAACTGAGGCTCAAATTGGTTAAAATAATTTAGTCAGTGAAACAGAACCAAAAGGGGTGGAGTCAGGATCTGAACAGGATTTCTCTGACTATTCCCTCAGCAGTCTACTTCCTCTTACAGAAGATATAGAATTAGAGATGGCTCCAAGTTCAATATGGGAATGGTCAAGCCTGGCAGAGGTAAGCCGGGAGAGATGAAACCGATTGAGGCCAATTAAGAGGGAGGGTGCTGGTAAATTTAGTGTAGAATATGACAAGTTTGGGAAGACCACTAAAAATCTGGGTAGAAAGCTACTCTGCAATATTACTTCCATACACCAATTTTCAAATAACGTATATCAAGAAAATGGCAACATGTGTTGGCAGGTTACTATCCAGAGCTGTTACATAACCTGTGCTAAGTAAGATCCTAATGGAAAAAAATATGTACAGGGAAGGGTTCTCTCTTCTTGTCAGACAGACTTCACCTGACATCAACCTCCTTTTTCCTCTTTCCCTTTAGCACCGCCAGCTCTCTCTACCTTTACTTCTTTCACCCCCATTTGAGGTATTTCCTTACTCCGCTGAGTCGTGCAGGCTTCGGAGGTTTTATTCAAATCCAAGGATGATACAGAACTGATTAGATGAGCTCCTCTCATCTGCAAAGAATCAAAACACTCAGAAGGGAGATTCAGCTCGATACTCGCAATAAGAACGCGAGCCAGCTGGAGACGTTCTCAGATTAAATCTAATTCAACATGATTTAGACAAAAAGTCCCACTGGGGACATAACTCACCAGTAAGGCTCACGCTAGAATGCCTTGCCGGGCCAGAGGAAGGCAAGGTACACTACCACTTTGAAAAGCAAGAGCTGCGCACAGTCACACTGAGCAGGACTACTTTTATACGGTTGGGGGAGGACCCTTATCGTGTTCGACACTCTTAGCGGAGTCCTTCAAGACAGGATTTATGAAAATTCCTTTTGCGAGAAGAGAGTTTCCTGGAGGTTTGGGGCTCATTATTTAATTGTAAAGATAAGGACCCATCATGAAGATGTGAAGAATGTGAAGCAAGCGTTGAAACTAGAAAAACAAGTACACATTATCTTCCCCACCTGGCTGTAAACTGTAACAGGAAGAAGTACTGTATTAGCTGATAGATGGCAACAATAGGATCATCCTGGGTCCAAATGTTAGAAAAATCTTGGCTCACCCCAATTTTGTCACTGAGCAGTGTGACTGTGAGCGGCTAACCTAAACTCATTGAGTGAAAGCATTCTAATCCATAAAGGGGGTGGATGAATCCACTTTCCTTTTGGGGTTGATTATTCTGGGGAGAACAGGAAACTAGTAGGGTTTCTGGACCACGTGTGGTCCATTTTACTCCAGGATCTAGAATCTATGCTTCAGCAAAGTTTGAGTAAGGTTTAGATACCTTTTGCCTTCTGATTTCATATATGTTGCCAGTATCAGAATAGGACATTGGCTCCACTGACCTGTGGCACAATCCTATGTACCCAGAAATCAGGCAAATGTTTTTTGGTTTCCCAAAGACCTTGCTGGCTTTTTCTCACATTGCCTTGTGGTCATGAGAGGGCAGGGCAGGGCGAGGCTAACTCCTGACTCCATTTGTACTGTGGGGCAGGGCGGAGCCATCCTCCATTTTGTGTAACTGGACCCTAGCCCTCATCCAACCAATCAGGGTCAGCCAAAGCAGTGACATCACCACCTGTATAAAACCCCTTGACTTGTGGAAGTTCAGTGGCATGAGTGGGACAGAGCCCATGCTAGCTTGGAATTCAGGCTTTCTGCATTTGCATTGGATTCGGCTTCCTGGTGGTCCTTGGGGATCACAAAATCTAGGCACAACAGTCAAATGCATTTTTTTTTGGGGGGGGAGGGGAGAGAGCATAGCTTGGAAGTCATAGTCTGAATTCAATGTGGCTGATCATCTAACAGGACTTTGATGGAAGGGGCAAAAAAGAAGTAAGGAAAGAGGTAATCTAAAATATTAATTGGGTAATATTAATATAGTATAGAGTAGGCCTCAAGATAAGGCTGTTTTGGTGGTTCACAGAGACACTTGTGGACTTTCAAAAATCTACTGGTGTCTGAGTTAGGGGTACATTCTAAATATACTGAACTGGAATTGGAGTTTGAGGAAGATCTTAGGGATAGGAAACTATTTTTTTTTTTAATGCATTCTTTCTGTTTGCCTTAAGGAAAGTTATGTTTGTTCCACTACTCTTTTCCAACAGCAAATTTTAGCTTTGTTGATTCTTCAAATGGTGTTTTGTTTTTTGAAACATCTTGAGATAAATTTAGACTTGTGGAAGAGTAGCAAAAATAGAACAACTCAAGCAACAAATGAATAATACAGATAAAAATATTTATTTATAGCAATATAAACTCATGGATATATATTTTACTTTTTGGTCTAGAATCCAAAAGTTTTGTTTTTCATTTGTTGCTCAAGTTTTTCTGAGGCCATTGGAAACATTTTTAAGTTGGCTTTTGTGCTTTTTTGCTATGCCCCATACTTTCTTTTCCTTTTCCCTCCTTCCCCTTTTCCCTCTCCCCTTTCTTCTTTCCATCCCTCCTTCCCTCTGCCCTTTACTAATTTTTTATTTTCCAGCTCTTTCTCATATTTTGTAACCACAAGATCCTCCAGGCATACTTTTCTAGCCTCATTCCAGGAATCAACCATTTCTCTAAGAATCCCTGGTTTCTTTAATTGGGGAAGGTATTTTTTTTTCTTCCTAAATATTTGTAATAATTCAGCATTAAAATCATCTGACTCTGGCAGTTCTTACCTCAAGAATTTAATTACTTTAATAGGTAAAGGGCTATTGAATTTATCTATTTATTTTAGTAATTTATATTTTTCAAGGATTGATCCATTTCATCTGAGATGTCAATTTTATGTGCATAGTGTTTTGCAATAGTTTTGAATTTTTCCTTTAATATCTTTGGAATTTGTACTGGTATCCTGTCTTCTTGATCTTGGTTATTTGTATCATCTATGTGTCTTTTCTTTCCTAGTCAATATGGCTGGAGATGATATTTTCAAAGTATTAACTTTGGATTCATAGATTTTCTCTACTAATTCTTTGTTTTCTTATTTCATTGGTTTGTGTATTTATCTTTATTTCCTGCCTTCTACTTGCTTTAGGTTTACTTTATTTTTTTAAAAATCTAGTTTCTTACAGTGAAAGTGTAGATTATTGATTATTAATTGTAATCTTTTCTAATATAAGCATTTAATTTCTGCAAATTTTCCTTTAGTTTATTTTTTAATCTAGTTTCTTATAATGAAAGTGTAGATTATTGATTATTGATTATGATCTTTTCTAATATAAGCATTTAATTTCTGAAAATTTCCCTTTAAGTGCAACTTTACTGGCATGCCACAGAATTTATATTTTTATTTTCATTTACATTGAATTTAAAGTATTTATTAAATTTTTTAGACTTCTTTTGTGACCCATGGATTATTTAGAACTAAGTTTTTCATATTCAGCCATTTGGAGATTTTTCCATATATCCTGTTACTGATTTTCCATTTAATTCCATTATGGTCTGAGAAGATATTTTATATAATTTCTAATTTTTAAAATTTGGCTGAGGTGTGTTTTATGGTCCAGTATAAGATTACCTGGGTTTGAACTCTGTTGTTGCTATGGAAACTGTCAGTATGTAGTTATACTGTAAGAGATACTTTTCTTTTAAGGTGGGAGTCTGCTGAATTTTGAGTTTTAGGTCTTCCCTAAGCACTGTGCCTCAAAGAAGATTTCTTTGAATGTTCTTATTCTTTTCTTGATCTCTCCCATCAATATTCTGCTGGCATTTATTATTTATAGTTTTTGTTTTTATTAATCCTTTGGTTTAGGCATGCATTATTTATCCGAGTCTTGGGGGTATGAACTCCCTCTTCCCCTGCCCTGACGGCAGGTGTGAAGTCTTGCTCCTTTCTCAGTGTCAAACGAACTCAAAAAAGAGTCTGGAGGCCTTGACTGGAAATACATGATGGAGATGTGTCCAATGGTCTCAGAGTGTGCAACTTTGAACATTGCAAAAACCCGGAAGGGTTCCAAAGAAGAAAGAAACGTTAACAGTTCTTACAGTAGGAAGCACATTCTCAAGAATAATGAGTTCTGCATTCTTAGCCCAAGGATCAATCCGGGATGGGTATCCGTCAGATGCCAGGCGGTCTGGATGATGGATGCCAGGTGGTCCGGAGGATGGGTGTCGGGGGGGTCTGGCCCTATCCAGCGGTCTGGGTAATGGATGCCAGGTGGCCTGGCTGGATGAGCCCTTCAGGGGGTAGTAAGAGGCTGATCTGGAGGTTTGGTGTATATTCAGGCATTGATGCAGGGCTGGAAAGCTCAAGAAACTTAAGTTCTCAGGCTAGTTAGAACAAGAATGGGATGATTTCCTCATTCCTACTTGATTTTAGTGATTTAGCAGCTTAACTACAGTGACTCCATTTTATGTCTCCACTCCACTCCTCAGCAGGCTTAGGTTTTCTCTGATCCCTTCCTCTGGCTGCCGGGAGTTTTATAAAAAGTGCCTTAAAGGCAGCAGGAGTGACTTGCCTCTCCTGCACTTCTGCTCTTCACCTTCCTTCATGTCTGCACCATGGCGGATACTTCTTCTTTTTTTTTAAAAAAATATTTTATTGATTTTTTTTTACAGAGAGGAAGAGAGAGGGATAGAGAGTTAGAAACATGGATGAGAGAGATTCATTGATCAGCTGCCTCTTGCACACCCCCTACTGGGGATGTGCCCGCAACCAAGGTACATGCCCTTGAATGGAATCGAACCCGGGACCCTTAAGTCCCCAGGCTGACGCTCTATCCATTGAGC